>JAFHAW010000163.1:0-312506 GCA_019022515.1 Quercus aquifolioides | reverse complement strand
TCCCAATTGTAGACTCTTGGCTAGTTTGACACAAGGAACCGTGCGGCCCACCTTCCCATTTGTTCATGTTAAATGCCTTATAGATACCCTCAATTATTCAAATCTCAAGTGTTTATCACATGTCTAATTTTTGGTCAAAGTTAACCCCCAATTAGATGATTTGGTTTTTTTTGGGGGGGGGTGTTGATTTTGTAATCCAAGTGAAAGGTTTAGGGTGAAAAGGTGTAATTTACCCTTATATTTTACTATATTATTAGAGTATTCACATTAATATATGTAAAATAGCATAAGTCTCAAATTTTGCTAAATCAAACCCCCCCCCCCTTCCCCCAAAAAAAAAAAAAAAAACCCACATCAATTTATGCATCTATTGTGCAAAATGAGATTTTGCTATAGTGCTTGTGCAAATATGCATTGTGTATTTCAAAATCTCATTCTTTCTTTATGTGTCTTGAGAATAAATGAAGAAAGTGGATGGTAGTTGTAGCGTGTGAAAAGAAAAAATCAAGAAAAATTGACATTTTAATGAAATTAGTTTAGAGTATGTGTTTTAAAAAGTAGTTACCTATAAAATAGAAAAAATAGATTTTGATGCTAAAATCATATACTATATAATAAAAGTTGGGCTTAGAAGTCATAGTTGTACCAAGTGACTGCACTAAATTGCAGAAATTTTTTTAGAATTTTAAAGGAATTAATATAATTTTTTTTTTGTACTCATCTTATTCTCCTATAATTTCTAAATTGATAAAAACCTTAATTTGATTACAATCCAAACTCTTCATCTAATCCTTTTATTATTATAATTTATAAGTTGATAAAATTTTTTAATTTAATTACAATTCAAACTCTTCATCTAATCCTTTTTTATTTAAATTATATTATTACAGGTAAAAAAAAAAAACGTAAAAAACAAAAAAAATAACTACAATCTTCATCTATTCCTTTTTTTTTTTAATTTAAATTATATTACTTTGTGTAAAAAAATAATAATAAATAAATAAAAAGCAAATGTATTCAATAGCAAAATCTTCCTTTTCACACGTGACTTATTTTTTAAAGATAATTATTATTCATTCCCATTTACCAAATTTTTTTGGATAAAGTTAAAAAACAATTTGTAAATAAGGTAATAAATATTTGAGTTTAGAGTAAACACCTTCTCTTTCTTCTAAAAAAAAGTATCTATATATAATAAACATTTGTTTTTCTAAAAAAAAACGTTTGTTTGTTTGTTTGTTTGTTTTTTTCTTTTAAAAGAGAAGTTTCCTTTTTTCAATAGGATTTTTAAATTCTATATCAAATGAAACTCTACCTATATATTAATATATATCCTTTTTGAAGTAAAGTTTATTCTAATATGTGAATGTCTAAATCTCATGACAAGTATGCATTCTTTCTTCATTATTATGTTTTCATTTTGTTTAAGCTATTTTTCTTTAATTTCAAAAAAATTAATAAAAACTTCTCACATACGTTTTAACCCAATTCATAATATTAAACTTTTGTACTCATTTATTCTCTTTTACAATAATTGGTTCAGGTTTTT
Organism: Quercus aquifolioides; assembly: GCA_019022515.1. Taxonomy (NCBI): domain Eukaryota; kingdom Viridiplantae; phylum Streptophyta; class Magnoliopsida; order Fagales; family Fagaceae; genus Quercus; species Quercus aquifolioides. The sequence goes on along the minus strand of JAFHAW010000163.1, from coordinate 310,957 downwards.
GTTACTGTAGGGGCTGGGTTTGAGCACTTCTTCTATTGGATGAGTGAACTCAGGCCCAACTAGCCCAATACAATAAATTTATAGAGTGAGGGTTACAACAATTAGACATGGTTATGAGTGGGTTGAATAACAAGGACGTGGACTAAAGTGTGAAATTTTGTCCTCGGCCCTTATCTGAGGAGCTTGTTGTTCTTATTATTTCTTCAATGCTTGGTTACAAAGGTTTCAAAGATGACACAAATTGCTACAGTATTCTCTGTTTCTAATTCCCAATCCCCTTTTCCTGGAGGATTTCTTACATTATATATTCCCTTTCAGTTGATCTTGGCCTTTCATTTGTTGATCATGCAAGTTACTACTCAAGTGCTTGTCCCATCAATCGCCTTCCCAAACCTTCTGTGGGTTGCAGCAACCAAGACAGCATTGTCTAGGGGTCATTTCCTCATTAATGCAGCCAGAACGTTAGTTGTGGGCATTTAATGCGGAGGTGACAGTTTTTCCTTGAATTGCTCCTCCACCTTGCTCCCATGGCTGACCCATTGTACTTGTCTTTTTTCTTGAGATGCTCTGGGAGGCTGCCTTTGATGGCGTGCCGCTCTTCCCTTCTATGATCTCGGTTGGCCGAGAACAGGATTGTCCTCGGCGATGATTTTTGGCAATTTGGACTTTTTTTGTTCGTCCTCGGACATTTCTTCCTCCTCGGCGTGGGCCTTAGGCTTAGTATAAAATGGGCGGGGTTGCCAAATTCTTTGACCCCACAGTTACATACTCACACTTTCATCTCTCAAAGTGATAGAGAAAACAAACAAGTTTATTCTTTGTTCTTTTTCTAAATTTATATCTTAATTTATAATTTGTCTTAATTTCTTAATTTTAAATTATGAATAATTTTGATTATATTCTTTATATTGAATGTAAATTGTTGTTTATAGGTTTTTGGTTGTGTTATATTCTTCGGAAAAAAAAAATAAAATAAAATAAAAGAGTTTATATAAATTTGGTAACAAAGCTAAATAGATAAGCCTAAGAAATGTTTACTAATAATAGTTTTATTAGTAACTTTTTATTAACATGATTTAAAAAAAAAAAAAATTTGAATAGAGAGATAATTTATTAACGTGATTTAAACTCTACTAAAATTTTTTTAAGGGATTGGTTTAAAAAAATTTCAAAGTAATTTTCTAATCATTAACTACTATACGCTAACTTCTAACTATCAAAACCCACAATTGAAATACTCAAATGTATGAGATACCACTTCCAAACCTTTTTTCTTTTTTTAAAGAAGGGTTTTCTCCCTCCTTGCAAAACAAATGGATTATAACAAGAATTAGCTAGACAAGGGTAAGACTACACCGCCTCTTTTCTACAATAAATGTTAAATTTAGATCATTTTTCATGCATATACACACGCTACACGAAGGAATTATAACAAGAATTAGCTAGACAGGGGTAAGACTACACCACCTCTTTTCTACAATAAATATTAAATCTAGGTCGTTTTTCATGCATATACACGCACATGTAGCGTGCAACACACAGGACTTAAACTTTAAGTTTAAACTTAAACTTGATAGGGTGAAACTCACTCAAGTTTCAGTGCCTTCTTCCATGCTTTCAAGGACAAAAATTAAATTCTCATGTGAGTCTCTCTCTATTTCAAATTTTTAAATGTTTAATAATTTAGATTGTTCTTAATTATTGAATTGAGGTTTCACTTAAACATGATTTCAATTATTTTTTTGGATAGTTTTTAACTATTAAATTCAAGGGTTTTCCATTTAAATATATGTGATTAATTGAGTCTTAAAGTTCAATGTATTATTGAAAATCATTATATATATATATGCATTCACACAACATGCATTCATTATGTAACTTAAAAGTAAAATATTTATTTATTTTTATTATTTATTTTAAGTAAATTAATAAAAACAATTATTTGCATATAAATTTTGATTAAGCTATGTATCGCATGAGAATAATATTAGTAAACATGAATTTTTATATAATGCGAATGTGAATGCTATTACTAACATGCCATGTAAGAGTTTCAATATATTACAAATAGTACTAGTAGATTAAATCTCTAGACTCTACAATGGGCTTGGGCCTTAATATCTCTATCATGCATGTTCCCAAATTCTAGGTGGAATATTGAAATGAATTTGGAATACGCAAGTTAAAGATCGATGATAGCAAACGATGATGATAAGTGATGAACAATGGCGGAACACAAGTATTTTGGTCGGAACACGGTTGTTATGAACAACCGTGTTCCGACCAAAATGGGTTTGGGCCTTAGAAATAGCAGAATAGCCTAAAAAGAGACACTATGTGGTTCTGTGATTTAACTTGTGCTTGGTGTATGGTCTAAGAAATGGGTAGCAAGCATAGCCAAAAACTTTGAGTGAAGAGATATCAGGTGGTTGACCATAGAGTTTATACCAAGGAGAATTAAAGCCTAATGTAGCAGTAGGGAGTAAATTGATGAGAGTCACAGCAGATTGAACAGCAAATGACCAGTAGGAAGAAGGTAAGGAAGCTTGTGATAAACGGGTAATAGTAGTTTCAATTAGGTGTCTATGCTTCCTTTCAACCAAACCATTTTGTTGGGGAGTATAGGGACGAGAGATTTGATGATTAATACCATTAGAGGTGAGGAAGGATTCAAAGGATTTTGAAGTGTACTCACCCCCACCATCTGATCTAAGAGTCTTAACAGTAGTTGAAAATTGTGTTTTAACCATAGCATGAAACACGACAAATTTGGAGTAAACTTTAGATTTTGCAGAAAGAAAGTAAAGCCATGTAAAACAAGTGAAGTGATCAACAAAAATGACATAGTATTTGTAGCCATTTATTGAATTAAGAGGTGCAGGACCCCATAGGTCAGTGTGTACAAGTTCAAACGGAAAAGTAGCGACAAATCTTGAACTAGGAAATGGAAGTCTATGCATCTTGCCATGAAGACAGTGAATACAAGAATTGACAAAATTTGCATTGTTATTACAAGACAAACCATTATTTTGTAACAAAAGCTTAAGAGTTTGAGAGTTGGGGTGGCCAAGTCTGTTGTGCCACAGATGCTAACTAGAGGAAGAGAGCTGAACAGAATTACACAGTTTATTGGGAAGCAAAAGGTCAGTGGCCTTGTGAGGATAGATAGGGTACACGCCCCTTTCACTCTTGCCCTTGTAAAGAGTTTTCCTCGTGGCCAAGGCCTGAATGAGTAAGGTGTTTGCATCAAAGTAACACCAACAGTTATTATCAAGACATATTTTGTGAACTGAGGCAAGATTAGAAGCAATAGATGGAACTCTAAGAACATTTCTAAGTTGAATAGGAGTATTGGAAGCAGGAATGAGTGAGTTACTTATATGAGAAATAGGCAAATTCTGACCATTGCCCACTGTGAGGTGCTCCTGACCTGTATAAGGCTTAGGAAAGCTCAAGTGACTCAAGCTTGAGGTGACATGGTCTGTAGCTGCACTATCTGCCAACCAAGGTTGCTCATGAGTGATCATTGAATTCGATGAAGTGGCCATTGCAGCTAGCTTCGTGGGTGGATGCTTGCCTTGATAGGCATAGTCCATCCTGTGGTAACAATCTAAAGCAAGATGTCCTGCCTTACCACAAATCTAGCAGATAGGTCTTTTTGATCTAGTATTAGACCCTTGAGGTTGTGAGAACTGAGATGAAGTAAATTGATGATTGAAATGATTAGGTAATGGACCTCTGCCTCTACCTCTTCCATTGTTATTTCTTCCTCTCCCTCTATTGTGAGACTGGTTGTGAGTGTTATAGCCACCAGTATTGTTAAATCTTGGTGCAGTGTTAACTGCCATTGCAAAGGTGGAGTCTTTGATCTCCATTCATTCATTCAACGATTCCTCCTCTGCATTTAACAGGGTAGCTAATTCATCAAAGCTCAATTTGGTGCTTTTGGTTCTGATTGCAGACCTGAATGCACTGAATTCCTTTGGGAGACCTTTGATTGCTACATGAAGTAGCTCCTCATCATCCAATAGCACACCTACTGCCATAAGTTTATCTCTTATCACCTTAATCTTCTGCAAATATGCATCTACAGAATCTGATCCTTTCCTCACATTATGCAGCTCACCCTTTAGATTCATCACGTGTGACCTTGAGATTGAGGAGAACTTGTTTTCAAGCACCTTCCGGACTTCTTGTGCTGAAGAACATCCAACAGTTATAGCCAAAACTGAAGGAGTGAGGGTTGAGCTAATGAAGGTAAGAAGTGCCTTTTCCTTGGATTTCCAGATGAGATATTCTGGATTAATTATTGAAGTAATTGTACCAGATAAGTCCTTGAGAAATTTCCCAGGAACAAGTGGAACTTCATCAAGAAGCTCAAACATGGAGTAGGTCTCTAACACCATGGTGATTTGGTATTTCCAAACGATATAGTTGGAAAAATCCAACTTAACTGTCATCATGTTTGACATATTTGATAGTAGAAGCAGAGGTTGATTTGTAAGATTGATGGAGGTAGGTGTTGAAATTGATGGTAAGGTTGTGGAGGTTGAAGGCACAGTTGTTGAAAGTGGAGCTGAGGAATTTTCTGCCATTGTTGCTGGGATCGGTTGATGCTCTGATACCATGAAAATAATCTAACTAAGGTTGAGAAGATTCTATAATGGTGTTCACACTATGAAACACTCTATGTGAAGCAGTGAAGAATAGAGGGCACAAGAGAAAGTTCAGAGAGAGTTTAGAGAGAGACGAAGAGAGAAGAGATTTCTGGAAAAAGAAATGAATGCCTCACTGTATATTACATGTCATGTACAATATATATATAGATTACAGGATCTAATAACCGCATGATCTAATCCCTAAAATCTCGAGATGGATCCATATAATGTGGAGGAAAATTAGGAACCAACTAACTAACACTTAACACACTTAACTGCCCAATTGATCTCATGATTGTACAAAGCACACAGTATTAATGGAGCTAACTCATAAGAGCTAAAACGCAGCGTTCCAACTAATATTACAAGTCCTAAACGCAGCGTTTTATTTAAATACATTTACATTACAACATGAGATAGAACAACACCATTTGCTGCAGTGCTGGAACTAGCCGTTAAGGAGCATTTGATCAAAACCATTTGTTGATTCAATGGTTATATGTTTATTCTTAACAATGGTTAGTTTGTGGTTGCTATTGACGGTCTATATTTGCATGGGTGACAAGAGTGGTGGCATCGTCTCATGGCACCAACGTTGGTGCACAGATGATGGCATTGGCAACACTAACAACCCGGAAATACGAAATCGGTTGAGACAACATTACCTGTGAAAGGCATATGAGTGAATTAAAGATCCAAGAAACCTTTGCATTAATTGAACCCAAAAGAAATGAGCAATAGATCATTTTACTCCATTTGGCAGCTTCAAATGGAAAACAGACCCTAAAATCAAAATTTATATGAGGAGCATAATATAGTTGAAAGTGGCTGGCTTGATTAAAATTGGTCAACGAAAGAATAAACATTAATCTAAGAAGCATTGGCACAGGTACAAATACGAAAACATTGCGGCAACACGGCTGTTTTTGGAAAGTTAGAACACCGGACACATCTATTAAATTATTATTAAATATTTTTATATATTATTGTAAGGACCGAATTTGGGTCCTTAGCCCAAATGATGGACGGGCTTAGGCCCAAAAAACCAAAACAATGAATTTGTAGAGAGTGGGTTAGAAAACTAGGCTTTAATGAATCGGTTCACAAATGAAATGGATTCAGATCACAAGAAAATGTAAATGGGCTAATTTAGTCTAAAGAAAAATGTCCTCGGTGTGGTCCGAGGAGGCCAGTTCTTGTATATTGATTCCCAAGTTTTGTTACAAGTTTAGTTCTTGATTGTTATAGTGTTTTTCTTTCTATTTTCGATTCCCCTTTCCTCAGGGGTCTCTTCCATTATATATTTTCCTTTGAGCGATCTTGGCCCTCCACTTATTGATCGTCCAAGCCACCCTTGAGTGCTTGTCCCATCGGGACACCCTCATAGGCTCTCTATGAGTTAGGGCGACCTAGGCAGTACTGTTCAGGGGTCCTCTCCACATAAATGCGGCCAGAGAGTTAACTGCAGAGCATTCAATGCAGTGGGTAGCAGCTTTTTCTTAGATATTTCTCAACTCCCACTTTGTCCTGTACATTCACAGTGCATATCCTTATCGACAGAACCTCTTGGAATGTCACTCTGAATAATAGAACTCACCTTCTGACCCCTTCTATGTTTAGCCTAGGAGATACTTCTCCTCGGCTTACCTCCCCTAGCCTTTACAGCCATAGCTTGCTCTTGAAGTTCTTGGTCCTACTCCTTCCTTATTGTTGATCTATTCTTGGACCACTGTGCCTCCTTGGACAAGCCCAAGGCCGAATATATATTTAGGCCTGCGTCCCCACAATAGCCCCTCAAAACTCCGGTTTTCTCTTTCTATCCGAGGAGAAAAGTGGGGTTTTGAAGTTGAAAAATAAATCTCATATGTTTCCCTGATTTCTGCACATGAGAGTGTCATTTTTCCCATAACTGTTCCTGATGTTTCGAAGCCCACGATATCTCATTAATGCTCCAGGTGACACTCTATTCCCCGTATCCTACGGTGAGAAGTAGATCCTATGGCTGGCACTTCTCCTTGAAATTTGAGCGGGATATCTCCCACTCAATTCTACCTATATAAGGCACCCGGGGGAATCACTTTTCCTTACTTTATAAATCTTCGCGTTCTCAAGAAATTCCTAACTCTCAAACCTTCAAGGCTTTCTAAGTTTCCAAATCTCCAAATCCATTTCTCAAAAAATTTGAATCTTCAAGAAGTATCAGAAGTAATACATGTGTTCATTCTTGTAAGTCTCTTCTTTTCTAGGTTATTTTCTTCTCGGCCAGTTTCCTCAGCCTTCAATTCTTATTTCCTTTCTTTGAAAACTTCATCCATTTCCCTTTAGCTTAACCAAATGGGTAGGTTTAAGCACCTTGTAGACTCTTCTGCCGGTATGGAGGGCTTCAGGGCTAAGTACCACATTCCACAGGGAGTAGCCCTACGATATTGTGCTCCAGACCAGATAGTTACAGATAGAAAGGAATGGGAGGTTGTCATTCCTATGATAGCTTTCATAGAAGGAGGAATGACATTTCCCATGGGTAGGGTGACCCGAGACTACCTAATCAACCGTAGGTTGTGTCCCCACCAATGTGCTCCTAACCTGTTTAGGGTCTTAGGTAGTGTAGATGCTCTCAATGAGCAGATGAGCTTAGGACTTACATGGCACGACGTCGTTCACATGTACGAGTGTCATTCTATTGCTGACGCAGGATATTACCTCAAGTCCTGGTCCATGGTTGTTAGGCTGGTATCGTGTCTTCCCAAGTCCAACAAGGGCATGAAGGACGACTACTTGATCACCTCCTGGAGTGGCACATTAGTCTTCACTGCCCAACTCGGGAGGAAGAGCCAGGTGGGATACCCTAGGTTTAGGTCCCTTGGCATGGGATTTAGTTTTCTTGGATTTGTAATGCCTTCTTTTTATATTTAATTTTCCTTTGGTAATAGGTCTTGTTGGTCTGACCATGATCTACTCCTCGGCTGTTTTTACAGACAAGAGGCACGTCGCTCCCAGACTTAGCCTCGTTAATGTCGCGGGTCTCAATAAGGTGCTGAGGTCCGAGATTTTTATGAGTGAAGACGGGCAACTGCGAGTCGTCCACTTGATACTGAACTTCGAGCCCTTGTTCAATATATTCCAAGACATAGGCCAAGCAATAAGGGCAAGCGACGCTAGACTCCGCCGGATAAACGTTTCACGGCCCGGTTTTCTGGCTTGAGAAGACTTCTCACCAGTTGAACTTCCTCTTCAACGCTTTCCCCATGAAGTAGTTACTCCGAGGGAGGAAACAGCCTCCTCCCATTTATCCCTTGAGGCCATGATCAACCAATTCCACCCCGAGGAAGAAGGAGAGGTGCAAGAAGAGCCTGTTGAGGTCTCAGATTCTGAGGGCAAGATTGACAGAACCTCCGCAGCTCACTCCCCCAAACTTATAATCGCTCGAGTAGATAGTAGCTCTAAAGAGGAGGACATCATGGCCTTGAACCAGAGAAAGGGCCTAAAAGACATCCTCGCCGTGAGGAATAAGGGGTCATCATCTAAGGAGGCCCTGAAGACTCAGCTTCCCCCCTATCTTCCCCCTCCCCCTTCTCCTTCCCCACTCGGCCTACTCCCTAATCCAAATTTGCAAAGGAAGAAGAGGAAGGAGAAGGATGTTGAGGAGGGGGAGATTCCTCCACTGAGGGACCCGAAACAACAAAAAGTCACCAATGATAGAACGCGAGAGTCCTTGGTGGAGAGCAGGGAGGCCGAGCACTCGGTCAATGTACGTCATCCAATTTAGAACCCTAAGTTGGAATTGGATGGCATTTCCCTAGAACTCCTCAATCAGGGAATTCCAGAGGCCATGCTTATCATGTGGCCGAGACCTTGGAGCACCCCCTCTTGCTGCCTAAGGACATGGAGGCCTTAAAGAAAGTAAGGCAGCCTGAGCTTTTCCTATCCCTAAAGAAGGACCTGGCCATGGTAAGCCACTAGGTCCACTTTACTTGTTTCTTTTCTTGCTCTATTGTTTTGTTTCTAACATACCCCTTTGTTGCTTATGTGCAGGCTATTCAGGAAGTTTCCATGGCCGAGGAATGGGTCAATGACGCCCGAAACGAAGCCTGAGTTGAGGCCAACCTACGTGTCGAGGCCAATAGGGCCTTGGGTGTAGCTGAATAAAAGAATAAGAAGCTTGCCAACAAGCTAGTCGCTAAGGAAAGGGCACGTTTGAGTGCCCAGGCCGACTAGAAGAACGCTGAGGACCAGCATAAGAAGCTTCATCTCACCGAGATAGAGTTGGCCACCCAGAGACAGCTAGTCCTGGATCTTAAAGCCAAGTTGCAGAAAGCTAAGGATGCAGTCTGGGAAGTTCCTAAGGCCGCAGAGATGGCATCCTACAAATATCGGGTGCAGGAGACAGAGGTAAGGCTAACGGACGAGTTGGCGAAGGTGTGCAGGGATTGCTGCAAGGAGGTATGGGCCGAAGCGCTCAATCGAGCAGGGGTCCCTGCTACCTCCGAGTGGAGGAGCGTTGAAAACATTTTTTATCTAGAGGACATCAAGGAAGTTCCAGCGATGCTCCCCCCTCCCGCTGCTCTTCCTTTCCCTCCCTTTGAACAGTTCTCCACCATTCAAGCCCCTTCCCCTGACACTGAAGCCTCAACAGGGGCGGGCAAGACCAATGACCAAAACTAGGAGACTGAGGCAACCAAGGGTAAAGAGGCTGTCAAGGGGGGTTCTCAGCCGGAGGACAAGGGCAAGGGTAAGGAGGTCCAGTCGCCGACCAAGGCCAAGCACTCTGAGGATGCTCTTATGATTAAGGATGTGGTCTCCAAGGCTAAGGATGATAAGTCCAAGCCCAAAGCTGGTGATGCCAAATCTAAATCAGCTGAACCCAAAGAGGACCCTCCCCGAGCAAAGGCGTAGTTATAGGATCTTTTTACTTTCTTTTTTTTTTTTTGTACTTTTTTCTTCTCTCTCTTTTTTGTTGTGGTAGTTCACGACTGTTTATAATGTACCTTTCTTTTGATCAATGAAAAGACTTCACTTTTTATTTCACCTCTGTTTGTAGCCTTTAATCTCTAATTGTTGTAGTTATTGTGCTGCCTTCTGATAAGATTTAGGGTTGATGACTGTGCTTGCTAGTTCAGATGAATTAAACACAAATAAGTAGTAAATAAAGTGATCATAAATAATCAAAGGAACAAACATAGTCCTAGTTCTACCTAATACTTATGCAAATAATCAAGGACATTAGTCTACTCAAAGCAAGAGGTCCGAGAGACCAAGCATAATGAAGGTTCCATTTAACACTTAGTGAAATGTATTGAAGTACTAATTTACCCAAAGTATATGGTCCGAGAGACCAGACATGACTAAGGTTTTGTTTAATACTTAGTAAAATGGACTGAAGTATTAATTTACTCAAAGTATGTGGTCTGAGAGACCAGGCATGACTAAGGTTCTGTTTAATACATAGTAAAATGGACTGAAGTATTAATTTACCCAAAGTATGTGGTCCGAGAGACCAAGCATGACTATGGTTCTGTTTAATACTTAGTAAAATGGACTGAAGTATTAATTTACTCAAAGTATGTGGTCCGAGAGACCAGGCATGACTAAAATTCTGTTTAATACTTAGTAGGATGTCTTAGAATATCAATTTACCCAAGGAATGTGGTCAAAGGAACCAGACATGACCAAGGTTCTGTTTGATATTCAACAAATAGTAGATGCATGACACATGATGTAATAAACCAAAAATATGGTAAAGACATCTTTCACTAATAATAATACATTCTCAAATTATTTACATTCCAGGGGCGTAGTACAACATATTCACCTAGATTTTCAAGATAGTATGCCCTTATTCCTACCACTGATGTGATGCGATATGGCCCTTCCTAGTTAGGCCCTAACTTTTCCCAAGATGGGTTCTTGACAGTACCCAAAACTTTTCAGGTGCTAATGGTCTTAGGTTCACGTTGGCACCATACCCTCGCTTGAGCTTGTGTTGATAATAGGCCAATTGGACCATGACATTTTCTCTTCACTCTTCAATTAAGTCTAATCTCTTCCCTAACAGCCCATCATTGTTGCTCGAAGTGAAAGAACTCATTCTCAACATTGGGAATCCAATCTCCAAAGGGATAACAGCCTCGGCACCATAAGTTATTGAAAAGGGCATCTCCCTTGTTGACCTACGATGTGTGGTCCGATATGTCCAAAGGACGTGTGGCAACTCTTCCACCCATTTTCCCTTCGCATCATCCAACCTCTTCTTGAGTCCACCCACTATGACCTTATTAACAGCCTCAGCCTGTCCATTCCCCTGTGGGTAAGCTAGGGTGGAGTACCTATTCGTAATTCCAAAGTCACAACAATACCTCCTGAAGGCTTTGCTATCAAATTGAAGTCCATTGTACGAAATGAGTGTATAAGTGATCCCAAACTGAGTAACAATGTTTTTCCAAATAAATCTTTTGGCATATACGTTCCTGATATTTGCCAATGGTTCAGTTTCAACCCACTTGGTGAAGTAATCTGTGCCGACTAATAAATATCTCTTATTCCAAGCTGCCTTAGGGAAAGGTCCAACAATATCCAAGCCCTATTGAGCAAAGGGCCAAGGGCTGGACAGAGGATTAAGGACGCCTCCTGGTTGATGAATATTTGGTGTAAATCTTTGGCATTGATCACACTTCTTCACATACTCTTATGCTTCTTTCTGCATGTTCGGCCACTAGTATCCCTGAGTGAGGGCTCTGTGAGACAAAGATCTGCCTCCTGTATGGCTCCCACAAATCCCTTCATGTATTTCCTCTAGAAGTAGCTTTGATGCCTCAGGGTGTATGCATAGCAAGTACGTCCTAAAGAAAGAGCATTTATACAATTTTTTGTCCTCGGACAGCCAATGTTTGGATTTTACAACCTGACGTTTCATAATTTGAATTTTACTCCCTATATTTTAGAAGTGCTTGGATTTTACTCTCTAAAGCTTTGGGGTGTTTGGATTTTACACTCTCAAGTTTCAAAATTTGGAAGTATAAAATCCATACAACTTAAACTTAGGAGGAAAAATCCAAATTATGAAACGTTAGGGTGTAAAATCCGAACATCCTCAACTTCAAGGGGTAAAATCCAAATTTTGAAATTTCAGGATGTAAAATCCAATCGCCCCCAAACTTTAGGGGTGTAATTTGCAATTTACACCTTTTTTTTCCCATTAACAATTAAATCCAAAGAAATTTCTTGAACTTTAATAGGGGACTAAAATTAATCCGATCAAATGGTTTGATTTTAATTAAAGGTCAATTGGATTTAGTCAGCCTAATGAAAATTGATTGAAATCAACAAAAGATGGGGCTTGACTATTAAACTCATTAAATTCATGAAATCCTTTGATTTAAAACTCACATTTTCATCAAAATTTTGGGTTGGACAAAATACAATACTAACACACACCCTAAATTTGTGTTGACTACCCTTAACTCAAATTAATTTTTGACGTTATTACAAAAGGTAAAAAATGAAAAAAAAAAAATTTATGAAACACTACCTCTTTGCTAAAAATCTATCCTTTGGTCTAGTTGATGTATGTTCCAGAGAAATTGTACGACTCCTAGCTAACACTAGTGAGATAAAGTTATTTAAGTCTGCATAAAAACTTATGAAAGTAGTTTTTATTTATTTATTATTATTATTATTTATTTTTTGTGGTAGGGATTGCTAGAAGTTAATTTTGGACCTAAAAATTCAAAGCTAAATATATTTATAAGAGAAAATAATAGAGGAATCATTTCACATACAAGATCTTTTTATAGAGTCGAAAATATCATTTGATTCTTATATTTTGGAGTTACAATCAATTTGGTCCCTACATTTTGGTAGCAGTTAATTTGATTCTTATTATTTTCAATTTGCAGTAAATTTCCATTAGTGAGTTGATAGTAATGACTAAATTGACTACTAGTTGAAAATAGTGGTGACCAAATTGCCTACAAGTTGAAAATAATAGTGATCAAATTGCCTGCAAATTGAAAATAATAGTGATCAAATTGACTATATAAAAATATAGGGACAAATTGATAGTAACCCCAAAATGTAGAGATCAAAATAGTATTTTCTTCTTTTATAATGGATAACACGTGTCATTAATGTGTCACCAATGACAAGAAAAAAATTAAGGCCAAAATACTATTTTGGTCCTTACATTATAGAGTCACTGTCAATTTGGTCCCTACATTTTGGTAACAGTCGATTTGGTTCCTACCATTAACTATTAACGGAAAATGTCTAGGTGACAAACAATGTGCATTGTTGACACACTTGAAGCTTATGTGGCTGCTAAAATAATAATAATAAATTGCCTCATAAGAATCTGGATTTAAGAAAATTAATTTATCAATTTTAAATAAATAAGATAAGAAAAAAAATTAAAAACCAAAAAGTTCAAATCAAGGAAATCTTGAAATTAAAATTTTAAAACCCAAATCAACATTTAGTCAACCACGAGTCCCCTCTCTTTATCCATTTTATTAAAAAATAAATAAATAAATAAATAAACCATGAGTCCCCTGTCTTTTGTCCGATCCAAGAACCTATTAGGGAGTAATGAATCCAAATCTGGGTCCAATGGTGGCGAAGAGTCTTTGCTTTGGTATATGAGAGGTAGGGGTGGCAATTTTTATCCATATCTATGAACCTACCCATTACCCACCTTATTTGGATAAGTCTTAACCCAACCCATTTGAGAGTTTGGGTTAAATGGATAAAGACCCAATTGGTTATTTAATTAGATGGGTCTAAATTGATAAACCCACTAAACCCATTTAAAATTTAAAATTAAATAAACCCACTAATACCCATTTAACCCTTCTAAATTCTAAAACTTAAATAAACAGACCTTAGTCTCACTTTCCCTCAGATTTTCTCAGTAACCAAACAAAAGGAAATTCTAGAGAGAGAACGGGGATGGAATCGTAGTTCACCATTCCACTCTTTTCCTTGTCATTCAATTTCCCAAAGAAACGTTAGTGCCCTAACCCCAAACAAACTCGCGTTCAAACACAGAGAAAAGAGAACACCACTAAGTCAATGCCTCTCGAGTCAACTCTTGACTTGCTGATTCCGATGCATTTCCACCAATTACCACCACGGTAATCCTTTCACTTCCTCTTCTTCTTCGCTGATGAAACTGTGTGCTGCTTCAGTGCCTCTAGTATGGCACCGTTTGGAGTGCATTGCTAGCTCTGCTGCTTCATTCGCCTCTAGAGGTGGAGGCAGCGATGGCAGGGTTGGTGGAGAGAGCAGTGGCGATGGAGGTGGAGGTGGATCGGACGGTGGAGATGTGAAGGTGAATTTGGTTGCCAGTGGAGCCCAGGAGGTCTTTGCGTTGCCGTCTGATGTGATTGTACTCGACGTTGGAGTATGAACTCTCTCTCTCTCTCTCTCTCTCTCTCTCTAATATTGCTATGTATTTTGCTAAATGGTTGTGTTTCTGTGTTGTGTGTGTATGGCATCGATTACATTCCTGACCTCCCTGTCTGTCTGTCTCTCTCTCTAATGCTTTATTTGGTTGCTGAGAAATGAAAGGAAAAAAAAAATGACATTTTTATCTGATGGGTCTTTTGTTGCAAAGAAAATGAAAGGAAAGAGAAGGAAAAAGTTATTTTTGAACTTTTTTTTTTTTTTTTTGAAGTTGACAACTTTAACTTTTTCTCTTTCTTTCTCTGATGGTCTGTTTGGTTGCCGAGTAAAATAGAGGGAATAGAAGGGAAAGATGAAATGAAAGGAATTTTATGACCTTCGGTGTGCTTGAGACTCTATTTCGTTGCCGAGAAAAAAAAAAAAAAAAAAAACAAAGAAGAAAAAAGTTATTTTTTTTCTCTCTCTGTGGCTTTGTTTGGTTGCTGAGAAATGAATTTTGTGAAGGGAAAATGGAAGAAAAGAACAAGAAAAGTGATTTTTGAACTTTTTAAATTTTTTTTTTTAAGTTTTTAACAAGTCATTTATATATTTGGGTCATATTTGGTTAAATGGGCGGGTTACTAATTAAATGGGCGAGTTACTAATTAAATGGGTTGGGCAGGTAATGGATAATTAATTTATATATAAACGGGTCATAAATGGATAAATAGGTAATTGTAAGGACTCAAATTGGTGAAGCCTTCGAAAATAAGAAGGATGATGATCCAATAGGCCCAAAACAATACATTTTTAGAGAGTGGGTTGAAGAATTAGGCCCTAACAGACGGACAACGCCCAATGTAAGATCCACAACCACAGACGGCTGTTGGATCTTAATTACCTCTTCAAGTCGCTCCTCGGCTCTGATCCGAGGAGCTTCATAGTCATCCTTTTTCTCTCTCTTTTTCTCCCCTCCCCCCTTTAACTGCTCTGCTGGTTCCTCTTATATAGTCCTCCCTCTCCCATCTCTTTCTTCCATCTGTTGATCATCCATGCGCTTTCCCCCTGACCGTCCATCCCATCAAATGTATTATCAGTACTCAAGTGATTTGTGGTGGCCAAGGTTGCCCTGTTTAGGAGTCACATCTCCATTAGTGCGGCCAGAGGGTTAGGTGAACGCATTAATTGTGGAAGTGACAATCTGTCCTGGGCCTATTCCCCCACCTGGGGTTAGTCTCGGTCTACCGAGGACAGGGTTATCCTCGGCGGGGATTTCCAAAGCTTAAGCCTTCCTACACTGTCCTCGGGTGAACTTTCTTCCTCGGCATGGGCCCTGGGCCAGATGTAAAGTGGGCCGAGGTCACCAGGCCCACAGGCCCCACAATAGCCCCTCAAAATCCTGCTGCCCGTACCCTCGGACGGGGAGGAGGGTTTTGATATCCCTGGGCCCTCTACATGATTCACCCAACCTCGGTCCACGTCAGCGTTGGAGACTTTTCGCCTGCCCGATGCACGTTTCTAGCGCTTCGAGACTCAGTGTGCGCTCGCATTAAATTTTGGCGGCTCCACGTTTCCCACTTCCAACGGTGTGATGGTAATCACTCGGCGGGGATTTCCTGCTTTTATGGGCGGGAAGTTACGCTTAGTGAACTTAAATTGGGGATATAAATACTCGTTTGAACCGCTTGGCTTCCTTATTTGCGCACTTACGAACTCCGGTGCACATACTCTGAATCTGGTTGAATTTCCACACTGTCCAGCGCCCATTTCCAGCGTAAAAAGCCTGTCCGAGGAGAATCTCCCCATTTCTGTAAGTCTTCTTCCCTCCGTAACACAAAGTTTTCTTTAATTCTTCTCTCTCCTTCCCTGTTTCGGATCCTTTAGTCGTTGCTAAGAATGGGTAAATTTAAGAAGTTAGTTGAGTCCGAAGAGATGATGGAGAAATTCATTGCCGATTATGGGATACCCCGTAATGTGGGCTTGAGGTATTGCGAGGAAGGGGAGTGGTATATTAAGAGAAACGAGGGTGAAGTTGTGATCCCCATAGTCGCCTTCGTAGAGGGAGGCATGAGAATCCCTATGAGGCCAGTGACGAGCGGTTACCTTAGGCATTTTCGGCTGGCTCCTACCCAGTGTGCCATTAATGTATTTAGGATACTAGGGTGCGTAGACGCCTTGAATGAGAAGATGGGGTTGAGGTTAACCCACCATGATGTAAATTGGTGCTACAACCTTCAGCACCTGAAGGGTAAGTCGTACTATATGAAGACGAGGGATGATAGGGTCCGGCTTATCCAGTGCCTCCCTGATTCTAGTAAGGGGTTGACTCACGATTTTCTCATTGTGTCGGGGGAATGGCACGACGGTCTCCACTGCTCGACAGTAGAGGGAGAGCTAGGTAGGGTATCCAAAGTAGGAGGCCGTCCAGATTCCATTATTTTTTCTTTGTCGTATATCTTCTTTGGATGATTGATCATAGGAGTTTTGTTTCTCTTTCTGCAGATCCGCACGCCTTCGCGCGTCATTTTCATCTGGTCAACAAGGAGGATTTGGAAACCGTTCTTAGGGCGGAGCTTTTTCTGAACGAGACCGATAACCAGGTTAGAGCCGCCCACAAGATCCTCGGATGTGATCCGGCCCAGAAGTCGTTCCCGGTCCCAAAGCATGTTATCAAGGCTCGTGACCCTCGGCTTAGGCAAATCACTGTCGTAGAGGACGGTTTTGTGTTTTTCGAAGGATTCTCTACTCCAGAAGGCATTCCGTTGGCAGGTTCTTCCTCGTCCCATAAAGCGGCAGAGACCGAGGAAGGGAGCTCGGAGAAAGGAGAAGAAATGGTTGAACTAAGCTCATCTGAGGACGAATACAGTGCGTTTGACCGAGTTGATCAACCCGAGGATCCCTCCAGTAATCTAGGGGATCCCCACTTGTCCGAAGCCGATCTTCAACCCCCGAGGGTTGGTACCCAAGCTGAGATGGGTCTTAAGAGACAACCCCAAACCAGCCTTCTTGACTTGCTTGAGGGCAAGTCTGAGAAAGGTGTGCCAAGAGAGTCGCAGCCCAAGCATCCTCTACCCGAATCTAAGCCTTCGCCTGCGCAGACCAGGTCTTCCTCCATCCCCCCAAATCTCGGACTCTCGGCTTGAGTCCTCCGATCCGAAAAGGAAGAGGCCTTCAAAGGGCAAAGACACAGTGGATGGGGGCAAATCCCACCCTTCTCCAGAGGAAGATGTAGCCCGACGACCTTCTAAACAACTGAGGCTGGGTGGTCAGTGAAAAGGGAAAGAAATTGTTCAACAGTCCGAGCCCCAGGCCTGGATATCCACTGCCATGCTCCATGGAAAACCTTTGATGGATGACGCTACTATCCGGGATTTCCGAGGAGGCGAGGGGGCTCGCATAGCCGATGCCCTGGAGAGGTCCCTTCTCCTCCCCGTTGACATGGCTGAGCTGAGGAGCATGAAGGGGCCAGAGGTTGCTGGCAACCTCAAGAGATACCTGGGCATGGTAGGACCTCTGGTACCTGTTTATTTCGTTTGAATTTTATTGCTTAGCACCTCCCCTCCCCTTCACGGCATATTTGTTTTGATTGGTAGGCTATCCAGGCTATTTTCAGGCTGGATAAGGAGGTCGACGGCCAGAGTAACGCCCTGGCGCAGGAGCGCGACAAGTTTTTGAAGGCTACAAGTACCCTGAAGAGATCTAGAAGGCAATTGAAAATCTAGAAGAGATGACAAAAGCTAGAGATCGTGCGACCTCTGACTTAGCCGCGGCTACGAAGCAAGCCGAGGATCAGACAAAGCGCTTGCAGGATGTTGATGGCCAACTACGAGTTGCCAAAGAGGACATCGCCGACTTGAAGAAGAAGTTGGCCGAGGAGGTCAGGGCGAAGGGTATTGCTGAGTATGCTAGGGAAGAGGCCGTAAGGGCCAAAGAAAAGGCTATGTTTGCGAGAATAGACGCTGAGCATTCCGTAGAAAAGGCGGAGGAGGAAGCCTTCGCCGAGGGGGTGGCTAAGACTGAAGCTACCTTCAAGGCTCAAGTCCCTGAAGTGTGCAGGTGTTTTTGTTCCTAGACCTGGAATGAAGCCCTCAACCAAGCAGGAGTTAATGCCTCGTCTGACCTTAGGAGGGCAGAGAGGGTATATTACCCCCTTGCAATTCGCGAGGTTACCCCCATTACTTCCGAGGAGGAGTCTGCCTTACCAATGGCAGGTGAAAGTCAGACCCGAACAGCCGAGGACACATCTTCAGCTGACAGGCCTACTGAGGAGGCTGAGCCCCGTGGAGCGTTGGAGGGGGCTGGAACCGAGGGTTATGAAGTGCCCCAATATGTGGTGAGGCTTCCAGCTGACTCTCAAGCCACATTCACTGTCCCTCAGATCCCTCCTATCGTGTAAGGGTCCTCTGAAGCAACCCCTCCGAGTCAGGGTACCTAAGTATTAGTCGAAGCCTTTCAACAGGCTCCTCAAGACAAGCTACCCACCGAGTTGGGGGAGTAAGCCATCTCATTGGACCACCCCGTTTTGATGGCATGGGACACTCTTATTTGTTTTCTTTTTCATTTCATTTTGCTTTTTGTCTTGGCGACATTGTAACGAAACTACATACTTTCTATTTGAAATATATATTCAATAGTTTGCTTTTGGTTCTTTGATTGATGCTTCCTTTTACTTGTTATACTTTAATGTTTTGCTCAATACCTTGGTTCTGTTCTGGACTTAGTCTCATAAGGCAATCAGCGGTCCTTCAAGTTTGCATCCGATGACCGTACCACAACTCGGTTCTATCTAACGCTTTTATTCTTCTGCAAATAGCTAGTTTCCCCATAGGTTTGGGTCCGAGGACCATGCAAGACCTTGGTTCTGTCTAGTACCCAGGTATATTTGAGTGGTTAGTTTTCCCATAGGTTTGAGTCCGAGGACCATGCAAGACCTTGGTTCTGTCTAACACTTCTGTTCTTCTGTAAGTAGCTAGTTTCCCCATAGGTTTGGGTCCGAGGACCATGCAAGACCTTGGTTCTGTCTAGTACCCAGGTATATTTGAGTGGTTAGTTTTCCCATAGGTTTGGGTCCGAGGACCATGCAAGACCTTGGTTCTGTCTAACACTTCTGTCTGGGGTAAAGGAGTTTGTTCTCGGCGCTAGGAAAATTATTTTTTTGCGTGATAATGGCCTTGGCCCTGCTTCGTCGGAAGTGGGCCATCCTGCGGACCGGACCCTTGACCCCTCAGTGCCCTGGGCAAGGGTGGTTTGGAATTCTAACCTTACGCGTGGCAGTAATCTCGCCTTCAATTCAAGTTTCTGCCCTCCTCAGTTACGAGGCGTCTCCTGACTGTTCGCGTTTCGCACTTGACGTTTCGATGCACGAGGCGTGCTCTCATTAATATCCTCATAGATTGATGCAGATCCAACGGTCGATAGCCGCCTTGGAATTTGGTCGGGATTAATGCCGCTGATAATTCTTCTCTTCGAATTCTGCGTAGATCAATTCCCACCAACTTCCACTCTCTATATAAGGCTATCTTGAGGGAAACGTCCTTCTACACTTCACGAACCCTCTAACAAAACAGGAAATATGTCCTCCCAACTTTCAAAGCCCCCTCAATAACCCTGCCAGAATTGTGATAAGAGTTTGGAGAAATGGGACGGCCTTGGATGGGAGTGAGGGCACACAGGCCAAAGGTTATCCCCCCTCCACCGAGAGCCGTTGCGGCCACAGCCCGCGCCAGACTTCCAGCGCGGCAAAGTTTGAGCGTCATCCTGATGGTGCCGTGCATAGCGGCCAAGAGGGAGGTCCCTAAAGTACATAACGCTCTTCTTCGGGGCGCACCTACGCCGGTGGAGACGCAAAAGACTACGTCATGCCTGGTGCCCGAGTGTTGCCGTCTCCAACAGCCAACCGTCGTGAGGCCGGGAGAGAATCAAGGGAACATCATGGGGAGGGACCGTCCGGCGCCCTTGCATCTGCTCCTCTCTTCTCGCCAGCACCACCGCACCGGCCCGGGAGTTGTTGGTAGCCTTGAAACAGGCTCGTCTCAGCCCCCTTCCCCCTAGTTAGCTTTAGAACAAGCCCGTCCGGGCCTCTGTTTGTAGAATTAGCTTTAAAACAAGCCTGTCTGAGCCTCTATTTGTATCTTGTATTTCCTTTTCATTTAATAAAATACTGCAATGTTTCTTCTCTTTTCCTTTGATTCTTCTGTTTTTCTGCAATGGTTTTTTTTTTTTTAGGAACGATTGTCCATTGTGCCTGCTAGTGCACAAATTCTTCCCACAGATGGCGCCAATTGTAAGGACTCAAATTGGTGAAGCCTTCGAAAATAAGAAGGATGATGATCCAATAGGCCCAAAACAATACATTTTTAGAGAGTGGGTTAAAGAATTAGGCCCTAACAGACGGACAACGCCCAATGTAAGATCCACAACCACAGACGGCTGTTGGATCTTAATTACCTCTTCAAGTCGCTCCTTGGCTCAATTCGAAGGAGCTTCATAGTCATCCTTTTTCTCTCTCTTTTTCTCCCCCCCCCCTTTAACTGCTCTGCTGGTTCCTCTTATATAGTCCTCCCTCTCCCATCTCTTTCTTCCATCTGTTGATCATCCATGCGCTTTCCCCTTGACCGTCCGTCCTATCAAATGTATTATCAGTACTCAAGTGATTTGCGGTGGCCAAGGTTGCCCTGTTCAGGAGTCACATCTCCATTAGTGCGGCCAGAGGGTTAGGTGAACGCATTAATTGTGGAAGTGACAACTTGTCCTGGGCCTGTTCGTCTCGGTCTACCGAGGACAGGGTTATCCTCAGCGGGGATTTCCAAAGCTTAAGCCTTCCTACACTGTCCTCTGGCGAACTTTCTTCCTCGGCATGGGCCCTGGCCCGGATGTAAAGTGGGCTGAGGTCACCAGGCCCATAGGCCCCACAATCATGTGTAGTAGTGGTACACTAGTGCAAGCTCTAGAAGCATATAAAGCACTAGTGGGAGGGTTCTCCTTCCGATATGGGAGTACTAGAGTTTCCCACACTCGGTCGAAAAGGACAAATTCGTGAGGGCCTGGCTCCCCAAAGCGAACAAAATCCTTTGTGTGGAGTCAGACACCCACATTAAAAGGGCCCTTTTAATGTGGGTGGTCGGGATTTTCACCTCTTTGAGGCTTGACACCTTATACCTCACCTTAGAAGGCTTTGTCCTCTTTGGGGAGCCAAGCCCTCAAGGATTTGTATTACAAAAGGGTGGGATTGTCCCACATCGCTTAAGTAACCCTCCCACTAACACTTTATATGCCCTTGGAGCTTGTGTTAGTGTACCACTACTCACATGAGGTGAGGTATAGGGTGTCAAGCCTCAAAGAGGTGAAAATCCCGACCACCCACAGTAATTATACACCCAACCCATTTATGACCCAACTTGGCCATTTGCCATCCCTAGTCATTGAGAGGGGACTCGTTGAATAATTCCAATAGATTTAGGCTCTTGATAAATTTTTATTATTATTTTTTTTACTACAGATGCTGAGGTGGGAATTTATTATTATTATTTTAGCAGCTATATCAGTTTTAAAATGCCAACAATTTACACTGTTTGCCATCTAGGCATTTTCTGTTAGTAGTTAACGGTAAGGACCAAATTTACTGCAACTTGAAAATGACAGGGACCAAATTAACTGCTAGCAAAATGTAGAGACCAGATTGACTATGACCTCAAAATGTAAAGACCAAAATGGTACTTTTGCCAAAAATTAAATACTCATTATTAACTTATTGAAGTGTCACCAATCACATGTATTGATATTTGACACATCAGTTTGTAAGCATTTTATAGTAGTAACTTAAACATTTCCTTTCCCCCCTCCACAAAAGAAAAAAAAAATGGATTAATAGAAATCTAGCTAAATTACCATTAAGTAAATGAAAAATGAAAAATGCTAAAGCTATTATAAATTACTGTTATAAAAAACTTACAAATTGATGTGTCAAGAACATAATTTGTATCACATTAAAATAATATAATAAATGAATATTTGAATCACATTTTTTTAATTGGTGACACATCAATTTGTAAGACCTATGTATTACAGTTTTTAATTATATGTAACGGGGACATAACGCAACACCCAAAAATTTACGAATACATATATGTATTGCACAGTTTTCCAATATTTATTTGCTAAATATTAGACAAAAGTTATAATTTTTGGTTGTTTATTTATTGTATATCTGACATAAAGATAAAAGTTAATTAATTTATATGAAAGATAATTTTGTTTTTTTTTTTTTTTTTTGAAAAAAGAGACAAAAAAAAAAAAAAAGAAAAAAAAAAAAAGAGGCAAAAGCCAAAATCAATTTTGCCAAATCGGATGCCAGATGGAGACTATGGTCTCGCTGACAGGTAAGTCCCAAAAAAGGCATGAAATACTCTCTCTTTCTTTGCCTGACTGACAGGTAGGTCCCAAAAAAGGCATGAAATACTATATCTTTCTTTGCTTGACCAATTAGGAAATGCATATAGTCAGGTCTTGTTGTGGCTCAGCAAATCCCTAATAATCTTGTATCTTACTCTATTGCTCTTTCTCTAGTTTTCAGCATTCTCATTGCTTATCAATTTTGTTAACCAATCTCTATAGAAAAAGATTAACGCCATGGTGGGATCACCACCACTTCTAGCTATAGCATTTTGTGATGCTTGCATCTTCGGCCAGCTGGTGGAGGTAGCTCAATCTCAATCTCAAAATCAAACCCAACCTCGCACAGACCCTGCTGAAGGTGTGCCTCGTACAGTTCTTGGCTGAGTGTTCTACTACAAGGTTTTCAGACCCGGACTGTTTATTGAATCGTAAAAGAAAGAGGTTTAAGGTTTTTGAGGTTGAACCGTAAAAGAAAGAGGTTTAAGGTTTTTGAGGTTGAACCGTGATGACGTCATAATTAATTTAGTAATTATTTAAATATAAATAAATATATTAAATTTGTAAATATTAGCCAAATTTACTAAAAATATCTTAAAAATTGAAACGAAATACATAAAATAGTACATTATAAGGTTAATAAAAAATAGTACAACATAAATAAGCATAAAAAGAAATTTTTATAATAATCCTTTAAGAGAAATCATTTTTTTTTTTTTTTTTTGAGAAAGAAGATGGTCAAATATTATTAGCTAGAATCGGCGAAGAGAATAGAATAAAGATGTGGAGGAACATTTTCCCACCACACTGACAAACCTCTAACATGTCGAGTTAGGTTATGAGCAATTTTATTACCAACCCTACGTACATAAGAGAAAGAAATACAACTGTTGGTAACTAAGGAGGATTTGGCCAAAGAAATAATGTGCCCAAAGGAAGAGAGGGATTCTTCGTCAGATTTGAGGGTGTTGATCACAACCTCTGCATCTCCCTCAAGGATGTATGGCCTGATACCGAGCTCCTGAGCAAACCCGATAGCTCTGGCAGCAGCCATTGCTTCCACAATTTCCGGTGCGAATGGGAGAGGGGCCTGCTCTGAGAGGGATGCCACCACCCTACCATTGCAATCTCTGATCACTACACCCAGCCCTGCCTTGCCCAGTTCAGAAAATGAAGCTCCGTCGAAATTTATCTTAAAACAATCTCGTGGAGGGGGAGACCAGTGAGTTCGAGCTTGCGGGTTTCCAGCTACATCTCGTTGAGGAGGGAGTGAAGCATTCAGGGGCTTAAAATCTGTTAAAGCTTGCTTGGCTTGGGGAAGCACTTGTGACACAGGGAAGTCTCTTGGTCTTACTCTAATTTGATTCTGTCAGTGCCAAACTATCCACATTACCATTGCCATCAACTCTAAGTTCTTCCCTTCTACATGCACGAAAGCAATCAGGTCTTTGAAAGATTGGAAGTTGCATAGTTGTCGAAATTCAAAGCCCTATATCTCCTCCCAGACTTCTGCAATCTTTGGGCACTCCCAAAGAGCATGGCAGACCATTTCAGAGTTTAAGTTACAGTGTTCGCAAATGTCCTCTATAAGGATCTTCCTTCGCACCAGATTTTGCTTGACAGGGATTGCGTTGTGACATGCTCGCCAGAGAAAATTCCTGACTTTATTTGGAATAGAGAGACGCCAAATCCGCTTCCACGTGTCATCATCATGCACTTGGTCAAGCCGTGGGGTTGAAATATTATTCTCTTTAGCTAAAAACTTAGTGCCCGATTTCACAGAATATGCACCTTAAGAATTATAAGGCCAAATCACCTTATCTTCTGTGGGGCGATGGCTAAGTGGAATGCTGAGTATCATCTCCACTTCTTCTGGAAGAAAAAGTCCACGGATAAGATCAACCTCCCACCTTCTTGAAATCGGGTTTATGAGGTCTGAAACCTTGGCATCTTCAAATCCTGGAACAACCCGTGAGAGAATTTTAGGATGATCAATGGATGGCAGCCAAGCATCATTCCATACACTAATATATTCCCCACTTCCAACTCTCCATCTTGCACCTTGGAGAAGAACATCCCTTCCTTTCAAAATACTTCGCTAGGCATGTGATCCCGAAGTAGAATCTATGGCTTCCAAAACAGAGTAGTCTGGGAAAAACCTTGGTTTAAAAACCCTATAGAATAGAGAGTTTTTATTATGTAGCAATCTCCATGCTTGCTTTGCCAAGAGTGCATCATTAAAATTTGCAAGGTCTTTGAAGCCCATCCCACCCTCATTCTTAGATTGGCAAATTGTGGACCACTTAACCCAATGAATTTTCCTTTGATCTCCATTTTGGCCCCACCAAAATCTTCTAGTAAGACTTTCAATTTCTACACAAAGGCCTAGTGAGAGTTTGAAACAACTCATAGTATATGTGGGAATTGCTTGGACCACCGTCTTTATCAAAACCTCTCTCCCTGCTTGTAACAAGAGTTTTTCTTTCCAACCTTGCATTTTCTTCCACACTCTCTCCTTGATGTAATTGAAGCTAGCTTTTTTATTTCTCCCTACAAGGGAAGGTAGACCTAGATACTTCTCATATTGTATAATTTCTGGCACTCCCAATGCTGTCTTTATATGATTTCTGGTGTCTTCATAAGTTGCTTTGCTGAAGAAGATTGTTGTCTTACTGCGGTTAATCAGTTGGCCCGAGCATTTTCCATAAACCTCCAAAATGTCCCTGATTTTTTGGCACTCTTGAATAGTAGCCTTACAAAACAAAAGGCTATCGTCTGCAAATAAAAGGTGAGTTAATCCTGGGCTATATTTGCAAAGTAAATAACCCTTAATTTTTCCCTAATTTGCAACTTGGCTTGTGAGCCCATGAAGACCTTCTGTGCACAATAGGAATAGGAAGGGTGAGAGGGGGTCTCCTTGACGAATGCTTCTAGATGGTGTGATCATGTCTTTAGGTTCTCCATTTACCAGGATCAAGTAGGATACTGTTGTCACACAAAGCATGAGAAATTTAATCCAATGCTCTGAGAAACCCATCTTCACCATAATTGATTCCAAATAATGCCACTCCACCTTATCGTAGGCCTTACTCATATCAAGTTTTATTGCCATAAAATCATCCCTTCCTTTATGATTCTGCATGCTGTGAAGAGACTCAAAAGCTACCAAAATATTGTCAGAAATGAGACGGCTTTTTGTGAAAGCACTCTGTTGTTCAGAAATAATTTTTGGTAAAATTTTCTTAAGTCTATTTGCTAGAACTTTTGAGAAAATTTTGTATAACACATTACACAAACTTATAGGTCTGAAATCAGCAGCAGATTCTGGATTTTTCTTTTTTGGAATAAGGGTGATGAAAGTATGATTGAGATTTTCAGGTAAAGAAGCAGAATTTAAAAAATGAAGTATAGAGTTAAAGATGTCATCACCAATTAAATTCCAGTAGTGTTGGAAAAAAAGAGGTGGCATTCCATCTGGTCCAGGAGCTTTGAGGGGAGCCATCTGATTGATAGCCTGCTTCACTTCCCATTCTGAAAATTCTGAAGAAAGTTGATCATTCATTTCAGCAGTAATGACCCTCTGAATGGAGTTTGTGGCTAAGTCACAATACTGATTGTTAGTTGCCGAAAAAAGCTCCTGATAGTAATGAACTAAACAATTAGCAATTTCATCCTTATCCGTTCTCCATTGACCGTGGCAATCTTGGATTTTATGGATTAGGTTCTTCCTTTTTCTTTGTGAGGCGTGGCTGTGAAAAAATTTTGAGTTCCTATCTCCAAATTTTGCCCATAACACCTTTGACCTTTGAAACCAAAGTCTATTCTCCTTGTCAACTAGCTCTAAAATATCTTGCTTTAGACTTCTGACTCTCTGATTGCATCCAGACCGCATGGCCACCTTTTCTGCTTCATAAAGTTCTTTTCTTTTCCTTGCTAATTGTTGTCTCACATTCCCAAAGTGGGTCCGGTTCCACCTGCCAAGCTCCTTACCACATTTTTTAATTTTGTTTGTGACCATCATTTCTACATCATCCCTCTCGTCTAAAGAACACCATACAGCTTCAACTATGCTAGAACAGCCACTATCCGAAAGCCACATTTCCTCGAATCGGAAGGGCTTTGCAACTACGGGAAGATCTAAACCGTCGAGTGTAATCCATAAGGGACAATGGTCTGAGGAATCGGAATGAAGATGGTGCACTTTGGATCCGGAAAACTTCAGAAACCACTCATTATTGGCTAGTCCTCGATCCAACCTCTCCCAAATAGAGTGTCCATCGGCGAAATGCTTTCGCCATGTGAATTGAGAACCCACAAATCCGAGGTCAATGAAGCCGCATTCGTCAATTACATCTCTGAAGAGTTGCATTTGTGATTGGCTTCTACCACTTCCTCCCACCTTTTCCGAGGATCGAATCAATTCATTAAAGTCTCCTGCGCATAGCCAAGGGAGATTATTCCTGTTATTGAGTTGCCTTAGTCTATTCCAAGCTTCAGATCGTCTATGAGTCACCGGTTCACCATAAAATCCAGTGAAACGCCAAGCCTCAACACTGCCTTTGTTTATAATGGAATCTATATGGTACTTTGAGAAAGAATCAACGTGGAGATCAACAGAGTTTTTCCAATACAATGCCAGACCACCCCCTCTGTTATGTCTTTCTACAAAAAATAAGTTATCAAACTTAATGCTCCGCTGAATATCTTTTAGCCTAGCTTCGTCCGCCCATGTTTCGGCTAAAAACACGACGGAGAGATCTTTGGCCTGAATCAACACTTCAAGCTCCTTATCTGTACGCAAGTTCCCAAGCCCGCAACAATTTCATACTAAGAGACTCATTGTGATTGGCGGGGCTGCTGAGCAGCCTCCACCATTGGCATTTCTTGTACGTCCTCCCTTGAAACCTGAAGTTTTTTGGTAGGTAACTCGGGTTGGATATCCTCCTCTGTTTCCCTGCCACGTTTGGTAGCAGTGCTGAAGGAAGTCTGGTCAGTCATCATGTGAGTATCACGAGCCATTTTTTTCCACTTACGTAAGCTGTTGGTTTCTGAAGTGGATTCTTGGTTTGGAATTGCCACGTGGGAGCAATGATTCTGAGCTTCCGTTACTTGTGTTTCCTTCACTAAATCCGGATCATATTCATGAGATTCCAATATATGCGGACTACCAGCTGTCTCACATATCGGATCCGAGGTTTGATGATCAAACTTCATAAGTGCCGTATTTATTTCCTGGATTTGCAAGTCAAAGTCTTGGGGATTAGTAAGGAAAGAAGATGAAATTGGAGCGGAATTAATTACCTCAGGATTTGAGCCGTTATTAGTGATAATGGGCAGCGGATTATCCTCCGCAGAATCCGTTACTTCCATATATGACATGTGAGGGGCGTTCACCGTATCACCGCCGCCGGGAACCGTATGCCTATCACTGTCGACGACTGGTGTAGCCGCCTTGGCAAGTGAGGGTGTTGAAACAAAAGTCTGGCCTACTGACTCTGTCCCACCAAGACCATCACCCATGCCTGACACTGTTGTAAAATGAGTTTTTCCGGTGTTGTAGGACAAAGCCCGTAGCCATGCACCATACTCTCTATCTGTCATGGAAATCGTTCCCTTGCTAGACAACCACACCTCACATTCTTTTTCATCGCGAGACACCATGCCGCACCAATAGCAGAAATTTGAGAGTTTCTCATATTTAAAAGACACCCAGATTTCTCTGTCATTCTCCAATACTACTGTACGGCCACGGCAAAGAGGTTTGGACACGTCAACCTCAACTCGGATCCGTAAGAAATCCCCTCCTATCATCTCCTTCGAGTTCACAGACGGTGAGACTTGCCCGATGGTTTCACCCAATTCTATGGCTATTTCAGGGTCTAACATACGCATCGGTAATCCATGGAGTTGCACCCAAAACTTCACCTTCGTAAAGCGCAAGGTTCGCGCTGGGGCAGAAGCGTCATAGCGTTGAAAGAGGACTAGATGCTTGTCAAAAGACCATGGCTCTGTAGCTAAGACACGTTCCGCGTCGGACTCCAGTTCAAAAACGAAGAGAAGCACGTGGTCACCAGCCTCTCTGATTTTGAATTCCTTACGTGATCTCCAAAGCGGTTTAAACGTCCGCCCTATTGCTTCCACGTTTAGGGCCCTTCTCGTAAGGAATTTGGCAGCAAGCACATACTCTTTGCTAGTCAAGTTTTTTGATTTGGACAGACTGATCTTGGCCCCCTCTGCACTTGTCAAAGAGAGCTTCTTCCAGTCATTGAGAATCTCCTCCATTGAGAAAGGAAATTGAAGGGAGAAAGGGATGGGTAGAGAGAAAATAGTTTTAGCACTGTAGGAGAAAATAGACTAGTAAGGCCCTACTGCTGCTCACTGGTAACAGAGGGAAGGGTGTATCATTCCGTGGAAGATAACAAAGGTTCTACGTTTAGGTCTCTCAGAGAGAAAACCTAGGACGAGAAAGTATTTCACAATTGTTCAAATTTCACAAGAGAAATCATTTCAATTAACTAAAAACGACTTTTAAAATAAATTCATAAATTGCATATGTATTATTCTTAAATAAAAAGTTAATTTAGTAATATTTAATATGTTGAGAAAGATGACATAGAAGTTTAGAAACTATAAATCATGTAAATTTAATATAAATTTAATAATATTGCATATTAGCTCCCAAGAAGAGCACTTGGTCCGTTGGTCATGGCTTTAGTCTTGCTTACAAGGTGTGAGAGCTCAGGTTTGGATCCTGCCAGTCGCATTTTTCTTTAATTTTTCCCTATTCCATGACCAGTTGAACTAGCCTATCCAGTTTTCCCGATTGAACCCCGGTTTGTCTGGTTCTTTTACAACTCACTAATACCCGGTTCTCTAGGCTTAAAAAACCAAATCTCTAGGCTTAAAAAACCAAATTTCAGTCCGGTTCTCGATTTTTCCAGTTGGACCGCTTGGTCTAGTCCGGGTTTCAAAACGTTGCTCTGCTGTTTTTGTGTTTATGACATAAATAGCAATTCAAAACTGTATTTTTATTTATTTATTTATTTTATACTAGCAGAGCACTCTCAGTGCATTAGCGCTACCCTTGGTGCAAATTTAGTCCTCAAAGCTATTTTAACAAACTCATATGTAAATAATAGTATATTAGACTAAATACTCTATTATTAAATTACTAGCTTCATCAATAGTGTTAATTTTTTTTTTTTCTGCCCTCTCTTTTTCTCCTCTTGACTTTGTCTCTAGTTTTGTTTCATCGACTGCAATTAATTTCCAAAAAACATTTTTCACATTTGAGAGTGAAAATTTGTTTTTCAGAAATTGTTTTTCAACTGACCGTAAAATAAGGGCACTTATGGCTGAAATTTAAGGGAGTCAATACCGTACAAAAGGTCATTTTGATTTGGTCTAGAAAACAAAATAAATTGGTATCGATTAATACCGATGTACTATTTCAAGATTACTGCTAATTATATATTTATTTATATATTAATATGTTAAAGTTCATACAATTTATTGAAAATATTTAAAGTATAAACCCATATATCATTTAAATATCCTAAATCTTAATTTAAAATTTTAATTCATTATTATGTAGTAGACATTGATATACTTTTAGAAGATAATAATAATATATATATATATATATATATATATATATATTTTTTTTTTTTTCATTTTCAAGATGGCACGACAATACCAATTGGTGTGTACAGTTCAATTTTTAGGAAAATATAATTTGTTCAAATTGACATAATTTCACACTAGTTAAAACTCCAAAATGTTGTCAGGCCCTATACTTTCTTAGAAGAGAGGAAAGTATCACTCTTTGCAGTAACGATGGTGTTGATGGATTTAATAAATCCTAAAACTACTTGGGTTGTTATCCATGAATGATTCCTATATATAGAGACTTAAATGGTTTGTGTACGCTGTGAAAGGGTGATGAAAATATGGAGAAAAAGAAAGTGAATTTTGTGGCTATGAGTGGGGGTTGGTAATTAATTAAGAAAAAAAAAGAAAATCCTATCCAAAACACAGAAATTTCTCTAGTTTGGAGCTTCAGTGTCTATCAATTGGCACTTAGAGCCTCCAAATCAACACTTTGGTTCAACTAGGAGAGAGCTAATCTGCTCAAATAGGTCCCACTTTTTCGATTTTTCAATTGAAAAATGCTAAATATACAAACTATTTTACACTATTTTTTACACATTGTTGATATGGTAAATGATTAAATAAAAAAAAATATGTTAATGATAGGCACAGATGAGAATCAATAAGAATTAGCCACATCAACAATTTGTAAAAATGTTGTAAAATAGTTTTTATGTGTAACATTACTCTTTTCAATTTAATTCTAATTTTTACTGTTGTTTTAAAAATAATTTAGAATTTCTAGTATAATTGGTAGTAGCATTAAGAATTCTAACCAATATAATTATTTATTAAAAAAAAAAAAAACCAACAACCTTACAACTCAATTGACACATTTTGTTGTTTTAAGTAAAAACATCATGGGTTCAAATCATCCCCCAACTATCAAATCATTAAAATATATATATTAAATAATTAATTCATTGGATTTCTATAATATTGTTTAGTTAATCATGCTTTTAGAAAAATTAATTTTGTGGCCCATAATATTGCTAAATTACCTCTTATTTGTAATCACGAGGGAAAGATCCACATCTTTTCCATTTTTGTCTTATATCTCAGGAGGTTGAATTTTTTTTTTTTTTTTTTCTTCTTAATATTTTTTTTTGAGAGTCTTCTTCTTAATAATATGGTAGTTACAATGTGAAATAAGGAATTTGAACCTTGAATAGTTTGGTAAGAAACACAACTATATACCATATATGCTGCAAGACTCTTGACTTAGTGGTGACCATGGTGGGTTCCATTTCCTGTCTTTATACTTCTGCTTTTGGTTTCCTTAATTTTAAGTATTATTGATCCCCCATGTAAATATATATATATATATATATATATATAGATGAGTTCAAGTTACACCTGGTGTAACTTCACAAAAATTACACATTTTTTAAGCCGTAGATTTATGAGAGATCCAACGGATAAAAACAAAACATCATTATCCATTACAACATTAAATACTTACCTAATTGATGGTCTCCACATTATCTCTCTCCTCATTAAAATATTTCTTATGTCTCTTTTTCTCTCTCCTTATTAAGTATTTCTTTCCATTTTTTTTGCAATTTCTCCTACGTTCCTAGTTTCTGCACTTAACACTTGAATATTTTTGCATTGGACTCAGATGCTCTCTTCCAATCAACATATACTGGCAAAGCAAGGAGATAATCTGTGTTAAGTGCAGATGTCAACATCAAATCCCTAGCTGATAATTCTTCAAACTGAGCGTCATAAAGAAGTTGCATAAAAGCACGCTGGAAACGAGTAGCAACAGCAACTCTGAACAAATTTGCACGATAAGTTCAATATACCTGAAGGATGAAGCTGAACAACAATTACAATATCGTATATGTTTACCTAAATATAAAAAAACAATACCTCATATAACCATCTAACATCTAGGAAGCCTTCATATATTCTCACAAAAACGTTTCAACAAAATAAACATACTATGAATAAACAAAAATCAAATCAGACTTATTGTAAATATCACTTTCCTCATAGAATTATTGTCGTAATCTCTTTAAAATGATTCATTCACTTTCCTGGAAGGACAAAAACTCTTATACCCAATCCATCTTTCAGGGATGATTTGTTGGAGTGCTTATAATACCATTCTCTCTCCTCATTTAGTTGTCTGATGCCATTTGCAGCTCCTGCCAGGAATATTTTTGCTTGAACATTTTGTAAAACATGTATAAGGAAAGTGATATTCAGGGAGAAAAAAACTAAGAAAATCGATACGTATGAGAAATTGCAAAGAAAATGGAAAGAAAGACTTAATAAGGAGAGAAAAAAGAGACATAAGAAAGACTTAATAAGGAGAGAAAAAAGAGACATAAGAAATATTTAATGAGGAGAGAGATAATAAAGAGACTATTAATTAGATAAGTATTTAATGTTATAATGAATAATGGTGTTTTGCTTTTATCCGTTGGATCTCTCATAAATCTACGGCTTAAAAAATGTGTAACTTGAAACCATCTCATATATATATATATATATATATATATATATATATAATTAAAAAAATTAAAAAAAAAAGCCTTAACTTTCGAAGAGTCTTTGGCTGGCATCCCACCAATGCTCTCTATAGGTTATTTATTCTTTTTGTTCTTAAGGTACTTATTATTATTATTATTATTATTATTATTATTATTTTATTATTATTTTTTTTTTGTTATCGTTAACTCAACTAGAAAATATTTTATCGTCGAATTATCAATGTGGAATTCGAATCTGTTTACACCAAAAATTAATTGGTGTCTTAGAGTGATGATAAGAACAATTACAATAGAGTTGACGACATAAGTTAAAATTCTATTCCATTTAAAAATGAAAATAAAAATAAAAACTCTAGGTTGCAATTACATATGGAAAATAGTTAATTTGATGTCGTTAACCAATTTTAAGGTATGACACAAATGGGGGGGAAAAAAATTCTAACTCGTTCAACCCACTGGGTTTGGCCCGGTTTATGTATTTCGTTTAGTTTCCCATTTTCTACTTCTCTATTCACGGTCTTTCTTGAAGAAGAATAAGTTGAAAAACGAGAAGCAGAAGACGCAAGAGGCATTAGCTAAAAGCCTAAAACCCTAAGAAGCATTCCTCTACCACTGCAATCCCTGTTTTTCTTCAATTCCTTCGCAAATGTAGATGAAATGAAATGAACCCATATAAGACACATTGGAATTGAGCTTTTTTTTTTTGCTTCTTACTTTACATAGAGATTAAAATAGAGGAAGTTTAATAGGATAAAATAATGTGGAAGAAGGTGCATGCGCCTCTATGTATGAAAGAAAACGTTAGAAAAATTGTCATTTTAGTAAGTGGATCAGTTGGTCAGATTTTTCCATGCCATTCAACAGAAAATTACCATATGTTTCGTATATATACACTGTTTTATCAAGACAACTAAGTTTTGGGAAAATGTTCTGGAATTGTTGCCCAAAAACTCAGCCAATCGCAAGGCCTACATGGAATCACTTAACTATTATTTCCTGGAGCATGCGTTTATACATCACAACAATCACTATCAATTCTATAATGAAAACTATGGGAAGGAGCCAACATCAAAGAGAAACGGCACATGTGAATATAGCTATAAATTATAAATCAGCTCAGTGGATTCTGTTCCTCATGTCAATTGATTAAAGTATCACAGCTTAACAGATCTTTGTCTGGGTCTATATTGGCATTTGACGCAATAATCTTTCTTCTGCTCCATAAATGCAGAAATATCTAATGAAAAAATGGTGAAGATATTTCAGCGCCTTCTTTGCTTTGCATGCTTTTGTGACTGCTGACCCTTATCTTCCATTTTTATTTCCCCCTAGTTGACTCTTTTCTTCTATCTCTCGAACCTTGCATGCTTCCTAAAAAGGTTTCCACATGAGAAGGAAAACAAAGCAAGATACATTACAAGTTGAAATTAAAGCTTCATTTCATAGAGAAATTCTGACTATCCCAATAGAATTAAATCAAATACAAACACGGATTATCATAGAAATAATTGATTGTGCTCATCACAAAACCAAGGACAATGGGACAACTTCCTAATATATAATCAAAATTATTCCAATTTGGTTAAATGTAGCAATGGAAACGTGTAAAGTGCACAATAAAGGACTCCAAATTAGCTTTTGCTTATAAATAGACTTGCCTGGAAATACTTGGGCAACATTTTGGATCTTGAATCACCCTTCTTGTAGTGCCTCTTTGGATAATGGCACTTCTAACTGTTATCATGAACACAGGCAGGAATTCAGAAATCAACACAACTTTCTTTTCAAAGAATTTAGAATATAATAACCTGCCCAAGTTAAGGAATCTGAACTCCTAGCAAGTGAATGAACCATCAAAGTCAATTAGCAAGTGCCCTATTAACTTCATAAAGCTATAAGCCATTACATGCATATCCAAGCTTCACAAAAACTTATTCCCCCCCCCCCCCCCCCCCCCCACCCCCAAAAAAAAAACACCTTTCCCCTCCCAAAAAATAAAAAAGCTTTGCAATAAGTTCTTATATATGATCATAAGAATGAGGCTCAATAATTTAATTCATGATAGGCCTTATCATTCATGTGAGAGGAGAGAGCATTGGTCAAGGAGTATTGAATAACTTTCCATGTTTAGATAGATATAAAATGACTTAAAATCTAAATAAGTTCCAGCATAATTCAAAAGTATATGGGAGATCATTTAAGTCAAACTTATTCAACTCCAAAGAAATCCTGAGATGAATTAGGTCTAGTCTTATATCTGCAACATGTTATTATAAGAGAACACTCACTTTGGTCAAAGAGGCTAAGAGAACATCATAATTTAAAAGCACGCCTTAAAAATTATGATATGGATCGATTCTTGATGTGAATTTCATGTAAGCAAATAGAATCATTTGCATTCAGGTCAATATAATGCAAACAAAACTTTTTGAGTGAAGTTGAGTTTCTAAATCATCTTTTTGAAATTGGAACTATAAACATCCTTATAGAGCAACAAATCAAAGATTCATGGTGTAGGGTAAACCCTTCTCACCAAGGATGTTGCTTAAAAGTTACAAAAAGGAATGAATCAGCAACCCAGTAAAAGTCATTGGTAGAAAAACAACTAATAGTGCCATACTGTCATATAACTATTATCGATTCCAGTTCGTGGAAAATCAACCACCTTTCAGTTTCAATTTGTTATTTTACCCATCTAGAGTCAAATTTTGCACAAACATTATTTTTTGTTAAGTAGAACTTTTTTACTTTCCATTCACAGGAAAGAATTTTCGAATGCTAAACATGGATCCAACCAAAGGCTAATGACTACTCATTCATTATAGAACATATCAAATGCATTAATAGGAAATACCCTACCTTCTACTTCATTCCTATTTTTCCAATTTGTGAATTATCTAAAGCCGAACAACCTCTTAAGTAGAAGCATAAGATCCAATTAAACTTTGAGCTATAACCTTAATTTACAAAGACACAGGCATTAAATATTTCCCCAGTTCCATTGCTGCATGACCATGACCCAAGTTGCATAACGGCATATTCCCTAAACCACATAAGTTTGAAAATTGAAACACTAAGAAATTTCACAAAAATGAAACAAATTTGAAGCAATTAAAATGTTAGAGAGAGAATAACTTGAGCATAATTGAAAAGTAGTGCCACAGAAACAAATTACATAGACAAAATAGAGTTCGCCACACCTTCAGTAAACGCAAATCTTTCTCAATCTTTAGGGTGATTGTTTCTACGGGCAACTTGAACCTATGTACATTTTACCAACAAAAAAAAAATTGTAATCATTGTTAGCAAAAAAAAAAAAAAGAAAACACTTCCAAATGAACAAATCTTGTTAGTTGAGACCCAAAAAAAAAAAAAATTAAATAAATACTAAATTACTCCACCCATCTTCACCTAAGACTATTTGAGGAGAGAATTAAGGCCTGTTTGGATTAAGGGAGAAGAGAGCAGGAGTAGAGGGGAGTAGAGTAGAGTTGGTTAAAAATAGACTAATTTTGGGCAAATTCTACTTTATTCTACTCTACTCCTCTTCCCTCCCCCTCAATCCAAACGGACCATAGTGATTAACTTGAAACCAAAAGCGTCAAAGTAATAGAAATTCAAAGCTTTCCTTTCTTTCTTTTTCTTAGCAACCAATCAGACAGAAGAAAATATAATGAAAATCTAAAATAGGAACTCCTCATTAAAACACAGACGTACCAGCCTTTTCCAGCAGTATCTTTGAGCTGCTTCAACTAATGTCTACACTCTATGCCATTGCCTTCATATATAGACTCAAAAATTAGCACAGCCAAGAAATGTAGAAGTCACAGAATCTACAATCAAACATACAAGTTCAAGAGTTCATTATGCTCAAACTGTAACTTAGGAGCTGACCAAAGCCAAAGAGCAGTTCCAGTAAGAACATTAGTATCAGACATTTTCATCATTGCCTGATCAGAGTCCGTTCGAAAGGTTGATTAGTCATCTGAAGCATAAACCCTTACCAATCTCATGGTCTTCTCACTAGCCATCAATTGCTGACCAGCAAAAACAAGTCCTCTCCCCCTTAAAAAGCTCTGATAGTAGTGGGTGTCAAAACCTGCCCCAGATGATATCGAAGATAACAACGCCTGCAAATATGACATCCCCACTGCAGACTCACTCATTTCAAATGAAGCCATGGATGAAGAAGAAGGCTGAGTGGTGGTCCTATTACTGTCTTGGACCTCATTCTCATCTCAGCGAGGAAATCAGGAGCTATAGTTGGATCTGGCCAACCTGTCCCCTCGAAGTCAGAGAGGCGTTTCTGTATGAATTGATAGCCAATCTTCCCAATGTTGTGCGCATCTTCAGATGATCAAGAAACTGATACAAACCAAATAACTTTTTCAACTCCATAAAACAGAAGAGGGGGGGGGGGGGGGGGGGGGTGCTGGAAATGAGAAAAGGCAGAGAGCGGGTAAGTTCCTAGAAGACTGACTGTTTCTCTTTCATCAAAACCTCTTAAGGGCAAAAAGGTGAAGTTTCTGTTATATTATCTTCTGGTCATGGAATGTCAACCAGTGCTTCTCTATATGAATGAAAGCTGTTTCATAAAGAACATTAAAACATTAAACAATTATCCTATATAACCGTTTCACAAGGAATAGAAATTTCAAAATTGTTTTAGCATAAACTTCAAAAAAATCAACGTCAAGTTAGAAAAGAAGTCCATACTTCTCAGAATAAACTTCAAAAGTCAATATCAAGTTAGAAAAGCCCAGACTTCTTAGAATTTATTATTTTCCTAACAAATACGGACTCATGGGACCTTATTGAATAGTAAAGGACAAGACTCTTTTAATTTCATTATTAAGACTAACATGGTGACTTTCAACTTCAAGGTCCAGTTACACATCCATACCATCAAAGACATAGGATTGGATTTGTGCTTTGGTGCAGCTGACAAGGCCCGGTATTGAATAGAAGTAACAACAGTAACAAACACATTATCCTGAAAAAATATATAAATATATAGATCAGAAGCCACTGAGGGATCATGCTTTTAAGCATATAAAATAGTTTAAAAACAAATGATAGTGCTTAGCCTAAAATATTCGTGCTTTACTGCTTTTAACTCAAAAAATAAAAATAAAATGTTCCAATCAATTCTGCAGTCACTTATGATTTGACAACAATTAAGCAAAACACATCTTCAGACAAACATTTCTTGCAAATCAGTATGATACTAATTCTTTCCAATCAGTTTTGGGTTCCCTTGCTTCAAACCCAGAAAAGAAGAAACGACATTTATACAGAGACAAATTGATTGTTTTACTCTATCTGATTGCTACAGAACAGAAAAATTATTGTAA
Organism: Quercus aquifolioides; assembly: GCA_019022515.1. NCBI lineage: Eukaryota > Viridiplantae > Streptophyta > Magnoliopsida > Fagales > Fagaceae > Quercus > Quercus aquifolioides. The sequence goes on along the minus strand of JAFHAW010000163.1, from coordinate 273,028 downwards.
ATTGCAAATTTAAAATGTTACCTTTGTCTTCCCATATAATTTCTAAATTATATGATTCTTTTTTTTCACACTAGTACTAATTCAAAAAAATTAAATCCATCTAAGACCCAATGATACTATGTGGCTATCATACGAACAATAGTTTACAAGCATTTTCCAGCTAAATTCCTAAGAAGAAAAAGAAATGAGAAATTAAGGCAAAAAAAAAAAAAAAAACCATGCAACAAACCTTTTGTCTTTGTTTCACATCAAACATCCAGCTGCTGCACACGCAACGAAAGGTGGCCAGCTAACTGTTGTCCCAAAACCCAAGGCAAACAATGGCATCCGGGCTCAAGCAGATCATCAAACTTCCCAGGAGCTGTTCTTCATTGTCAGTTTAACAATATTTGGAAAAAGAAAAGTATTTCTCTTTTCTTTTCTTTTTTTTGTTGAATTTTTTTGATAATTTAGACCTGAAAAAAACCATAATCAAAAAGTGCCTGAAACAAATAGTTGGCTAATTAGAGGTGACTAACAATTTGAGGAAATGAAAACAGCAAAAATGGAACGTATCTCAATTCCTTAACTTTCTAAGCTTTCCCCAAAACTAATATGTACTTTAGAATCTTATTGATAGACTCCTGTCTGACATATAAAAATGTAAAGAGGTACTAACTCTTTTAAAGTCTGTTTCTTACATTTTTCCCAAGTTTCATTCAAGAATCATTATCCACAACCAATCATCAAATCCTAAGCCTGAAACTGTTGCAAAAACCCTTAGGTGAAAGGACTCCTGATATTAACAAAAATATCTTAAAAGAGAGAGAGAGTAGGAAGATTAAGGATCAAGAAGCCATCTCCGGACGATATCAGCGCATGTAACTACCCCGGGACCCCTTTTCAAGCTCCTCCTTGATGAAATCAATTTTATCAAAATCCTTTAAGGTCTGAAATAGTTTTTATTACCATTGCTGTTGTCCAAAAGGACGGAAGCATCACAGTCCAGATCAAGAAAATCCCACAAAACATTGAGGCCAGCAAATTAATACTTAAAACTAAATAGCAGGATTAAATTGGAATAATGAACTGATACTCCCAAAAATCAGAACATACATTTTTATAATCTGGTTGTGGAATGTCGGCCAGTGCTCTGAAATATGAATGAATGCTCTCCCTCCATCCTGTTAAAGAGATAGAAAGGGCCACCAGCCTGTGATGTTAAGTATAGAAGTTTACATTAGAGCACTCCGATAAGTAAAGTATTTCATTTTTGATACTTTAGGCCTGAAAAATTATAACCAAAAAGTTCCTGAAACAACTATGTAACAATTTGTGGAAACAAAAACAGCAAAAATCACTAGGAACATATTTTCAATTCATTAAGTTTCTAAGCTTTCCCCACAATTAATATGTACTTTAGAAACTTATTGATAGAGTCCTCAACATATAAAAATGTAATGAAAATGCCAAATCTTTTAAAATCTGTTTCTTAAGCATCATTATCCACAGTCAATCATCAAATCTTAAACCTTAAGCTGTTGCTTAAACCGTTAGCTGAAAGGACCCTTAATATTAACAAAAAATATCTTAAAGAGAGAGAGAGAACATATGAAAATTCAGGATAGAGAACAGACCAGCATAATCCCATATCTGGTGGCAATAGAAACAATATCAGCACATGAAAGTACACCCCGGCCAAGCCTTTTCAAGCTCCTGCTTGATGAAATCAACTTTATCAACACCTCTCAAGGTATGATTGGGTTTTTATAACCATTGCTGTCATCCAAAGGGACCGAAGCATCACAGCCCTCATCAAGAAAATTCCACAGAACATTAAGGCCAACTAAATTAAAACCTGCAAATAAATGGCAAGAAATCACAACACCGATATTAAATCAGAATGACGAATCAATACTCCCAAAAATCAGAACATACAATTTTCTGTCTTGTTTAATATTTTAATAATAAAAAAAAAAACTTCATACGCATACTAAGAATCACACTACACACAAGAATAGCAATGCAAAAATTCACAAAGCCAACATAATTCAGAATCAAAAGTCACTTCCTGGGCCATATATTAGGCAACGTAAAACAAATAAAACACCCACATCAGAAATCAGAAACCAACAAATGTACATAAACCCACCCTAATAGCGGAACTCGGATTAATAATGAAACTCTACAAGAAACATGATTGAAATAAAAAGTATCTAATCGAAAATATAGAGGAAATCAAAAGTAGCACTAGAGTAATTAACACCACCCTCAAAAAAAAAACCTCTTCATGCAATCCAACCAACAAAATCTTTAATCTGCAAAATGAAGGTAATATTACAAGGATGTAATAATAATATTATTAATTGAAATATATATTAGAATATGACCTGATTATTTGACGCTCCAACTAAGCAGTGAAGTTGCCCCTTTAGAAGAAAAAAGAGTTTCTGAAATGGAGCAAAGCAGAGGATTGGTGTGAATGGCAAAGAGGCGTTGATGAATTAAGAGAGAGAGAGAAGAGGAACAATTATTAGGTTGAGAAAGCAAGAGGAAGCAAATGAGTAAGAGTAACACCCGCTCCACATTTGCCCTGGTTGGTTTTAGAAATCAGAGTCGGGAGCATAGATACATATATTTATAGGCGAGAGACCATAACTGCGGTTATCAGGCGCGTGTAGACAATTCTAATCCCTCGTCTTAGCTTTATTTTATGGGTTGGGCCAACGACTTGGAAAATTAAGGTCTTCTGGTTCTAGGTCACTTTTTTTTTTTTTTGGTGGAAATCTTATGCGTGCAGGCGCGCGTGCACATCGAGTATCATAAATATAAGCACTTCTGAAAACATTTCTTATTGATCTTAATTCCTGTAAGGTACAGTCATGACCAACATTGTGAAGTCGTGTTTTAAAATTCTTATTTTACAATTTAACTAAATCATTTTTAAAAAAAATTAGAATTTCAGTTCATGTGGTAAAATGTGTAAAGTAAAGTGTGTATTATAGAGTGTATATATATATATATATATATCACCACTATTTTTTAAGTCTTTGATTAGCCCGATTCCTTTAATCTTGAAAACGTGTGGTACAAAGATATAAAATCGTGAAAAATGTTTCACCATGTCTCTTGTAATAACTAATTAAAGAGTTACTAACTAATCGTGAAAAACGTTTCACCATGTCTCCAACCGAGTGACTCAAGATTATTGCACATTAAATTAAAGAATTTTTGTCATGTGACTCGCTAATTATTAAGATAGTTAATTTACTCATGAGTTACTAATTATTAAAATGGTTTCAATAGTATTAGTAAAATGTTTTCATTTTTTTACATAAAATTTTAATTTATGGCACAAAAATTTTACTGGTATACATAAAATTTAATAATACTATAGTGGAGAGAGAGAGAGAGTATTTAGGGGATAAGAAAACAAATATGCAAGATAATCAATAAATAGGATATTATAAATTAAATAATTAAAATGAATATGTACATTTTATGCAAGATATGGTGGGACAAGCAAAATCTGTCCCCTCCGTTTACCTATTTGTAATGGAAAAATTTTGCATAGAGTAGAACGCACAAAATTGATCAAACAAGGTCGAGATTGTCAAACTAACAACTAAGAAAAGTTTAATTATTGGCTCTATCTCTTAAAATTAGTATGAGAGAATATATATATAGATATATATCACCACTATTTTTGAAGTCTTTGATCAGCCAGATTCCTTCAATCTTGAAAACGTGTGGTACAAAGATATAAAATCGTGAAAAACATTTCACCATGTCTCTTGTAATAATTGGTATTTTTTAAGTCTTTGTGTAAAGTTGTTATTTACAACTATGTATTTTGTTGGCTTTTATTCCATGCCAAATTTTATTGTAATTAATTATCAATCGTTTATACCCTGTATCTATTGTGAGATTTGTTGTAAGGGATGTGTGATAGAGAGAGAGTGTGAAGACTCAAGCATTTGAAAACTGAAAAATTCTCGCGGGTATGTCGCGACCTAGCTTCCGGCGAAGTGAATCATGTGCCCTGCATATGCTGGAATACGAAGAGTCAGGCCAGGTGGAGACAGTTGTGTCTCGCGAGTATCTCGCGGGTAAGGACTTCCCGTGAGACACCCGCGAGGCAATCTGTTCTACCAGCCTGTACTGAATGACTGACACTTTCTGTGCTTATCCTATATATACCCTTATTACCCACAAATGTTGAGGAATGCTTCAGAGAGAAAACCCTAGCCAAACACATTGAGAATAAGAGATTGTCATCCCCACCTTCTCTATACACTTACTTGTGGTATTTCCTCAACTCTTCCCTCTCCATTTCCATACCATTGAGAGGTTAATAGCTCAAACACTTACCACACCCTTTGAGAGTGTTGTGTGACGTTTTGATGCTGCTGGGAAGCATTGGAAGAAGCCTGGAATGGCAGATGCAACATGGAGCTTGTTGCGGAATCCGGAGAGCTAGACAAGACACGGTTCCGAGAAGCCTTATTGGAGTAGGAGCTTGGAGGGCTTAGGTACATCGGGTAGATTAGGCTTGGAGGGTCTCTTGCTAACCCATGTATCCCAACTGATTGTCTAGTGGATCGATTTCCGCTTGGAGAGCGGCGGAGAGGTTTTTCGCCGAGTTCTTCGGTTTCCTCTTCGAAAACACGTCTCGGTGTTTTCTGTGTTTGCATTTTTCTTCCCTACTCTTTTATATTCCATTATACTGTTGTGTTGCTTAGTTTATGTATTAGAGTAGCTTATTTGTTCATCCGCTCGCATTTACACTATTCCGTACTTAGTATTAAGTTAGTGTAAAATCTATCGAGCCGTATCTTTAATTGGGGGGTCTAAATTGCTCTTGTGTTTTCAACACATTTCCGAACTTTCACTTTGATCAGCCAGATTCCTTCAATCTTGAAAACATGTGGTACAAAGATATAAAATCGTGAAAAACATTTCACCATGTCTCTTGTAATAATTGGTTGGAATTCTGAAGACTAGGAAAGTTTTTTTTTTTTTTTTAAGAAGTAAAGACTTGGAAAGTTAAGTGTTATGGTCTTCCTTTTGTAATAAAATAGTTTGTTTCAAATTGCAAATTTGCAAACTAAAAATGTAGGAATCATGTTATCTGAGTCCCTGTATTGACCCAACAATCATGTTATCAATTTATCATGTTCATGTGGCAATCATGTTATCATGTGGCAATCCTGTTATACGGATCTCTATTTATTTTCTTTTTACTCAAATAATTTTTTTTAAGAAACTCATTTATAATTACATATATACTCAAATTTACTCATTAGTATCCCGTACAAGGATCAAGAATAAAGAAAGTCGAACAAAAATTATGAAATCATGAAAAATAGTCACAAAATTATACACAATGTGTATAGTTAGAGACTATATCAATCAAGTAGTCATTAGTGACATCAGTGGGTTTACACATTTATAAAAGACTCAGAGCATTCACATCCGAGTATCTAAAAAAATACACATTTTACACTTTAAAATTATACTTTATCTATTTTACCATACCATTTTACAACTCACTTACATCCTTGTTTTAATTTTTATTTTTTTGATGAACAAAAAGGGGGGCGGGGGCGACCATTTTGACTCAACCCCCTGGGCGTGATCATAGGGGCACCCCCGCTAAAGAATGTTGGATTGAGCCATAGCTGCTATGATCCGGGATGATCACAGACCTCACCCTAGTACCACGAGAGAGCTGGCAACCAAGGGCTAGCTGCAAGAGGATTCCCACACTCCTCCCTAGGTAATCCTTGTTTTTATATTTACATATAACACATTAAAAATAATAAATTACTCTATAAAATAATAATAAACCATTTCACGAAATTTTCGATACCACTTTTATAGGAAATAAAAATTGCTGTTAAAATATTAATTATTTTCTTTTTTTTTTCAATAAAAAAATTTCTAAAATAGTGCATTAAAAATACCCTTAGATCATCTATTAATGTGTTCCACATTTCCTAATAAAATTTCCATTGTATCTATAAAAATAAAAACCTTTATGCGTGTATATAAAAGTGAAAAGTGTTCAATAAAAAAAAAGTGAAACGTGTTGAAGTAAAGTCTTTTACTCTGTTTCCTATTTTACATTTTCAAAGAATATGCTGGCAGTGATGCAATGAGAAAACAAGAACAAGTAGTGGTCTTGTTGATGAGAGAGATGAGAAAAGTTGAGGCCAGGCCTCACAACTCGTGGTACAGAAGTTATTAAAGATATTGTCGGGTTGCATAGAGTGTGTCGTGTGAGAACTGAGTATTGCCTGTAAAGACTAAAGACTAGAGAGAACTCACACGAAAGAACAGCTTACTTTCCTGTCACAAATTGAAAATGACGCACATTCATCAAATTTGATTTGTGGAAAGAAAAGTTGATGCGGAACATCCGTAGTCCAAAGTAACAGCTAAAGAAATGTTCAATTAGTAACTTTGCCTTTATCTCTTAAAATTTGTATGGGACAAAATAATATCACTGTTCTTTTTAAAGTCATTGATCTGCCAGATTCTTTCATCCTTTAGAAACGTGTTTCACCATTAGAAGACTTGCAAAGACTTGGAAAGTTATATTTTTCTGCAGGGTCCGACTATTATTAGTTATTACCTACCCTGAATTTTGGACTGTAGAATTATTTGTTCAAATTGCTGAGTCGTTGGAGATTGAACGTGTATTAAGCAATCTTAACGCGTGGCAATCATGTTGTCTGGGTGTCTGAATTAACCATGCTAGAAATGGTATTATCAGAGACTGTTTAATGTTATTTTTTTTTTCTCAAATAATTTTTATTTTTAACAAAAGCAATATTGATAATTACATGAAGAAAATTTCATTTTCTTTCTTTAATTTTAATATTTTTTTATTTCATTTTTTTCTTCAATTTAGTCATTTCATTAGTTCTATGTCCAATTTTAACTTTTTTTTTTATTTAATTTTTTTCACTTCCCAAAACAATGTTGTTTTAATGGACTAGATAAATGGAGATTGGATGCCAAGAGCCTTATAGTTCAATTGGTTGACACTTCCTGGTATTTTTAAGACATCCAAAATTCAAATCCCCTCACCCCGAGTGACTATCTTTTGCTTATACTAAGTAGATATATTAATTATTACCCAAAATATTAAGTTTCTTGTTAATAGTTAAGATGTTTATTCCATGTAAAACTCTATTACCTAAGCTTTAATAATTTTAATATTCAATTACACCTATAGTTCATTTTTTAAAAATTAAAAAAAAAATTAATACTTATTTTTTGATCATCTATTATAGTCATTAGTGACATCAGTGGGTTTGTACATTTATAAAACTTACTTTATCTATTTTACCATACCATTTTACAATTCACCCATATCCCAGATTTTATATTTACATACAACACATTAAAATAATATAAATTACTCCACCAAATAATAATAAACCATTTCACAAAAGTTTTGATACTACTTTTATGATAAATAAAAAATGCTATCAAAATATTAATTGTGTTCTTTCTTTCTTTTTTTCCATAAAAAATTTTCTAAAATAGTGCACTACAAAATATCCATAGAGCATCCATTAAATTTTTCGTAATAAGATTTCCATTACTTATCGAAAAATAAAAATAAAAACCTTTAAAGTGTGTATATAAAGTGAAAAGTGTTCCCTCTAAAAAAAAAAGTGAAAAGTGTTGAAGTAAAGTCTTTTATAGAATCAATTGATATAATCTAGTACTTTCACTGTGACGGAATGGTGGAGTTATTTGTACGGGTTTTGTGACCTGGACAACAAAGTCTAGCCATAGTGACATGTACAATGTCTTTAAAATATTGCATATAGAATGAAAAAAAAAAGAATATTTGCGGCTTACAATGGGCCATGGCTAATCTTTTGAATATCCATAACCGACCCAAATTTTTAGGATAAGGTTTGGTCGTTATTAAAATATTTTCTCCTAAAAGAAGATGAATTCATTCTGATATTAGTGTTTTTATTTGCTAAGAGTGTTATAACTTGGTGACATACAATGCTCTTCTTCATTATAGAAACCAGGGTTCAAATCCCACATCTCTCGTATTTGTAACTATCGAATTATTAAAAAAAGAAGTTTCTTTATTTGTGTACACTCCATCACTTAGGTTCTTATATGAAAATAACTAAATTGGCACTTCCACTTCACATAATACTTGGATGGAAGCTGAGGTTGGGGGTACAATACCATGCCTTTCCATGGTATTGTACCCCCATGCGTAAAATTTTATTCCTTCTTAGTATTGGAAGGACTATCTCCATGTAGCCAAAATGATTGGCTTGTGAGATCTTGCTATTCTGCTGAAAAATGAAGGTTGGCTAATATTTTATAGATATTGAGAACATAAAGCAATGGGAGAGCATTTTGTTCAAGTTTAATGATTCCAAAAGATATATAAGCATGATAGCTGCTACCTCTATACTCACTCAGCTCTCATAAAGCGAGCAGCATGCTTGGTTGTGCTAGATTTTTTATTTATTATTATTATTTTATTTTTTTGGAAATATGGTAGTGTAAGTGTAACTTAGATATAGTTGCGGTAACTTATTGCTTGAATAGATCTTATCGACTATTGCCACGTGAAGAAATTTGGTTTTGTTTTGTTGTAGGAGTAATAACATGTAAAATATTAATGTATTGGTATAATTGTTATTTACTTTCTAGGAACTCTAGTAAAATATTTTCAGAATCATTATAATAATTTATTTTCTAAGTACTAGCTTTGAATTTTATTTTGACTTTTCTCTATTTTCTTAAATTATTAACTGATGCATATTAAATTATTAATCAGTTACTCTTCAGAAGTTGCTTTGTGCTGCTTAGGACCTATAAGATGGAGCCAAGGAGGCAGTCTGAAATTCATACTTGTTAGCATCTTGTGGTTTTTTGTTAGATGTTTGATCAAATAATGTATAACCAGTTGGTAGGCAAGCAAACCTAACCAATGATCCAATGCAGATTTATGGTAAAAGCTACACTATTTTGCATAAGAACATGAACATGTTTCTCTGCAAAGTTATGGTGATGGTTGTCATTTTCTCCATAACTCATTGGTTGATGGAATTATATCTCCAAAGTGAAGTAAACTGACTCAAGTTTTGTGGTATGTTGGAAAATGTACATAGTATCTTGTTTGAAATAACGTATTGCATTATGGATGAGTACTCTTGCCTCTGCGAACCTATAATGAATGTTGTTTTGTTTTTGAAGAGTGGCCTCATGCAATTGGCAAGAGAGGAAAAAGCCTATAAGCACAAGAAGTAAACTAAAGAGGCAATAGAAGAGGTGATTTGGTTGTGCTTGTGCTCACTATACTGATGAGAACACATTGCTTCTGGCAGTGAATATAGCCCTCCTTCGTTGTTTGTATTCAAAACAAAAATCCGGTGGTACATGATCATTCCTTTTTCCTTACTTATTAGCTTAAAGTAACATAGTCATGCTATTGTATCAAGTTGAATTTGAATAATAAATTGGACATTTCCTTTTTATTTCCTCTATTCTTCGACTAATTTTTCAACTAGAGCAAGCTCTCTCTCTCTCTCTCTCTCTCTCTCCCTTTGAATAAAACCTTCATGGCCAATCAATTTCCTCCTTGAGCAAATCTCCGTCCTTCATCGTCTCTCTTCATCGTGATTTACTGATTTTGATTGCAAATTTGCTGATTTTGTTTTGAAGTTTTACTGATTTTATTGATTTGGTAGATGGGTTTACTGATTTTACAGAATTTGGTGGATGGGTTTGACAGTGAATTCAGTGTTCAAAGGCCTGGGTATTCAACGGCAAGGGGATGCTTGGTGGTGTGAGTGTGCGTTGGTGTTACGTATCATTACACGTGGCTGCGAAATAGGATGGGGAAGAGAGGAAAATAAATAATATGTAAGTGTATGCTTGTGTAATTGTGTAGAGTGTAATGTCCAATTGGGCTTCATCCATGGGCCCAGACCAGTGCAATTTTGTTCTGGTTTGGTTGGCTATAGAAGGCCACGGGTTGGCATCAAAATGGGCCCTCTTAGGTCAAATTTGCAATGGATTTATGTGGGCCATTCATTTTAATTAAGGGTTGAGGCCATAAGCTACACTCCTAATTCGTGTGCTGGCTTGGTCATTTCCAATAAGCCATGGATTGGCATGAAAGTCGGCTACTTTTGGGCTTTATATTTGTGAAGAATTTTGTGGGCCTCAAGCCCATTTCGTGTTATTTGACCAAAATGGCCTTAACAAAGATCAACCCGCTCCGTATGTACCAGGAAAATCACCAACCAAAAGTCAATAAACATGAGAAAGACAAGAAATCAATCATTAATTCAATTTCATAAATAAAACTTATGTGTTAGCAAAACATCCACTAGTGAGATCATTTTTATTATATCGCAATATATTAAGAAAATTGGGGTGGGTTCTAGTTAACTTAATTGGTAAAATCTGTGATAGTTAAATAAGAGATCTGGAATTCAATTCTTACATATATCAAAAACCGATTGTTATCTTAGTCTGATAATAAATAGTTCTCATTAAGAGCGAATGCCATAAGTTGAAATTCTCTATATAAAAAATAGGAAAAATTATTTACTTGTTATCTAAATTCTCTAAACCACCCCTAATGTTTAGCTAATACTATTTCAAGCAAATAAATAAGTTGGGATAAAAAATTTCGTTTAGAAATTTTGTGAAAAATGAAAATACAAAACTCACCACCTTTTTCTAAAATTTAGCTTAGCTCTTCAAATTTTAAAATTTAAAATAATCACAACCTCCGGGTAAATACGAACTTCCCACCACACAAACACACATTCTCCCATTTGAATTCAAATTCCATTTTTCCCAGACTTCAATTTAAGCATTAATTGCTCTTTTAACTTCTTATTCTTATCTTCTTCTTTTTCCGCTCTTTTTTTTTTTTTTTTAAATAAAAATTAAAAAATGCTTAGGATTCTCTTTTATTCCTTATAAAAGAAAACAAACAAAAATAATTCTACCTTATTGGACCAAACTGGACTAATTCTTTATTTTGCATTATCATTTTAGTATCATAGTTTACAATAAATGATAGAGGATTTAGAAAGTTTATGGTAGAGTTTAAAGACGAAAATAATATGGTGGAGAGAGAGAGAGAGATAGTAGTAATTTTTTAGTGAAAACAATTTAAAGTAAAAATTTTTATTGACAAATGGAGTGTTAATATTTCAACGAACATTGTCAAACCATTTTATATTAGCACTCCCTTTATATTTTCCTTCAGCCAACTTAGTGTGTTCCACACACTAAACTAATTAAAAAAATAAAAATAAAAATAAATAAATAAATAAAAATAAAAAACTTTAAAAGCTAACTTTACTAGCTTATGGGTTCATTTCTATCTATTTTAACATAAAAATCTACATTTTCTATTTTACATACTTACTTTTCAAAACATTCACATTAGATTATCTATTTTATATTATATTTCATTAAAATATCAGTATTTTTTTTTTTTAAAATTGTTTCTCCTTCTTCACACATAACAACAACCATCCACTCTCTTCCTTCATCCTTGCAATCCAAAAAATAATAATAATAAATTAATTAATTAAAATTAAAAAAATTAAAAATGAAATGCAAAATGAATAGTGCTAATATAAATTTACATCATTACTATAGCAACAATACATATTTACATAATTTTTGCTTATCTGATGTGGGTAGTTTTTTGACAAAAATATTTAAAAATATGGTACATTTATCTATTATACACCTTCTAATGTGAGTACTCTAACAACAAGATAATAAGGAGTTTTTCCATGCTAATGTCAAGTATGGGCTAGACAGGATAGGTGATCCCCTCCAACCCATCAAGAGAGGAAATCTTTAGCCCAATTCATCAATTAGAATCCATGTCAGCTAACCCAGCACAAAGCTCAAACTTTTCTTTAGTTATAACTTGCGTCAACATGTCAGTTGAATTTTCATTTGTGCGACTCGTCTTCAATTTCATCTATTGTTGCTCAACAACTTGTTTTAGTCAATAGCACTCACATTAATGTGCTTCATGTGTGCATAGTACATAGTGTTCTTGCTCAATAACACACTTTTATAGCTTAGACTGCCATGAGACAAATCCCTATGCAAATGTAAATAAGTACCCCAAGATAAATATTTTTTTTATCAAGGTCATCTACCATATCTGCATCTAGGGTTATTTTTTATTTTGTTGAGTTCACCTTGATGAGTCAATGTTTATGTTTCATTTTACCTCTAGGGTTAGATAATCAAACTAACAATACTAAGCTAGTATGGTGCACCGCACTTTGTGCAGACCAATTCTCACCCCTCCACAATTAAGGTGCGGGTCAAGCATAAGTAGAAATCGCACCTGTAGGTTTGGTGCAAATCCATTGCCCCCCAAAACCGGTTGCATTGTACCATGTACAACCCTATATATATGAGTACTAAGTAGTGAGGTCATTTTCCTCTTTATAGAGGTGATATGTAAGGAAAATGAGGTGAGGTGCATTACAGTTAGAATCGATTGTAGGGGAGAGAGAGAGAGAATCAAATTTGTTACCACCTTCAGGGGAGAGGAATGCATAAGATGGTGACAAGTGTCCCTATCCCACCACAACATGTGGCCTAGTTAGTTGCATGGGAAAGATCTAGACACAATCATGGATTGCTAGTTTGTGACATGGCCGTGTAGGTCCCATCCGAATTTCAATATGTATTTTCCAAGCAGTTTTATGAAACTAGTTCAATTAAGTTGGACACGACACACCTTGACCAAAATGTTTGAATAATTAATGCTATTTTTGGTTTGAGGCAAAAATGAGAGAAGGGAAGCAAAAACACATTGTCCTCTGTTTGGTTAGAAGAGAGTAGAGAAGATAAATGAAATGTGGGGAGAAAAGATTTTCATGAATGCCACCAATTTTTTGTTTTTAACTTTTTATCCAAATTCAGAAAGTTACTCTTGTACCATTAAATTGTTTTGACTATTTATATGAAATTACATTTATATCCTTATTTCTTTATAAATTAAAAGGACAAAAGTGTAAAATATATTCAATTTCTTTAGTTTATCTTTTCATTTGCATTCAAACACATATTTTGTTTTCCTTTTCTCGTCCATTCCTTTTCTCTTCTCCTTTTTTTGTTTCTCTTCCATTCCTTTCCCTTCTATTCCCACTAACCAAACATATGGCAAATGACTTTCCAATGGAACAAGCTAGTTGCATTTTTCAATAGGATTTAGCTTTTAAAGTAACTAGTCGCAGACCCGCGCAATGCGCGGGATAATTTTGATGTCATATTATTTTTTGTTAAGTAAAGAATGAGAATAATAGTTGAGATTTATAAGTAATAGTCCCAAACTCATCTCACAATAATGTGATTACATTGTAATATATATAATAAATTTTATGTAAGTAAAGAAGTCTTTATCTTGATTTTGTGTGTGTGTGTGTATTCTTTTTTTTAGCAAAGAAACATGTTGCATTTTACTTTCAATTATTATATATAACAAAATATTTTGTAATACGTTAGAATAGTGTGAGATATTATCAAAACACAACACAATTAAAAACTGGAAAATGTATTATTTTTATTAGAACATGAAAATGAATCTTGTTGGTTTCATATGAAAGCTAACATTATTTTGCATTTTTGGAGAAATTGCTGAGCAATTTATCCAAACTTTGTTTCCATTTTATTACATAAGAACTATTAAACAAAATTATAATAGTTTCTATTTTGATAATCACTAAACTCATGTATGAGAATCAACTATTACAAAAAAATTTCTCCCCAAAACATATATTGATTTCTATTATTCCTTTCCATACAATTTAAAAAATGTGAACAACTAAGGAAGCTAAATGTGTAGTTGATCGTTTCTGCAAAAAATAAAAATGTGTAGTTGATCTTAATCAATCAATAAATATCATAAAAGGGGTAGGGGAAAGCAAACGTAATCACGGTATAATTGTTTATATATGTCCATATTTGTTTTTGTATAATAATACTCTTGCTTTCTAAAATATTCATGGTGCAACTATATCTTGTTTGATCTCTCCCAGTTCTGCCACTTTAACCCAACTCACAACATATAAACCAATGATCATGAAAAAGGACCTAGCAAAATGAAGCCAAACACAATTTCTAATTTTTAGTGATAATAAAAGAGAGATTAAAAGATATCACAAATATGTAGTGATAATTTAAAAAAAAAAATCCATCACAAATACTATACTTATTGGTTTTAAGAGAGATTAAAAGAGAACAAATATAAATATAAAATGTGGGTGTGTGTGTGTGTGCCCGCATGTGTGTAGTGGAAGGGAAAAATGTATATACGATACATAAGTGTTGAGGGAGGGGAAAGGTTGGGAAAGAGGAAGAGACTTTGTATGTTTTGGTAATTGAAAAATGTATTTATAACTGGTAAGTTGCATAGTTAATGTTATATATATATATATATAATATTTTCTTTTTAAAAGAACTCATCAAATCCAATGTAGTAACATAATAGTAAGTCTGAATGGAGGACTTTTGGGCAACCATATAGGTTTATGAAAATTTTAAAACTTTCTATATTCATTATTTTTTTCCCAAAAAATTTTATCATAGAAAATTATTTCCATCATAAATGAGAATTTTATGGATTTTTTTTTTTCAATTAGATCGAAGAAATATATTGGAAGGCAAAAAAAATTGATTGTATTTCTAAAAGATCTAATAGTGAATATTTAAGTACATATTATTTAAGAATTATAATAGTGAAATTTGTAGTACAAAAGAAATGCCTAGTTGATTTCCTGTTGTATTTATCTATTTTATTTCTTATATTATTTCTATTATATTTTTGAATATTTAAGGAGTATGATGAATTAAAGTGCAACATATCATAGCCAAATCGAACAATAAGATATAAGATATAAGTTTAAGGTTTTTTTTCTTAAGAATTAGATAAGCTTAATTAAGCTAATTACTAAGGTAATATGATTTAATTCATGTTGGACTATACAAAATCATTCTATTTATATATATATATATATATATATATATATATATATTGGTTAGCATGATTTGAATTAAGTTGCAAGATTTCATAAGAATGAGATCACGTTGAGGTATATGCTTCAATTGAGAGAATTTTTTAATTTTAAAGTAATGGACATTAGTATTACCATAGAAACATAAAGCAATATTGCATGCATGTCCACAATTATAAAATGGATGCAATAGTTATAAATTGTAAGAATTTGTTTTTGAGAAGATAAATGGTACCCAAATACAAAGAAAAAGAGGAACACCATACAGTCAATACCTATCAATCATAAAATTTTGTTTCCTCTTCCAAGGTGTCCTAAGAAGTTATAAATTAGCATCGATTTATGTGGTTTTTAATTTAAAAAATTACAAAGCTCTTCAGAAAATAAAATAAACAAATGAGAGGCAAATGATCATGAACTAAATCAATAAAACGCATTCCAATTCTTTAAACACAAAAAATTTTAATGGGTAAAACAAAATTATGTAAAAAAATTGTAAATATGAATACAAAGAAATAGAATATCAACTGAAAAAAAATGGTACTTACAACCCTGGAAAAGAAAATCCCATACAAACCTTTACATTGTAATTTGTCAAAAAATTAATGAAAATAACCATATTAAACTAAGTTATAATCCCAAATACAAAGAAAAAGAGGAACAACATTTGGTCCATACCTATCAATCATAATATTTTGTTTCCTATTCCAAGTTATCCTAAGAAGTTAAAAATTAGCATAGATTTAGATGAGATTAAAAGAAAAGTAGCAAGAATTTATGTAGTATTTAATTTAAAAATTACAAAGCTATTCAAAAAATAAAATAAACAAATGGGAGGCAAATAATCATGTACTAAATCAATAAAAAGCATTCCAATTCTTTAGACACTGCTCATCAAAAAATTCTTTAGACACTAACAATTTTAATGGGTAAAACATAATAATCTAAGGAAAAATTGTAAACATGAATCCAAAGAGATAGAGACTATCAATTGAAAATTGGAAAAAAGAAAAAAGAAACATGGTATTTACAACCCTAGAAAAGAAAATCCAACACAAATCATAAAAAAATTGCCGCAAAAAAGAAAGAAGTTCAAGGGAAGAGAAAGAAAAACTGACCTCAAATGGACCTTCTAATTCTAGTTGTAATTTGGTGATTGATGGGGTGGAAAGTAAGCAATTCAAAACCTATATATAAAAAAATTAAATCAGTGGGTTTTAAATCCAAAGGGAGGCAATTGAATGTTTTGATGGGGGAAAGTAGCCGTTTTTTTGATAAGGAGATGATAAGTCAAAGAGAGAGAATGATTGATTGCTGAATTTAAGGGAATTTGGATTCAATAAGAAATTCATTAATAGTATAAACATTAGCCGTTTGTTTGATGGGAAGATGATGAGTTGAGAGAGAGAATGGGATTGATTAAAGAGAATATATGAAGTGGAAACCCAAAAAAAAAAGGAAAATAAAAACTTTGTGACATGGCGATGATGTGGCTCAACTGGAGCGTAGCAACAATAAATGCTACACTTCAGCTTTTAGATATATATAGATATAGATTGGATTTCCTTTTTTTTTTTTTTTTTTTTTTTTTGGGATTTCCAAGGGAACCATTCAAATAAATTTGGATTTCCTTTTTTGAAAGTAATTGGACATACATTCCAGGAGAATAACGTAATTTTCTAAATTTAAATTGTGGCTTTAAGGCATGCATATCAAATCAATGAAAGATTTTTTTTTTCTCCCAAAATCATCTAGTCAAAGGGGAAAAATTGTGACAATATCCAAGAAAGATTCATCATGGGAATTTCTTTTCCAAAACCAACTAGTCAAAGGGAGAAAATCTGAAACACTGCCTCTTTGCCAAATCTCTATCCTTTGGTCTAGTTGATAGATGTTCCAGAGAAATTGTATGACCTAGCTAATACTATTGAAGAAAATTTATTTAAGACTGCATAAAAACTTATGAAGTAGTTTTTGTTTTGTTTTATTTTTTTGTGGTAGCGATTGCCATAAGTTAATTTTGGATAAAAAATTTAAAGCTAAATATAATTATAGTTCAGAAGATGGATTACTGGTCAGACGATAGACAAGCCAATGAGATAAAGTTTCTCAAAAAAAAAAAAAAAAAAAAAAAAAAAACCAATGAGATAAAGAAGAGGGTTTAATGGCATTGACCTAATTAATGATTATGATGCCTAATAAGTCAGTAATGTTTTTTATTTTTATGGGAGTTAATAGTGTTTGTTGTTGTACTTTGAGTTAAGTAATGTGTTTGAATTTGGTGAGAGAGTGGAATTAAAGTGTGTGTGTGTTTAGCAGTCAGTTTGTTTCTCTAAAAAAAAAACTGATACTCATATATGACATGCCCGGTTATGCTTATGTGACTTGATATGACAAAATTCTCTGTATGAAGTTTGAATAGAGTTTAATGTGAAATGTGCTATATGTTTTGGTAAATGATTTGGGTGAATTTAGTTTACATAATTAGTGTGGCTCCAATATTTTTTTTCCACCTTTGAATATCTTAAAATCTTAGTTTACAACTTACAAATTGAACCCCTTTCCCTCTCCTTTATGTGTGTGTGTGTGTGTGTTTGTTTCAAAAAAGAAAAAGAAAAAAAGAATGGGTAATTGTCACACATTGCTTAGAAGAGTATATTGTCTGTAATATAACTTGCTCCACTCTCCCTTAAAAGTTATAATGGTTTTTTAGTGGAATTTCAAATTTGTGGTGTGCCTTTGTATTAAAACACTTTCCCTCTCCCTTGTGTGTGTGCGCGTGTTTGTTTCTCTTAAAAAAAAAAAAACAACTTACAAATTAATAAATGATCATAGTATGCATTTACTTTTAATACAATTAGTACTAAACTAGTGCGATGGATAGCTTAATTAATTATATGTAAATAAATCAAAATTATATTAATAATTAGTGAGACACTTAATACTTTAATAAAGTTTCACCTAAAGTAAATTGATTATATTAATAATTAATAAGTCATGTGAAAAATTGTATTAATTTTAGACATTTAAACACACACACACACATATATTCAATTTGTAGTGGGTAAATTTTGCTAATATTAAAATATAAGACTATGATATATAATCAAAATACTTAAAATAAATACTAAAATTTATTTTAAATTATTTGAAACTTTTGGTAATAGAAACTCACCAAGAGTAAATTATGATAATAGAGCTCAATTTATGATAAACTCTCTTAATATTATCAAAAACAAAAACAATTATCATATGTAGATGATAGAGTTTTACATAGAGTAAATAGTTGGTAATAGAGTTTAAACTAGGATAAACTAGCTTAATATTATGAAAAAAAAAAATTATCACTTAACTAAATAAGAGTGTAAAGACTTGTTGCAAAGAAGAAATAGCCATTTGCCGTAACCATAGCTTCTAAGACTAAACTTTTATTATATACCAATATTATGCCCTTGCGATTTATGACTTAATTAAGAATCATGTGTAAACTAAAGAAATTTTTTTATTAATTTAATTAAAATAAAATAGATAATAAAACTAAAGTAATTTTTTTAAGCATCTTTTACTTTTTAAGTCATATAATGAATGCATATCGTGTAAAACTAAGTTTTTCAAATCTTCTACCTCCATTCTAGCTATCAAATATTTTTCAATCAAAATGCCACAATAAGGACTTGAGTTGGTATAGCATCAACTCAATGAACATATATTAGACTAAAAAAATTAACTAATACCATTGAATGACTAAAGAACAATTAAATAATTATAATTGTATCTGATGATGCATAGAAAATTAGTAGGCTGAATGTTTCAGGCTTCAATAGGCTTGAGGTTGCTTAGAAGGCCTGAAAAGAAAGAAGTACAAGATCAAAGGTGAACGGGGTGAACTGACCAAGAACCCTTTGATGCTTAAGTTAGTTTTCTCTCTTGAACTTAGGAATTCCAACTCTAAAAGTGGTGAAAACTTACCTTAGTTTGATATGGCTGAGTCCATTAATAATGAGCTTTGGAGTGGTTACTTGTTTAGCAACTTCCTCAACGTGAATGGAAGTTAGAAGGCTCAGATTTAACTTCTACAATTGCTATTAGAAGTTAAGAGCTTAGTGGGAAGTTAGAGCGATGAATAAGGATTTTGCTCATACTTTAGAATAGTAGAACATGGTCCGAAGTATAAGCTTTTGGATATAGATTTACTCTGAAATTCTCTTAAGTGTTGGGCGGTTGTCTAGGTGACTTCACACTGAATGACCCTCTTGCACTTAGACGACCTTTCTGGTCTTGGATGACATTATGGACAAACTGGAGACCATCCAAATTTCTGCTTCACCATCAGTTAACCCCTTGTCCAAGGGTTTTCTTGGATACTATAGCAGAATTTTGATTCATTGTTTTACTTTTGACATGTGTTGATGCTCCAATGGTCAATTGATGTGGCACGTGGTGTTCTTGTTTTGGCTGAATTTTGTCATCTCAGATTATGCCACGTGTCACAATCTTATTGATTAACCTGTCGTGTCAATTCGCTTTTGGAGGGACGTGCCATGTGTTAATTTCTGGTGGGTTTGCGTCGTTTCATTGACCCTCCCATAGGGCTTATAAATATGTATATTCTCTCTCTTACCTGTTCACTTTTTTGATATTTTCCTTTTTGCCATCTCGTCCAAGAGCCTCGTCTAGTTGTCCTCGTCCCTAGTCTCTCGTCAGGTACTTCATTTCCTTCATTCTTAGGTTTTCATCTTTAGAAAATTCTATATATTCCTATAAATATGTCTTCGTCTAGTGGTAATATTGAGAGAGATATAGACAAGTATCAAGACGAGTCAAATGGTACTAATGGTAGTTATAAGAGTAGTAGCAATAGTAGTTCCAAGATGATTATTATTCATCTGGGGTCCCTGGATTTCTTTTAAAGGACTTCCAAGAGGAGATGCAATGTAGGGCAGCTTCTGGAACTAAGGCTAGCTCGTCTAAGAGAGGCAAGCCGTTCAGTCCCCCTCAAGATGAAGAGGAAGATGCTAATGTTATCTATAGCTGTGCTCTAGAAGTTGCGTCCATCTTAGATGAAAATAGATTAACAACCCTTGTAAGTAGATACCAAATTCCTCTTGAGTTCAACCCTCGTCTACCTGAGAGTGGAGAGTGGTGTTGTTCTCCTTTTTTTGGTTTTTGTGTATATGTTTCTTACTTATTAGCCAGTCTTAGATTTCCCCTTAATTCTTTTTGTAGAGACCTCTTCCATAGGTTGGGTATTGGACCAAACCAAATCAACCCTAATGGTTGAAGGACGATAGTGGCCATGCAAGTGCTATGGCGTGAGGTGTTTGAGAGGGATTGTCCAATCACAGTGGACTTCCTCTTTTGTTATAAATCCTCAGAAATCAAACAATCTGCTAGTTTTTACTAGTTCTCGTCTAAGGGCCCCCAATTTAGTTTGATTAAGGGTCATAATTCTTCAGATAAGTTGTGGAAGAAAGATTTTTTCTTTATTTCTAGAAATTGGGCTGGGGACCCATATTATGTAAATAGTGCCCCCTTTCCTCTTTTTACCAGTGCCCTAGGTTGCCTTCATCTTGAGGGTACGACTTTCATCAACTTTACTTTGTCCGTTTTATTTCTTTCTTTCCTTATCTAACCATATCTTTCATTTGTGTAGCCATTACTCATCCACATTTGGACAAGTTTTACTTGGAGTGTATTGACAGGGCTCGTGCTCATCCTGAAAGGTCCTTCCATAGCTTGGTGACTTTACGTCATCTTACTGTTTGGGGTCTTAGTCTTGAGCCCACTGAAGAGAACCTTGCACACGAGGAGACAACTCATCAAAGTAAGTGCCGTCCATCATCTTTCACACTTTTTTTTTTAATCTTTTATCTTTCTTCATCATAGGGCTAACCACCATGAAGGAGAATAAAGGTAAGAATGTGGCTACTGGCACTGAAGAAGAGGAAGATGTCTAGGTTCAAGACGAACTAGCTCCATTGGCCGTCTAGAAGTTTGCTATCCAAGCTACTGCTAGGAAGAGGAAAAACATTTCAAGTAGCATAGACCTTGGAAACCTTCCAAGATGCTAAGGTCATAAGAAGCAAAAATCTGACAAGACCCCTCCTTCCAAAGTTTCAAAGCCTCAGGACATGACGGTAGACTTGGACGATCCGACTCACACTTGGTGCCCCCTCAAGCTCCTCCTTCAGTCGTCCAGCCTGAAAATCCTACTCCCCCTACAGCCAAAGTTCCTCATAGAGTTCATCCTTCAATTCCAACCAAACGTCCTCCTAACTTGGTACTAGATGAAGATCATGCTTGGAAGACGTTCAAAGGGATCATCTCTGAAAGAGAGGTAAATGCATGTTACGACATGTTAGTGAGAGACTTTGAACAATGCCATCCATGATCTTTTCAAGGTATATAGTTTTCTCATTACTCTTTTTTCATTTTTCTAAGAAATTTAAGGAAAATTCTAACTCTCATTTGTCCATCTATTTGTCAGGCCATTGCAAAGTTTTGTATTACATCCAACCAAGCCAAAGAGCTCTATGATGAGGCTAAGGCCGTTAGGAAGAAGAACAGAGATTTGAAAGATGAGCTTATTTTGAAAAAAGGGGAAAGGGATTAGGTTGACCGAGAAGCTCACTCGTCTTTAGGGAATAGAGAAGGAACTAAGGAATTAGGTGTAGGAGCTCAAGGTGGACTCCATTGAGAAGGAGACTCGCATCCATCACTTTGAAATGAAATGTCAAGAGTTCACCTCGTCCTTGGAGAATGCCAAGAAGGAAGCCATTGCAACTTTCATGAAGTCAAACGACTTCACCAATCATCTAGACCAACATTATGTTGCTGGCTATGAAGATTTTCACTTTGATGCAAGTAGGTCTATCTTGAGATGGACTTTGATTCCTTAAAGCAGAAAGCTCCTTGCTTCAGACGAGCTTCAAGGATGACAACATTGTGGACGATGCTTCAACTGAGCATGTCAAAGACGATGCCGAGCTCGTTAAGGACGATTGAAAGTCTGGGAGAATGCCCCCAGTGGTTTATCTCAGTAATTTTCATATTTTCTTTAAATTTATTTTCTTATTTCATTGGGTATGCCCGTTGTTTTGGGCTTTTATTTTAAAACTTATTCAAGTACAATTCTCTCGTCCAAGTTTATGGACGTATAACAGATATAATAGCCTTTATTGGCTTAAACAGTATAAGGGTTTTTGGACGATGGTCGTCTACCAATTTTTAGACTTTTATAAATGAATATCTATTTCTATCTTCATTCTTTATTCATTGTTGAACATATTATATTTTGTGCATGAACGAATTTTCTTTCGTTTTCATCTTCCATGTTATATCTTATGGTTTTTAAGTGTGGTCCATTCACCTATAAAGGCAATTAGTTTGTCCATATTAGGATAACTTTTTCATGCTCAATATTCTACCATTCATTATATTTTACAAGTGTAACTTGTCTATGAATGAAATTTCTATTGTCAGCTTTCTTTATCCATAAGTTTGACTTATAGTTTGTATTAATCTTTGTCCATAGGCTGGACAGTTAATTGTTTGTCTTTGGGTTATATGCTTCCAGCGTTTTACTTGTTTAGAAATTGGATTGTTTAGCTAGTTATGCTTATCCATGGATTTCGAATATTCTTGCTTGCATGCTTTACCTAATCCATTAGTTAGACGAAGATACCTTAGGTTTATTTTATTTTGCTTTTACCTTATTTAAGGAAAGCTTATAGACGTTACATCCCTGCGTCCAGAGATTTTGCTTGTCTTGGGCCATTAGCCTTCTTGTGGATTATCTTTAATGAGAACTTCAACAATATTAAGATTGGAAATTCACACAACTTTATACACATTGGAAATCCAAACTGTATTTATATAACATAAACATCGTCCACAAGCATGGTGTATGCTTAGAAGCTAGTGCCTTCAGGGAATTGAAAATACTTATGTACAAATGGACTAAGTTCATAACTTCGTCCATCATGACTTCATCCATAGACAGTGCACAAGCTGGAAGCTAGTGCACTTTAGGGAATTAAAATACTGAAAAACTTGTAGTACTAGTAACAAACATAAATAAACATAAGGAAAGTAACACATAACTTAAACTTGTCTAGGATAATGCTCGTTTAGGATGATGCTCGTCCAGACTGATACTTTACTAATAATATCTTCTTAAATGCTCAACATTCCAGGGGTGCTCTAATTTTCGTCCATTTAGGGCTTCCAAGTAGTATAATCCTTGCCTTTTGCAATTGATAACCTTGTAGAGTCCCTCCTAATTAGGCCCTAGTTTTTTATGGGCCGGGTTTCTGGTTGCTAAGGAGACCTTTTTTAGGATAAGGTCCCCAATGTTGAAGCGCCTAGGTTTCACCATTGTATCATATTATCTGGCCATGAGATTTTTATACCTCGTTGTTCTCTGTTCTACATCCATCCTTACCTCGTCTATCAAATCAAAGTTAAAACAAAGTTATTCTTCATTTTCCTTATCTTTATACTTCATCACCCTGTGGTTAGCCATGTGTACTTTTGTAGGTATGTCTACTTCACTTCCATAGGTTTGAAAGGAGTTTTCCCTGTGGGGATCCTCATAGTCGTCTTATAGGCCCATAAAACACATGGTAGCTCATCTGGCCATAATCCCTTTGCCCTTTCAAGCCAAGTCTTGATGATCTTCAACAAGGATCAGTTTACAACTTTAACTTGTCCATTTGCTTATGGGTGGGAGGGTGAAGAACACTGATTTTTTATTCCAAGTTGCTCACAGAAATCTCTACAGGGTGTGTTATCAAACTACTTTCCATTATCTGACACTAGTACCTTAGGAACCCTAAATCGGTAGACGACGTTCTTCCAAACGAAGTTCTTGATGTTCTACTATGCAATCTTTGCTAAGGGTTCAGCTTCCACCCATTTAGTGAAGTAATCGATCCCCATTACTAAAAACTTCATCTACCTGGTTCCTATTGGAAAGGGACCTAATATATCCAATCCCTATTGTGCAAAGGGCCCTAGGGCCGTCATCGGAGTAATGTACTCTGAGGGTCATCTAGGGATATTACTAAAGTGTTGACACTGATCACACACCTTAACATAAGCCTTAGTATCTACCTGAATGGTCGGCCAATAATAACCTACATGGATGATCTTATGGATGAGAGCTCTTGCTCCTGAGTGATTTCCGCATGCTCCTTCATGAACTTCCCTCAATACATAGTTTGATTCGTCTTGAGCTAAGCACCTTAGGTAAGG
This sequence comes from Quercus aquifolioides, assembly GCA_019022515.1. NCBI lineage: Eukaryota > Viridiplantae > Streptophyta > Magnoliopsida > Fagales > Fagaceae > Quercus > Quercus aquifolioides. The sequence continues at coordinate 248,729 of JAFHAW010000163.1, read as the reverse complement.
CTGAGAGAAGCCTCTTTTATATAGTACCTCATCTATGAGGATATACTTAGCCACTCTTATCCTTAGCTTTCTGGCTTTGTCCCTATCTTTTGGAATCTTTTTATCCCTAACGTAAGCCACTATTGAAGTCATATAGTTTTCTTTTTCTTCAATTTGTTGCACCTCTAGAAGATCTATGCTGGGCATGTATTGGACTTCGTCACACTCGTCCATCGACCCATTTGCCGACACTGCCTTTGCTAAGGCATATGCTTCCGTGTTCTCCTCCTTTAGGACTTGAAGAAAACTGACTTCCTTAAATTTCTTAACAAGCCGCTTCACCTTATTGAGATACTTCTTCATCCGTTCTTCTTTAGCTTCACATGTTTTATTCACTTAACCCATGATCAATTGAGAGTCTCCTTGGACAACTATTAACTTTGCCCCTAAGGACTTGGCCAATTCTAGCCCTTTAAAGAGGACTTCATATTCAACTTTGTTGTTGGTCGTCTGGTACTGTAGACGAGCTGCATATTTTAACTTATCCCCCTCTAGAGATTTCAGTATAACTCCTATACATCCTGCATATTGTGTAGACAAACTGTCTACATAGATGACCTATCTCTTAGCTTCATCCATCTCGTCTAGATCACCATGGTTTGGAGTGAATTCTACAATGAAATCTACCAATGCTTGAGCCTTTATCGCACTTCTTGGTTGATACTTGATATCAAACTCACTAAGTTCTATGGCTTATTGGATCAGTTGTCCGGCGACTTCCAACTTATTCATTGCCTTCTTGAGTGGATGATCTGTCAAGACATTGACGACATGAGCCTAAAAGTAATGTCTTAGCTTCCTGGAAGCTGTTATTAGTGCAAAGTCTAGCTTCTCCATCATAAGATATTGTCCCTCTACTCTCCTTAGTGCTCGGCTTGTATAATAAATAGGCTTTTGTATCTTCCCATCTTCTTTGATTAATGTCAAACTCATTGCGTGTGGGGACACTGCAAAGTATAAATACAATTCCTCACCTAGTATAGACAAGCTTAGTAGAGGAGCCATTGTGAGATAGGCCTTGAGGTCTTGGAAGGCCTTCTGACATTCATCCGTCCATTCAAATGCCTTCTTGAGAACTTAGAAAAATGGCAAACATTTGTCAGTAGCTTTTGAGACAAACCTATTAAGGGCGACAACTCGTCCAATGAGAGACCGGACTTCCTTGATATTCCTTGGTGGCTCCATATTTATTATTACTTGGATCTTATCAAGATTTGCTTCGATTCCCCTATGTGAAACTATAAACCCTAGGAATTTCCCTGATGAAACTCCAAAGGCACACTTGCTTGGATTCAACTTCATGTTAAATCGTCTAAGCGTGTCAAAAGTCTCCTAAAGGTTGTCCAGATGTTTCTTCTCATCCAAAATTTTACCAACATGTCATCTACGTATACTTCTATATTTTGTCCTATTTGCAGATGAAACATATGATTGACCAGCCTCTGATAGGTTGCCCCCGCATTCTTCAATCCGAAGGGCATTACTTTGTAGCAAAACAAGCCTTGACTGGTGATGAAGGATATCTTCTCTTGATCTACCTCATCCATCCTTATCTAGTTATAACCTAAGAAGACGTCCATGAAGCTTAGCAATTTATGATCTGCTGTTGAGTCTACCAGCTGGTCAATACGTGGAAATGAGTGGTTATCCTTGGGGAAAGCTTTGTTTAATTTAGTGAAGTCCACACACATCCTCCATTTGCCATTAGCCTTCTTGACCATCACCACATTAGCTAACCAATCTAGGGAATAAACTTCCCGAATAAACTTTGTCGTGGTTAACTTCTTGACCTCTTCCTTGATAGCATTATCTCGTTTAGGAGCGAAGACCCTCTTCTTCTGACAGATAGGCTTGGAGGAAGGATACACATTCAAATGATGGGTAATGACCTGACATGCCTTCATGACTCCATGTGAAAACATCAATGCTCTTACTTAAGAACTGGACAAGGTCTTGCTTTGTCTTCTCTTCCATGCTTGTTTCAATTTTGATAAACCTCTCAGGGTTACTTTTATCTAGAGAAACGACTTCCAGTACTTCAATGAGTTCTGTAGCAACCCTTCTTTCTTCTATATTCATTATCTGCACATGCTCGTCCATAGCTAACTTAACTAAGTAGCATTCTCTAGCTGCTAACTGATCTCCTTGCACTTGTCCTATTACATAATCTGTTGGAAACTTAACAGATAGGTGGTAGGTAGATGCCACTGCCTTCCAATTATTCAGAGTTGGTTGTTCAATAATGGCATTGTAGGAAGACAAGCAATCTACGATGAGGAAATTCACTTCTTTAGCTTTCCGAGGTAAATATGCCCCTACCATAAAGGGTAAAGTAATAGTACCCACTGGTTGTACCTTCATTCCTCTGAATCCAACTGAGGGTGTGTTTATTGGATGAAGTTGATCTCTTCCAAACCTCATTTGCTAGAAGGCGGGATAATATAGAATATCTACTGAACTCCCATTACCTATTAGCACCCTTCTAGTTGTGTAGTTTGCAATGAGCAAAGTTATGATGATCGCATCGTCTTGTGGATGATGGACCCTTCTGGTGGAACGTGCTCCGAAATATAAGCTTTTGGATATAGATTTACTCTGAAATTCTCGAAGTGTTGGGCGGTTGTCTAGGTGACTTCACGCTGGACGACCCTTTTGCACTTAGACGACCGTTCTGGTCTTGGACGACATTGTGGATGAACTGGAGACCATCCAATTTTTTGCTTCACCGTCAATATATAAATATAATCACGCCAAAAACACAATCTATTAAAATTGCTTATATAGTATTATTTAAAAGCCAAAAATATAGATTTATGGCCTTGCTTTCAAATCCGAACAATAAGTACTTGTCTTTCTAATTGTTGATATCCCATGAAACTTTTTACAACTCTAACTCAAAGCAATGACACTTCTACAAGTGAAATCTTTGTTCATTCATAATGAATTTTTGTTTTAATTTTGTAAGTCTTGTTATTTCAACATTTTTCAACTATTTAACCCAAAAAATATAACAACTATAGTATATGCAACCAACTTGTAAAGTTGTGATTTTCAATTCATGTATGGAGACACTAATTCTATGTCAAATTTGATTGTAATTCTTTCAATCATTTACCTGTATTTTTGTGGGATTAAATGTAATGGGTATAGTGTTCAATTTGGTGAAGAACCGTGAAGAGAAAAGGACTTCGTGACTTGCTTGTGACTGCTGCAACCCATGAAAGGCCACGTGAGGAGCACATGATGGAAGTTCAAATGACTGAAATGTTAGAGGCATCTCATGACTTGGTTGCGACTTGGCCAACTTGTGATTGACTTGCAAAAGGCCACTAACAATTGTTTTATGTGTGTTTCCTTTCTTTCTTTACCCACACTATAAAAGCCCACATTACCCACAAAATTGTAAGAAGAGTTTCAGAAAGAAAACCCTAGAAATCCATTGGAGAGTTAGAGATTGCAAACCAACAATCATCTACTCATTTCTCTTAGTTTTCTTCACTCTCTTTCCTATCTCATTATCATACCTTAAAAGATGATTTTACCCAAACACAACCCACACACAATCTTAGTGTTGGTAGTATTTTGGAGCTTGGGAAGCATTATTTCTTTGCCAAATTAAGTTGGTAAGGCTTGGCAGTGCAATCAAGCGGTATTGCGGGATCCAGGAAGCTAGTGAAGACAAAACTCTGAGTAGCTGGATCTTGGAGAGTTCAAGTATTTTGGGTAGATTAGGCTTTAAGGGTCTTTTTGATATCCTTGTACTCCAACTTGTTCACTAGTGGATCATTTTGGCTTGGATAACACATCGCGTGTTATCTTGGGTTTGCTATTCTTTTCCTACTGCCTTTTACATCATTGCATGGCATCCTTGTGTTCATCCATGCAATTATTGAATGTTTCGGTTAATTAATTGGCTAATCAAGTATATTCTGCATTAATTGTGTTTAGCTTAAAATTAATCTAGTCGTAAATAAAATTTGGGTGTACTAATTAGCTCTAGTAATTACACTAGTGAGCTTTCAAAACTAACTTTACAGATTATTTGAAAGACAAATTAAGTGCATGTAAAATGTAAAAAAATAATTGCTTGTAGGTTGGTGGTGGTGGTGGTTGTGGTAGTGTAGTCTTCCATGTAAAGCTAATTTTTGTTAATCCCTTTGTTTTGTAGGGAGAGAGAGAGACTTCTTTTTGGAAAAAAAAAAGTTAGTATATAATAACTATAGACATCTCATTTTGTATTTCTTACGACTCTAGACATCACTCGAAGGCCTAGGATTGATTTAGGGCCCAATCTTGTGAATTTTTAGCTTGAAGGATGTTTTGGTGAATAAAAACCTATAAAAAAAAAAACCCTAAATATGTGCACGCATGTTCCATTCATTTGCACACATGTTTGCTTCATGCACATGTATACCCCGTGTATGCACACATATGTAGGGTTTTAGATTTCTATAAGGAAAGTTTTTTGGTTGTAAAATTGTGTAGAGTGAATCACACATCGTTTAGGAGCTGCCCTACACCCCTCTATGATCATTATAAAAGGCCCCAAAGGCTCTTTTACTAAAACATACTAAATTCACTAGAAAATAGTGAATCAAAGAGGGATTTATTCAAAAACATCCTCAAGTTAAAGTTTTGCTTGGTTGGGTCCTATTTCGGTCTTGAGTTTACTAACCTTCTGCTTTTGTCTTAGGGGAATGGTCAAATCAAAATATCAAAGGAGTTCTAGTGTTTGAGGTAAAGGTCTAACTTTGTCTCTTTCATTTAAGTTTGCTTGTTTTTATCCGTGTTTTGCTACTTTAATATCTTGGTTGCTAGTTTAGGTTGCTTAGTTTTCATATTTGAAGCATGATAGGTTGCTAGAATTGTTATTTTGATTACTAGTTTTTGGGTCTGAGTTTTTGGGCGTGTATGTGTGTGCAAGCTTTATGCATGCGTACGCATACTTGTAACATGTGTACGCATACTTATGAGATGTGCACGCATACCCTATTTGTGAGCACACAAGTTCGTGCCTAGAAACCCAAATTTATGCCATTGTACAAGTGTGGTATTGTACGATGAGCCATGAATTTTATGCCATTGGAGTATACAAGCACAATTTGAGATGCGTTTAGCGGAAACAAAAGAATAAATCTAAATCCTTGCAAAGGATAATCATGTGGGACCTCAATATATATTATTTTTGCAAAGTGCAAGTTAAGGGGATTCGAGCTTGACCCTCGAATCTAAAACCATAAGAAGGGAGCAGAATGTCACTAGGGTATATGACCATTAATTGGAAACTCACCATTATATGTAAACATTGTGCTTGTAGGGAGCTTTTATGATATTGATTACCAATATTCTTCAGCAGACATTCAATCTACCACCTTTACTAAGCTTACAGTTTTAGTGATCCATGAATTAAATTCATATACAAGCTGAAACACAATTATTTCCTATGATATTTCTCCTTTTTTTCAATTTCTTTTTTCTTTTTTTTTTAGTTAATACGTGAAAGTTCTACAAAATTTGGTAAGTTACAGAAACTACATTTCAAAACATCTTGGGCATCTTCAGTATATGAATCTTTTTTTTTTTCATGGTTGATGTTTTTTCCCCCTTTTACAGGAAGGCTTATGCCTTGAATCTAGTTGGCATAATTCTAGAGGAACTGTGGACTTTGACTTTCCTCTTCAATCTATATGATATCTTCTTGATATGTTTGTTTACTTGCATTTTGCATGAAATATGGATTGCCTTCTTTTACATGTAAACTAGGATTGAATTTAGACCTTGAAAGTGTACTACATCATGTAAACTAATTGAATTTGCTGTTTTCTTCTTTTTTCTTCACTTTTATCACATGTTTAGCTTCTATTTAGCCTAGTTCTTTCATGTTTAGGTCTTAGGTTAGAGAGATAACATGTGTTATTTGTTTTAATTGTTAGTTGGAAGATTAGGGTTTATGTGTCTTGAATAATAACATGAACAAGCATATGAACATGAACATGCATTGATACATAGGTGTCATAGTGCAATGAGATAAGTAAGGTAAGTCATGTATATGAATATGGACATGCATTTGAATTCTTTAAGCATGAGGTGATTGATGAGCATGATGATTATGCTTGAATACCATGAAGTCATGCTTGGATGATTGAATATGTTTTGTTTGAACATCATGATCACATGCTATTGACCTATTGATGTTGTTGTCTTATGATGTTTGTGCTGCCCTTGGATATACATATGTGCCAGATGAATGATAGGATTTTATGCCATGTTTGAAATTGGGATAATATGTCGTGTTATGTACTAGATGCATGCTAGAGTGTGTGTGGATATAAAATGAACATATTAAAAGACCCTTTGATAGGACTAGGATTTGGAACACAATAAGTGTAGGTTGATCGGTTGGCTGGGGTTGGGTGCCTAACACCTTCCCATCCCTATACCTAAACTCTTGACACTAGTAAAGATTAGTCATTCCACAATGGCGCTGTATATATGGTTCCTAGACCTAATCTAGGTAGTGATTTCATTTACACCAGTGTACTTTCCATGAGGAAACCACTTGTCACTAGCGTTGCACCCACAATAGTTAAGATATTAATCTATGGAAGTGGTATTTGATGGGGGATTAATATTTCAATTGTGATCAAAGTAATTAACAATTGGGTACTATTTGTCACCCGTCTGGATTAGACTTCTTATGGGTTTTGGTAGTTAGCAATTAGCACATAGTAATTAATAATTAGTAAACCACTTTGATTTTTTTTTTTTTAAGCAAGCCACTTAACAAAATTTATTATAGTTTAAATCATGTTAATAAATTAACTCTCTATTTAGGAAGAAAAATAAGAACTTAGGCTTATCTATTTTGCTTTGTTGTCTTCTAGTTGGATTACTATCATCAACACAACAACCTGTTTTTGTTTGTGATATAAAGTTCTCCTTGTAATTCCTTTTAAGAAATTGTTAACAACTCTTTTATTTTATTTTTAAACATAACACAAATACAACCCATAAATAAAAAGATTAAACTCTTGTTGTAGAAGATAACACAAAATTGGACAATTCTTAAATAATAAATAGATAAAGCCTAAATATTTATAGAGGTTTATATAATGGATTTCACGGATTTAAAATTGTCTTTATGACTCATAAGCAAAAAATTGAAAAAAAACACTCACACGCACACACTCACACAAAAACAAAGAAGAGAAATACATGATTGTGGATGGTAGGTTTGATAAAGCATTCTACTATGGATTTCACAAACATCAAATTGCTTAAATAATAAGAAAGAGCAAAAAAGAAAATGAAAAAGAGAGTTAGATTTCTAATGAACATATAGAAATTATAAGCGAAGGATAATTATTGATAACGAGGGAGAGAGAAAATTGATTAGAGCATAAGTATTGTTTGTAAAATTAAATAATTAAAAAATTTTAAAAAAAAAAATAGAGAGGAGAAGCCATAATAAGAAGAAGTTGTGCGTAGAGGAATTTGTAAGAATACACTACGTGTTGAAATGTAAGATGCAACTTGAGAAAAAAAAATACGGGTGTTGCTCACTTGCTTGTGTCAAATTTATTTTCTACCTAAATTAAACTTTTGTTAAATCTTATCCCTTAATTTGAGGAAATATATCCTAACATATCCAAGAAATTAATATAAAATGAATTAAATTAGTTTTTTATTAGGAAAAAAATTGTGTAATTTAAATACTAATAAAAGTGTTATATCCATAACATTTTCACAACACTATCACAACAAATTCTAAGTGGCAGGTTGTTACAGGTTGTTATTGGTGAACAAAAAAGTAATTTCAGTGGTAAGTTCAAATTAGAACCAATAACAACTTACCACCTTTGATTAGCTATGAAAGTGTTGTGAAAATGTTGTGAATCTAGCACTTCCCAAAAGAACAAGTTGCTACTTTTGAAACTGGTCCAATATCAACTTGGAAGAGAATGACATGTTCTTTAATCTAACAAGCTAATAGGCTATATAGCTCGATATTAACCATCACAAACAATAAAAGAACATGAGGATAATAATATAGTGTTTCATAAGTATTGCTGTTCAAAATGATGTGAAAACTATGGTTTAAAAAGGGTTGTAAAAACGCGTGTTTAAAGTGCTCATAATGAAGAAAAAAAAATGTTTGGTAGCATATTTCTAATAACATAATTTTAAAAGTTAAAAAACATAATTGTGTGTTTGGTATAAGTATGTATTTTTTTTTTTTTTAAAGTGACTATTTACTATTATTTTATTTGATGAGAGAGAAATTCCTTCGCATTATCGTTGGCATGCCCAATTCTTTCTCTTCTTTTTTGTTCTCTTCTCTACTTCATCCATCTCCTTTTCTCTCTATCTCTCATCTCTTCTGCCAAACGCTTTAAAGACCCACAACTAAAAAAATCCCAGCAATAGTATAGTTCAAATACCTAAACCAATCATCCACAAAATCAAATCTCTTACTTATCGGAAAATAAAGAAAGAAACTAATTCAACCCATGCCACAAAATCAAATCCACCCATGAAAAAATCAAATCCACCCATGAAATCAAGTCTAACCCATGCCACAAAATCAAATTAACCACAATCAAGAACCTCTTTTCTTCCCACATCCTTTTCCTTCCGATCTGAACACCACTAACACAAAAATTTGCCAACAAAAAAAAAAAAATCAAAATCAAAATAGTTCACAAAATTCCAATTTGCAAAACCCAAAAAATAATCCAACACACTAAATTTGAAAATAGAAGAGAGAGTCAGCTAAAGATAGAGTGAGAGAGAGAGAGAAAAAAAGAAAGAAAGAAGAAGAAGAAGGAGAAGAAGAAGAAGAAGAGAGTGTGCAAGAGAGAAAAATGCAAAAAAAAAAAGAAACAAAAAAAAAAAAAAAAAAAAGAAGAAAGAAGAAGAAAGCGTGCAATGTGCAAGAGAGAAAGAGGAAAAAAAAAAGAAATAAATAATAAATAGAAGAAGAAGAAGAGATACTACCAACGTGCAAAAGAAAGAAAAAAGAAAAAGAAAAAAAGAAAGAAGAAGAAGAAATGGTTTGCAAGAGAGAGAAAGAAAAAAGAAAAGTCTAGAGAGAGAGAAATTTCTAGGTATTGTCAAATCCATGGGTCCTACACTTTTCTAAATATTTACAAAAATATCATTGAGTAATGTTATTTGAAATCTAAAAATTAGTATAAAGAGTTTTCTAAATACAATTTAAATGCCCTAAAATGAGAATTGTGACTTAAACACTCATAAAAAAACACTTCTACTAAACACATTATTTTTTTTGGCCAACAATTTTCAATGTTTAAACACTGAAAACTATTGTTTGGAATCACTTACCAAACATGCCCTAAAGATGCATGGTAATGGTACTATTTAATGACTTGATTTTTGTTGTGTTTAGAAGAGGTCATGAAGCAATCCATCAAGAACAATGAGTCTTTCAAGTTGGAATTGTCGTGAACTTAGGAATCCACACATATTTTGGGACCTTCATAATCTAGTGAAGAGAAAAGTTCCTTGGGTCCTATTTGTAATGGAGATGCGATTTTGCTCTAGAAAAGTGGAATGGATATGATTGAAGTTGGGAATGAAGGGTGCCTTTACTATTGATTGAACTAATTTTGGGGGGGGGGGGGGGGGGGGGGTGGTTTACTTTTGCTTGGGGCTGGTGATGTGGACATTCATGTGTAACATTTTTTGGCTTGCCTTATTGACTCATTTGTTTCTTTCTCGTGTGAAAAACAATGGCTGCTATTAGAGATATGTTAGAGATATATTAGTCCAATATAATAGGCCTAAGCCCAATTCTTTTTTTTTTTTAGAATAGCCTAAGCCCAATCCTTCTATGTGTGCAAGTCAAGCCTCTTGCTTGTACTAGAAGTCTATTAGTCTAGGGTTTAACCTACTATATATACTCACGTTATGATTCATTGTAACACAGGATTTGTACTACGCTCTCATATATTAAATATGTAGCCCTTTAGGGTTTCCTTCATGGATGTAGGCCGTTAGGTTAAACCACGTAACTTTCATGTTCTTGTGTTCTATACTTTATGCTTCCATTTTCACATATATACTAGCATATTCAACATGGTATATTAATTTTAATATTTAACATGGTATCAGAGCCAAACTTTGTCCTTGGCATCAAGCAAAATCTATCTCTAATTTCTCTGTCAAGCTTGCTCCCTTTCCCTTCAACCCACAGATCTGCCACGGCCTCCCTTGGACCACGTCTCACTGCTGCCTCGTCGCTGTTGCCATTGACATCTTCCTACAACTGCCGTGGTCTCGAAAATCTTAGGCAAGTTGTGTCTATCCTTTTTAGATATGCATAAATTCAGACCTTGAATCACTAAATAGACCATACAGATGTGCTTTTTGGCTCCCTAATAAGAAAAATCCAAAAATCCAACGATCAATCTTCGCCACAAGTGCCCTCATGCACTCACTAGAATTTCAGTTGTTGATCATGAGCTTACGCTTGTCATCATAGTTGATCACGCGCTTTCGTGTGCCATCCTGGCTTTTTTCACACCCCCCACCCTCTAGCTTCATGCCGATGACGTCATTTCCATACAGTTAGCTTCCCATATCATCACCACGTTAGCTCCCAGGTCACTCTTCTGCCATGTGTCATGCCAGGTCACCCCTAGTCAATGTCATTATCGCATCAACATTTTTGCCCAATCAACACTATTGACTTTGGACAGATGACCACTGAATTTGATTTTTCGACTATTGACTTTTTTACGTTGACCTTTTGACCGAATGTGAAAATTTTCAGTAGGGCTTATCTTACTCAGTTTTTTGCATAAATTCTGATTTTGGGCTTCATTTCTTCATTTGAAACTTCTAAATTGCTCAACTGGCTAAAAACTTAATTGTGAGAAATCTTCTTTGCATCAAAAGAAATATTGGGTAAAATGTCAAACACAAAATTGTTTAATTGTTTGAAACATTAATTACTTAAAACCATGGGAATATCTGGTTCTACCTTCTATGATTGGAAGAAGTAAGAGACTGGTTTCAAGCAAATCAAGGTGGATGTATAGAGAAAGTTACAAGGGTGGAAGGAAAAATCTACTCTCATAGGCAAGAAGGGAGATCCTAATCTTAGGTGTAGCCATAGTAAATCATATCTATACATTGCTATTGAGTTCTAGATATCTTAGTTATAGAATTGCAATAGTTTGTTAGTAAATTTTGGTGGGGAGAAAGGGGAAATGAGAAAAGGATGCATCGAATGAAATGGGAAAAGCTTAGCAAACCAAGTTGTTGATCAGCCTAGACCTGGTAGTCTCAGTTCTCTTCCAAATACCTATGGGCTATGGCACCTCCTTGACAGTTACTAGCATGTGTTGGCAGTTTGGGAACTGGATTTCAAATGCTAGAAGTGGGTTATCTCATGTATAGGGGTAACTAGGTCCATTTGGGAAATTAGTTAGCATAATTTGTTGCATAAATAATTAGCTAGGGTCCATTTGATCGGAGATTTCTATATCGTTGTTTAAAATGATGTAAAAACTGTGGTTTAAAAAGTTTTGTGAAAACACGTGTTTATAGTATTCATAAAACAAAAAATGTGTTTAGTACCATATTTCAAATAACATGTTTTAGTGTGTGAAAAAACATAATTGTGTGTTGGTATGTGTGTGTTTAAAAAAAAAATGACACTTGGACCCCTTGGTTGGAATTAAATAAAGAAGCTTTATGTGTTGTTTAATTAAGTGGGCCCCATGTTTTTAAAAATATTTACAAAAGTGTTATTGAGCAACGTTGTTTGAAATTTGAAAACTAGTAAGATGAGTTTTTCAAATTCAGTGTTTAAACACCTTAAAATGAGCAATGTAACTCAAATACTCCTAATAGAATACCCTTACCAGCATTGTTTTTTTAGAACCATAGTTTTCAGTATTTAAACACTGAAAACTATTATTTGAAATCACATACCAAATAGGCCCTAGCACATGCAAAGAATTAGTTAGATTTCATTTAACACATATTAAATAAGCGATAAAGGGTTAAGAAAAAACTCTTAGCTCAATAAAAAAAAAAGGTCCCATCCTAATAATTGTCTTGACAAATTTGTTTTTTAAAAAGTTAAAATTAATTTTGATAAAATCTTATTCTAGTTCATTGAATTAGGTATATTATCTGAAAGAATCCAGTGAAAACAAGCCTAATGGGTTGGCAATGCAAGAAGTTTTGATCATCTTACTTTTTCAAAAGAGCATAAATATAATTTTTTTTTAAGAAGAAGCTTAGATTGAAGTTAAAAGCAAAAAAGTAGCTGAAAAAAACATAAAAAAAAGAAGAAGAAGAAGAAGAAGAAAATAATCGTCTAATGCGGCCAGCTACCTCTCTCATTTCTTCTATTGCACATTATCCAATCGTTCTCACCAGTCGTCTCACATAGTCCACCATGATTCCTTGAAACTTAGCAATCGGCTATTACGACTATCTCTGTACCTAGATCTCACTGGCAGCCTTCCAGCATAACACTTTCCTCTGGTATATTGGAGTTGCAGCCAGATGCTTGCTGCATTGCATATAAGCATATTGTGGGAAAATGTGCTTATCTAATCTGATTGTGGATTGTGTTGAATCTGTTGATGGTTGCTTGTATAGAGTGCTATTCGATGATGGCCTGCCCCGTTCGGAGCTGGGTTTGTTCATCGAGGACGTGAAGTGTTTGTGTTTATGCTTCAACCAGATTTTCTTTATGTTTATCAATAAATAAACATCATTGTAATGCCATATCTCGGGCTGCACGCGCTTAGGAGGAGGGCCCTGATGTATGCTTCATCCAGATTTCCTTTATGTTTAATAACATATCTGCCGTTTAAACTCAAAAAAAAAAAAACCCAATTTGCAAGAATTTCTCCCAACCCCCATTAAGCGGTGACTTATATGTGTATTACTGAATTTTAATTGTGAATTTGATTGCATGCAGCGAGAGCATTGAATACAATATTTCAAAAATGGGGAACCATGCAGTGGAGCAGCCATCGACTCTACCAGCTTGGATGACAAAAACTACAATCCCTTGATCAAATGTGACTGTTCCGCCAATAGTAACTTTACTTGCCACATTACCCAATTGTACGTTTCTCTCTTTTGTATCCTCACGTTTTGTTTCCCATGCCGTTTTTGCTTAGAGCCACAATTTTTATACACTTAAAAAAAAAAAATAAAATAAATTGCATAGTTTTATTCAAATTAGTTCAACTGGTATAATTTATATCTGACCGATTGTTGAAAAGGTGTAAGGTATTGCTTGATTTGGTTAAAAATTATCAAAACCGTTGGATATTATATTAACCGATTTTTGAAGAGTGTAAAGGTATCAGATCAAAGTAGCTATGTAATAAAGATAGCATTTTTTTTTTTTTTTTTTAATCTATACTACTATTTAAGGACCTTCCCTTTATGAGATGAAAGTTTCATTAGTTCAAAAATAGCCCTTCACCTTACTTTGGGGCAAAACTTGGGGACAACTTGGTAAAAATACTTCTTTAATTCTTACTTAAAACACTATTTACAAAATAGGACCATCTCAGGTAAACGTTTTCACTTTTCTTTTTCTTTTTTTCTTTTTTTATTTTTTAATTTTTTAATTTTAAAAAAGTGGTTTTCCTTACTCCATAAAAAAAAAAAAAAAAAAGTAATATAAAAAATCAAAACAAACACATCGTTTACATCCTAGAATAACTCTATGCTACCCTAGAAAGAACAAAGCTGCCATGGGGGTGCACCATAAGGCTTCCCATGTGCTCTTCTTTTATAAAGGATTTTGAGCATGTAATATCATACTCACATAATACCATCAAATTGAACATAAAAAATCGAAGTAAATTTTCAGCTCAAAATGTTGATAGAATGTATTCTCGTGTGCCAATTTATGTCAGTGGCACCTATCAGTCATATGCTACAGAACCTACAGTACAAAATATCTTGCGCATCTTCAGTATATGAATCTTTATTTTCATGTTTGATTTATTTATTTTTTCTTTACAGTAAGGTTTATGCCTTGAATGTTGTTGGTGTAATCCTAGATGAACCATGGACTTTAACTTTCCTCTTCAATCTGTATGATTTCTTCTTTATATGTTTGCTTTCTTGCATATTGCATGAATATTGATTAATTATAATTCATGTAAGTTAGAATTGAACTTAGACCTTGAAACTGTAGTGCATTATCTCAACCAATCGAAATCTACATTAGATGATGTGGTGCACTAGTTTTCCAGGATGGTTTGTTTTTATTATTTTCTGTTAAATGTGCTAAGTTTCCAAATTTTTGGCCCAAAATTACTTGACAGGTAACCTGTCTGCGTCCATTGCCAATCTAACTCGCATGCAATACCTGTAAGCCTGTTTGAATTTTGATTTTAAACTCATAGGATAGGACATAGTACATCTGATGTTAGTTAACCTTTTTTTTTTTTTTTTTTTCCTGATGTTTAATAAATTAGGAGTTTTGCTGCCAATGCACCATCAGGGACAGTTCCAAAGGAACTTGGAAACCTTAAGAATTTATTATCATTGTAAGTTACCCTCATTCAAAATTTGTAAGTCATCTATGTAGCATCTTGGTGGTGGTTTTGTTTTTTTATTTTTATACGCTATTGGTTCAAGGCCCACAAGATGCATATATAACTTCCCATTAAAAATATTTGAAGAAGGGTTTCACAAAAATATGAATTTAGTAGTCACCTAGATGCAAGTGTATAGTACACTGATTTTGTTACTTTTGGCATTTCGCGTCAACTTTTATTTTGGGCTGGTATTGTACTTTTTACATACTTGATCATGATTATCTGCACTGGGAGAATCAAATCCTTGATTTATAATTCATTTAAATTTTTTACTTGTTAATTTTGTAGGTCTTTTCTGGGAAACAACTTCACTGGTTCTCTCCCATCTGAGCTTGGGAATTTAGTGAATTTAGAAAAGCTGTAAGTTTAGAAAATCTATTTGGTTATATTTTATCGCCGCGTGAGGCAGACTTTAGAATGGTTTTAGTAATATCATGTCTGTGGCTTCGGATCATAAGAACTCTGTCACAACAAATATTATATGCCGATTGCAAGGTTTTGCATATGCAAGACTATATGTTATCCTAGGATATTAAATCAAAATGTGAATCATAATTTTTAAAATAATTTTTTTTTGGTAGAGTACATTAGTATTAGCATTAATGAATTGGTGGAAATGATACAGCTATTGCAGAGATTTAGCACTAGCAATCACATTGAATTTGATATTTAATTTGTAGATACTTACCATGTGAAATTTTGAAACTATTCTCATGACAAGTTTGCAACTTGATTGAGAATCTAATGATGTCTTGAGACCTGTCTTTTGGTTACTACTAAATTTTATTTGAGCTGATGATAGGAAATTAAATATCAGTTGATTCATGTAAATTCTTTACCTTGACAGCTACATAGATAGTTCTGGAATTAGTGGTGAGAGTCCTTCAACATTTGCTAATTTAAGAAACCTCCAAACAGTGTAAGAACCTCACTAGTTTTCCCAATCGCAAGCTTTCTAAAATATACATAACGATAAATATTTAAAAAAAACAAAATTTGTGATAAGATTGAGGAAATACTTCATGTTGTCTCAGGTGGGCATCAGAGTCATGATTTAGAATTTTAGTGTAAGAGTCATGATTTAGAATTTTAGCGTTTGCTTGTACATTCTACGGAAAAGATTCATTTGTGCACAATTTATCATTAACTACTCCAAAATGCTTTTGTAGGAAGCTTGTAGGAAACTCTTTTGAAGGTCCAATACCTTAACGTTTTCCAATTTGACTTCTCTGACAGAGTTGTGAGTGTCTACATCTCTTAGTTACTTTTATTTGTATTTTGCCAATTTGTAAAACTAACAATTTCATGTGTGATACTATTGTAGGAGAATAAGTGATTTGTCTAATGGGAACTCTTCACTAGCATTTATAAAGGATATGAAATCTCTAAGTACCTTGTAAGAAAACACCAAAGCAGCTATGTTTCAGATTCCTAATGATGAATATACATGTTTTCTTTCCTTCTTAATTGTTCTTCCAAAATATGGTATAACAGTTTAGTTACATGTGTTGCAGGGTGCTTAGGAACCATAATATTTCTGCTTCAATTCCATCCAGTATAGGAGAATACCAAAAGTTGATACAGCTGTAAGTAATACGAATATTGGAGCTGGAAATGTGTTAGGTTGAATTTGATTATTATTCCAGATGATAATAACTTCGTTATCAATACAGAATAATTATAATATTGTTTTAATATTTTTAGGGATCTGAGCTTCAACAATATAGCAGGACAAATTCCAGATGAACTTTTCAATTTGAGTTCGCTCTCTTACTTGTAATATACCTCATTTTCTTAATTGCATTTTATACATCCAAATATTGTTCTTTATTGTATTGAAACATATGCTATTGCTTACATTATCAGGTTTCTTGGAAATAATAAGTTAAATGGCACTCTACCTGCACAAAAAACCAAATCTCTTCTCAACATGTAAGTACATAAAACATTTTTCATTTAAGAGCTTTATGACACATTTAAAATAGAGTTGTCTAACAGATTTTTTATTGAAAAAGTTCCGTATTTGTTGATTGAATGTATAAGGCTTTTATGAATCTCTGATCTATATATACAATAAGTTATATTCAATCTTTTTTTTTGATAAGTTAATAAGTTATATTCAATCTGATGTCAAGGGGTTAGTATGACTCCTATCTCTTATTAACACTAAGCTATTTTAGGGCAGAAAACCTTGAGTGTCACATCCCAAAATCTTACATGAGCTAAGTGAACATTTATGTATAGTGAGCTATAACAATCTTATGGAGAAGATGCTTTTACATTGGGAGGTTATAGCACACTTAGATTAAACAAAGATTTGATCTCCATGTAATATTTTAGTGATTACTCTAAAATGATGAAGTATTTTTTTTTTATTTTAATTTTTCTTTTATCTTGGGAGGGAGGGGATTGTTTACCAATTGAATCGATTATGTATCTAACATCCTTGTTATGTTATGCCTGCAGTGATTTGTCTTACAATAATTTAGAAGGAAGCTTTCCTTCTTGGGTCAGCGAACAAAATTTACAACTGTATGTATACTTTTGTATTTAAAAACTTTTTATATTATATTTACTTTTTCTGGTATTCTATGACCTGCTATTCTGGAATAAAAACTAACATTCAGATCTTATGCTATATAATATGCAGTAATTTAGTTGCCAATAAGTTCACAATAGAAAGTTCAACCAGCAGGTAAATTTCTCCATGTTATATTTTCTTATTTTAACCCCTGAAGTTTTACCATAAGGAAAATTTTTTTTTTTTTTCTAATCTAGTTTAAAATGTTATTAGTCTTGTGAATTATGGTGGTGAAGTTGTTAGAAGCTGATAGCCTGCTTTTAACATGGTAACTTGTCCTCTCAAGTGTTTTGGGCCTATTGTTTTACGTGGAGTATGAATTATCATCAACTCACTACTTCTAAGAGTTATAATGTTTTATTAGCAGTAAATTATATATAGAAAATCAAGTAGCTTCTGTCTAGCATGTAAATTACTTAAACATGTCCATTAAAACGAGTGGACCAATGGGCGTCTGATGCAGGACAAATGCTTTGATACCAAACTAATTTGGGGATTTGTTGTTGGGTTTTGGTATAGGTAGGGCTACTGTTTTGAAAATTGATGGAAATTGAACAAAAAAGTGAGAAATAGAAAATATTCTCTAAGCCTCACACAGGGAGTCATCAGTTACTTAGACAAGATATGCTCATATGCAAATTGAAGAATTCATTTTATTAAGCAGAATGGGTCAAGCTTGCTTATATCATCTTACTGAGATTTACACGGTCAAATGAGCATATAATCTATGTTTTCCTCATAGAACTGAGAAAAATGTGTTGGGAATATATCCCCGTACCTTGCGTCTACATGTGAATTAAATTAAATGATAATAACCCAAGTAATAGAAACAAATAGAAATAGTCCAAGCTGTTAGTTTTTAGACCCTGAACACAGTGTTTAACCTAATTTTATTGTAAAGTTGTTGCTTAAGTCAATTATATAGATCTTAGGTTAAACATAAATCAAACATATCATGTGAAGTAAATAAGACATAGATATGATAACCTCGGAAAACTAATGAAACAAACCAATTTTAAGGTAAAAAACCTGGGGGAACCAATCCCATGAAGAACAATCTACTATCAAATAAAAGTTTACGGTCAAAAATATTTATTTTGTAGTAAATTTAACTATGATTACCAAACTTAGCTTTGAAACCCGCAGACTTTTTTGATGTGGATTTGCTCCAACATGAACTTTCAGTTCATGCTTTGCTCTTTAGTACACTTGATATTTGAAGCTAGGGCTGCAACTTTGTTTCATCGGTACTTATGGAATAAGATTGATCTCCGGTAGATGCTTGAAAGAGTAGAAGACACAAAACCTTTCAGATCTCAAAATTGTAGCTTTCCAAGACTTGAAAAACGTGCTTTAGGGTTTTCCTTATATACCAAGTAAATCTGGATGTTTGACGGGCTGATGGGCTTTATTTAAAATCTGCAGAATCGCAGTTCAATCGGTCGAAACTTTTTTTCGATCAATCGAGCTAGGCTAATTTTTAATTCTTGAAACTGCACCTTGTATGTTCTTGAATTCTGACTTGTAGTACTTTGAGCAATGTCTAATATGACTCATAGACTCTAAGATCTTTTTTTTTTTGATAGATAATGAAAATTTTTATTAAATAAAAAATAGCCAACCCGAGTACATTGGAGATGTGCTGTGGGGGCAAAAATCAAGAACCAAAATTACAATGATCAAGTAACAGAGGAAGAGAAAAACAAGAAAAATGCGATAGGGCCACACTCCAAACAAGGAGAGCGTGTAAGAAAAAAGACTTAATCTCTAGTAAGGACTGTTCACATCCCTCAAAATAGCGAGCATTTCTTTCCCTCCAAATACACCACATCAAACAGTGCGGCACAAGTCTCCAAAGATCTATATTGTGATGCCGCCCAATTTTACCTTGCCAAGATTCAAACACCTCAATAACTTTAAGTGGCATAACCCAATTCAGCCCAAACAAACAAAAAACCAACAACCACAACTCACAAGCTAAAGGATAATGAAGCAAAAGATGATCCATTGACTCGAGTTTGGTAAACTCAGATTTCACTTATGAAAGTTCAATATGGGTATGAAACACCCTTGAACGCTTAGACCCCAATTTACAAAATTACCAATTCAAGCTTTATATCAAACAATTAATGTGCGGAATATGATAGCAAGCTTATAACAGAATTGATAGACAATCTAAGCCAAATATAAACACATCCACAGCAGTAAATATAAGGCAAAGATAAAGGAAAGAGAGATGCACACACACGGACAACACACGATGTGTTATCGAAGAGGAAACCGAAGTCCTCGGCGTAAAATCTCTCTGCCGCCCTCCAAGCGGTGATACAATCCACTAAAGAATAAAGTTGGGATACATGAACAGCAGAAGACCCTCCAAGCCTAATCTACCCAAGTACCTAAGCCCTCCAAGCTTCTTGCTCCAACGAGGTTACGCCGAACCTATTTCTTCTTTAGCTTCCCGGATTCCGCTACTTGACCATAGCATCAACCAATGTATATTGGTTCCTTTCCAAACTGCTTCCCTAAGCACCAAATGGACCTTCTCACAGACGTGGGTGTGGTGAGATAAGGATTTGGTAAATGACCTCTCAAGGGTATGACAATGGAGAGGTAGAGAGTAGAGGAATTTGTAGAGTCTCTAAGGTAAAGATTGGGGATGAGGCAATCTTATTTTGCTCTAGGGTTTTCTCTCACAAAATTCTCTCTGGAAGCTCTCTCAATTTAGTGGGTATAAGGGTGTATATATAGTAGGGTGAGAAGGGAATGCAAAACGTCAGTTTTTGCCAAACAGGGCTAACTCGCGGCTTGACCTCGCGGCTTGTCCAAGTCGCGAATTCCAGTCGCGACGTAACGGCCTGGCCAGCCTGGAACTTTTGTCCTGTAGCGTGACAGCTGGCGCGACGCTTCAGCTCCCCAGTGTGCTTCTCACGTGACAGATTCTGGCGGCTTGCCAGTCGCGAACCACCCTCGAGTCCTAGCCGCGAAGCTCTGTTTTCTTGCACACTCTTGAGCTTTTCTTCACATCTTCTCACACACTACCCTTACAATTTTCCCACCTAAATACAGGGTTACTAAGTGCTAAATTACAAGCAAATTGGTCACGGAATAAAGCAAATTAGATGGTTGATAAAATTCAACCTTACAATCTCCCCCTTTGGCTATTCCGTGACAAAACCCTACAACAGACTCTAGACTTAAACGTGAGTTGGGAACAGTTGGAAAACTCACTCACACCTAATTCTAGATTCTGGAAAGCTCTTGAACATATGAATAAGTAACTCCTGAAACACAATAACATAGCAATATCATTGTATGCAGAAAACTTAAAATGCATATGGAGCTAAATAAGCATGATCAAGCAAAAATGAACATAAGCATAAAAGCAATACTTCATGGCAAGATCAACAACAGTAGTCACTTAAGCACAAGTGATTACTATGTCCATTTACAAGCAATGAACATTCGGACATGCAAAAATGATAAACTCAATTGAAGAGTATCATTTGCAAGTCCAACACTCAACCAATGCATACAAACATATATGCATCTAGGAACAATCCTACAAGGGCACAAGAGTGTTGTACTTAAGATAATGCAAGGCATTAACAAGTACCAAAGCACAAAGCACAAAGGCTGCATATGCAAAGTTTTGCAAATACATGGCACAAACCATAAAAGCCTACAAACATGCATAAATGCAAGAAACAACCCTCAAAACTTACAAAAGCAACAATGGGTACAAACAATAAAGTACTTCACTATCATATCACTCCCCCTATCATGAATCATAAGAGTTGTGATGAACTTGGAACATATATACCTGTAACCTGAAACACTTGCACAAAACACATTAGACCCTCAAGATAAAGCAAGTAATAAATAGACAAGTATAATGTAACAAGTAAATTGCGATCAAGTAATCATGATGAGCAACTTGATCAAACACCAAACACCAAAACAAAGTTTTCACACCAAAACAAAGTTTTCTTATTAGCTCAATGTCCTCTCCCCCTTGGTATATGCATCTTCCCTATGGAATATCTCTCCCCTTACGAATGTGCACGAGAAATGGAATTTCTCCCCCTAAGAATGTGCACAAGAGTCATATAGAAATGACAAAACTTTCTGGTATACTACTCTAGAGTATACTCTCCCCCTTTTTTACACGAATAGACAAAGGAGTCAAGGAGAAATGAGGGCAAAAGATGAAGGTATGAATAATGATAATTATGCATGAGGGGTGCAAGATGAATGAGAAAATGAAGCTCAATCCTAAGACATGACATGCTAGAATGAAGAAAAAATGTATGAACCAATGCATGACAAGGGTAGCAAGGTGTGTGCAAGAGGTGGCAAAGTGCAATGCATGACCAATGCATGGAGAATGCACATGTAGGACAAGGTGTGTTAAATACACAACCAATGAACCAAACATGTTCCTAATGAGAAAACATGAGAAACCCCAAAATTTGAAACTCATCGGAGTCCAAACAAGCGAGAAAATGCCTAAGAGGCATTTCATCAAACACATAGCGTGCACACGATGAACAACAATGTGAAACAATGCATGAACACCATGAAAACCACCCTTAATACATGCTCTTTTTGCTACAAGGGGCCAACATCCAAAGCAAATCATCAAAAGAAACCAATCCTATACAAAAATTTTGACAAAAATTAAGTTTTCTCAACCCCTATGATGAAAATCCCAACCAAGAGCACAAAACTCACTAAAACATAATCTAAGGATCCAAATCAATGAAATGAGTTTAAAATTACCTTAGAGATGTTAAAGGAATGAAAAACCATTCAAATTGGTTGGGTTTTGATGTAAAAATATTGAAAGAGGGGTTTAAAAGAGGATGGGAGAGGTTTAAAACAAGTTTCCCACAAAAAAAACTCTTTAAAAAGCTGATTCTGGGCATTTTGTGACTGGGCGAGTTGCGAGATGAGTCGCGAAAACGATTTTCATGAAATTTTCTAAGTCTTTTTCGCGACTTGAGTGCCCACCCGCGAGTAAGTCGCGAGTAAGTCGCGAATCTCTCTGCCAGAGATCCAAAAAATGCGAGGAAAATGCATTTTTCCAGTTTCGCGACTCGCGAGTCAGTCGCGAGTCAGTCGTGAAAAACTCTGATACTTGTTTTTCAACACCAAAACATTTTTTAAACAATGTAAGCACTAACCAAGAACACAAAGAGTGATAAAAATCACTTCCAAAAACATATAAAATGATCAAAAATCTTTTTGGATTGATCCATATATAGTTGAGCACACACACATCACATTTAAACAAGTACAATCGAACAAATGAATAAGACATTCATTGAACATTAGGCATTTGTGTTGTGTGTGCGTATCAAGTGTGGAATAGTCCATAGTCTAGAGTGAAGCTTCAATGATCAATTCAATCAAGTCATACACAACTAGTACTAAGTCAAGTAGTCTATCTCAATTATAGAAATGAACATATATGACCTCCCACAAGAAAATGATTACATATCTTTGAAGCTTTTCATTTGGCTTCTTTACAATTCATATCATTTGATCTTTTTGAATCAATACATCTCATTTTAGAGATCGATGCCTGAAATTTTTGATATTTCAATTTGATGAACAAGCCTTTGGCTTTTTGGGGCATCATACACTTTATTTTGGTCGCTTTCCCTTTTTCCTAGTCAAATACTAGTATGTGCGACAGGCTTTTGCAGCTCAATATCTCTTTTCATTTGGAGATTTACATTTGATGAGCTCTTTAAGCAAAAACAACAAAATAAAGAGTGGGAAGATATATAGGAACAAGTCTATGCATGTCTCAAAACCAACAAGACTATTGACTAATCATTCATGACAAGTTTGAAGATCGATTTACAACAATCACACAAAGATGTCAAGATTTTTCCCACAAAGATATAAGTGCATAAAGAACAAGCTAAGCTCATAAATGCACAAAGCCATAAGTACAAAGGTACAAGGCAAAACTCACATGTGATATGTGCTCAAACATATACGATCAAACTTTTTGAATTTTTCATTTTTTATGTGGTTTTGGATTTTTACTCACACAAAACAAAGACATAAAAGTAAGATCAAAACAAAAACAATGCATATGAATAAATGCAAGATGCACAAAATGCATGAAAATATAACATGCAATGCATGAAGGGTCCCACAAAGATCGAAAGAATTAGATCAAGGACCAAAAGAGCAAAAGCTCAACCATAGGAACCCTTCCTCATCCAAACAGAACGATTGTTTGGAATGAGTGTCTCAAGAGAAGTGAGACGAGGGTTGGAAGAATGAGAACCGGAGATGCACATAGTCAAGGAGTTAAGAGCATTAAACATTTTCTTAATCAACATGCTATTTTCAGTCAACACCGGTTTACCCTTTTTAGCATAACTTCCAAGAAGCTCAAGTTTCTCTTTTCTTTTGAGAGCATGAAACTTAGAGCAATGAGGTCTTAGATGACCAAAAGCACCGCAATGGTGACACACAATGTGTTTAGGTCCACTAGGCTTTTTGGGAAGGGATCTAGCAACAAGGTTTTGTTCACTCTTCAACTTATAACATTGAGATCTTATGTGACCGATCACACCGCAATGGTGGCAAGTTGGAACAAACTTAGATCCCTTCAAAACCTTAGGTTGAGACCTAAACGGAGGCTTTGACTTAACAGCCTTTCTCTCCACCTTTTGGTTTCTTTTATGTGGAGGAATGTACACCGATTTGTCCTTTGAGGTAGAACACAAAATAGGCACAAAATCGGGTACCACAACATGATTGCAACAAATATTTTCACCCTTTTTAATAGTAGGTTCAGCAATCAAACACTTGGCATGCATCTTAAGAGAATCATTTTCAGATTTAAGATCATCAACAAGTTTGTTAGACAAAACAAGTTTAGCATCCAAGTCCATATTTAAACATTCAAACTCTTTCATCTTTTCAAGAGAAATTTCAGCAAGTTTTTTATATTTCTCAACCAATTTGTTGGATTCATTGAGCTTAGCAATCAAATCATCATTTTCACAAAATAACTTGCTCAAATTCTTTTGAAATTTCTTAGCCTTTTTCTTGAAGAGTTTGTCATTTGGAATATCAATAACATCCAAAGATTCATGTAACATAGCATCACAATCATGAGGATTATCACTCATAGAGGCATTTTCACAAACACGTGGCATGTTACATTCATCACCAACCAAATCATATAAAGAGGCATACAAAGCACAATCCATGGCAAATAACACAAGGGGTCAAGGATCACACTTAGGTATTTAAACCACAACAAGTGTACCCGCTCTGATACCAATTGAAAGTTCAATATGGGTATGAAACACCCTTGAACGTTTAGACCCCAAATTACAAAATTACCAATTCAAGCTTAATATCAAACGATCAATGTGCGGAATATGATAGCAAGCTTATAACAGAATTGATAGACAATCTAAGCCAAATATAAACACATCCACAGCAGTAAATATAAGGCAAAGATAAAGGAAAGAGAGATGCACACACACGGACAACACACGATGTGTTATCGAAGAGGAAACCGAAGTCCTCGGCGTAAAACCTCTCCGCCGCCCTCCAAGCGGTGATACAATCCACTAAAGAATATAGTTGGGATACATGAACAGCAGAAGACCCTCCAAGCCTAATCTACCCAAGTACCTAAGCCCTCCAAGCTTCTTGCTCCAACGAGGTTACGCCGAACCTATTTCTTCTTTAGCTTCCCGGATTCCGCTACTTGACCATAGCATCAACCAATGTATATTGGTTTCTTTCCAAACTGCTTCCCTAAGCACCAAATGGACCTTCTCACAGACGTGGGTGTGGTGAGATAAGGATTTGGTAAATGACCTCTCAAGGGTATGACAATGGAGAGGTAAAGAGTAGAGGAATTTGTAGAGTCTCTAAGGTAAAGATTGGGGATGAGGCAATCTTGTTTTGCTCTAGGGTTTTCTCTCACAAAATTCTCTCTCGAAGCTCTCACAATTTAGTGGGTATAAGGGTGTATATATAGTAGGGTGAGAAGGGAATGCAAAACGTCAGTTTTTGCCAAACAGGGCTAACTCGCGGCTTGACCTCGCGGCTTGTCCAAGTCGCGAATTCCAGTCGCGACGTAACGGCCTGGCCAGCCTGGAACTTTTGTCCTATAGCGTGACAGCTGGCGCGACGCTTCAGCTTCCCAGTGTGCTTCTCACGTGACAGATTCTGGCGGCTTGCCAGTCGCGAACCACCTGCGAGTCCTAGCCGCGAAGATCTGTTTTCTTGCACACTCTTGAGCTTTTCTTCACATCTTCTCACACACTACCCTTACAATTTTCCCACCTAAATACAGGGTTACTAAATGCTAAATTACAAGCAAAATGGTCACGGAATAAAGCCAATTAGATGGTTGATAAAATTCAACCTTACAACTTAGAACTAGAGTTTGACAAACTCGAGTTCCAAAAACATGCTACATAACTAAAATAACTTTGGCTTAGTGTTTTTCTTCCTAAATTACTCCTAAAATTACGTTATTTGGCAAAAAATGCCCCTAATAAGCTATGACACTAATTGGGAATAAATTGGTTGCGAAACCACTATATTGGACTAATCTGGCATCACTATGAAACCGTGCGAGTTGAGATCATCTGAGGTGGAGGTGGTGCGACTGACCTCCATCGACGCCTTTGCACATTGGTCTAATAGCTCTTCCCGAGAATCAGAGTTCTCATAGCTAGGCTCAGATTTTTTTTTTTTTTTTTTTTTTTTTTTTTTGTAAATTAACATCATTTTGCTAACAATTTCGTTAGTTGGCATCGTTTCCAAATTATTTAGGAAACTAACATTTCGAGTCTCTTAGACTCGAGTTAATTGTAGCAACTCGAGTATCAAAGACTTGATTTCTATGAGGTGGCATAGCTGAGGTGGAAAAAAAATCCACGTGGAGTTCTGTAAAAGAAAACCAAGAAATTGAAAAACGTGAGTCTTATTTTGGTCTCTTCCTCTTCTCCCTCTGAAAAAAATCCACGAGTTTCTACAAACAACCAAAGAAACAACAAAAACACAAACACAAAGCAAGAGATCAAAATAGAAACCATGAATTCCCAGAGAGGTCAAAGTAGAAACACGAAGCAGCAAACCCATGAACCTAGCGGCAAACCCACGAACATAGGCGGTGAACTCAAGCAACAAACCCATGAACCCAGCGGTGAACCTAAGTAACAAAACCCACAAACTTAGGCGGTGAACCCATGAACCTAGGCGGCGAAACCCACGAACCCAAGCTCGAATTGAACCCCCAAACCCAGATCTCCCTAACCCAAACCTCTTGGCTCGGACTGAACTTAGGCAGCAAAGGCTCCAAGTGAAGGATTTGTGCAGAGGTTTTCTTCTTCCTCATGCGAAGGTTTTGTTTTCCTCTATTTCTCTTTTTTATTTTATTTATTTGTGCAGAGCAGGAAATTGAGTCTCTAATACTCAAGTTCCACGTGGATTTCTTTCCACCTCAGCTACGCCACCTCATGGAAATCAAGTCTTTGAGATTTGAGTTGCTACAGTAAACTCAAGTCTAAGAGACTCGAGATGTTAGTTTCTTAAATAGTTTGGAAACAAAGCTAACTAACGAAATTGTTAGCATTTTGGTGTAAATTGCAAAACAATCCGCTAGGCTCGGGACAAGTTTCTATTGCTAAAGAGGAAGCTGTGTTGCTTGGGCCAACTAAAGAATTCTCCCCCACCCTTAAATGGGCTCGTGAATGGGCTGAAAGAGTTTGACAAGCCCACACTGGGCTGGGTTGACACCTTACGCGGGCCTAGGCCTGTCACGCATTTTCCTATGCTGTTGTTTCTCCATGTCACCCATTTAGGAAGCTTTGGTCCACCTTTGTTGCTATCCCCTAAGACCCACCATTTACCTTCCTCATTCAACTCCTCAGTCAAAACTCTCCTTGTCCAACTTAAAATATGTATGGTAAAATATATTGACTTTTAAGTAAAAAGTTGATATGACAATTTGTTGAATGATGTAAAATATGAGTTATACTACATCCATCCTTGTCAAATTCGGACTCTAATAATATTATCTGTCACTGCTGTGGAAAAAAAAAAAAGAAAAAAAGAAAATTGGATAAAACTGCTAAAAAAAAAAAAAAAAGGGTCCCCATTCAACGCAAACAGAAGAGAAGAATGAAGTAAATTTAAGAAGTAATAAATTAAAAAGGAAAGACAAACGAGTGAAGAAGGAGGGAAAAATTTGCCAAACAATATAATTCCGGAAATATATTAGGCGGATGACATGCGTTCAAAGTTAATTAGTTAGTTGGACTCTTTTTGGAAGTCGAGTACAGCAAAATCGACTTCCTAACAAAATCCTACTGACAATTAGTTCTGACATGGATTAAAAAAGAGAGGAAAAGCCACGTAGATTGAAAGTCGAGTATAGCAAACTCGACTTCCAGGGTAGTAAATTTCACCACCTACCCCATCTATCTCAATTATGCGAGCACAGTAAATTTTTTTTTTTTTAAATGGAACTTGAGTCTATCAAACTCGAGTTCCAATAAATTTTACACCCATCTCAACCGTCTCAGATATAAACTCTTTGATACTTTTCACCTCCCAACTCACTCAACTCTCACTTCTCCCAGCTCTCTCCCACGCCCAAACTCTCCCTTTCACACACATTGATCATTCTACAAATTAAAAAGTTTTTCTTCTTCTCCAATTTGTAGGTAAATATTCAAACCTTTTTAATTTTTTTTTTTTGGTTAAACCTGGCTAATATATATACTCACTTTTTCATTTGGTAGATATATATATACACATACCACTTTTATATTGTTGATGAGTAATGTGTTGTTTGTGATAGTAATTTATTATTATTATTATTATTGTTGTTGTTGTTGTTGTTGTTGTTGTTTTTTGTATTTGTTATTTGTGCTTTGTAATGGGTTGTTATATGAAATATGCAATGGGTTTTTCTTTGTAATGTGTTGTTATTTATAATGCAAATGAATGGGTAACATGTTATTTATTTGCAATGTGTTGTAATGTGTAATGGTTTGTTAGTTGTAAGGTGTAACGAATATTAATTTTTTAAGGTTAGCGACCGTGTAAAAATTTGTTTGAGTTTAAAAATTCGAATATTTGCTTGGAGAGAATAAAATTTCAATTGTTTATAATTGTTTGATGGACTATACAATGTTATCTTTATATTTGCCTTGAGGCAATATTTTGTAGTTCATACCGAATAAATGTGTTATTATTTGTCACTAACTTTTAGTAAACTTATTTGACTTATAGGCTTGTAATGAGTTTGATTGATTTATATCTATATTATGGAGGGGAGCTCTGCAGTGACTAAGGGGGTGTTTGGATTTTGTGTTTCCATAACTCTTAACTCTGTTTCCATCACTCATAACTCAAAAATGGTGGGACCCATAGCTGAGAAGTCTATTTGGTTTTTCATAACTCTGTTTCCAGTTTTTATTTCCATTACTCAATTCTCTGATTTTTGAGTGATGAGTAATGGAAACTGAAAACACATTTTAGGTGTTTTCTGTTTCCATAACTCTGTTTCTAATGACATTTTGGTAATTAAACACACATGGAGGGACCCACTAGTCAAGGTCAGCTGCAACCTTTTTTTTTTTTTTTTTTCACTGTTCTTCCATTGTTCTTTCTTTTTCTTTTTTTTCTTCCTTTTTGCCCTTGTCAATTCATTCTTCCTTTTTTTTTTTTTTTTTTGTTCTTCATCACATAATATGAATTGCTCTTTGCTCAGTTACGTTCTTTCTTTCTTTTTTTTTTTTCTTTTTTTTCATTGGGTTTGGTGAGTTTGGGTATTGTGGGTTGAAGGAAAAAAAAAAATGCATACAAGCTGGACCAAGTTACAGGTATGAGGTCCATAAATAGTTGAAATTTTTTGAGTGAGGACAAGTGAGTGACGGTGCCAAACGGGGTGAAGTGTTTTAAGGATGAGTGATGAATAGCAAAAATTGAACGAAGAGTGATGAGTGATAAAAAAAATCTGAACAAAACTTAACTAATTAACTTTGAACGCATAACATCCGCCAAAAATATTTTCAAAATTATACTGTATGGCAAATTTTGCCAAAGGAGTAATGAGCGGAGAGAAGCGCGGACCAATCGCGTTGGCCCTACCACACCACATTTCTCTCCTTTTTATTTTTCTTTAGTCGTAGCTGTGTTTCTGTTTTGTGCATCAGCTGAACGCCATTAAGTCCAAATTCCCCAGTCTCAACTGTCCCCACTCCAAACCATTGAAACAGCCAGACACACAAGTAGACAAACCCAAATCCTAATCTATTCCATCCCCATGTGAAGAAGAAAAAAAAAATCCAGTCTTTTTCCAACCAACGAAAATCCCTTCAAACTCCCGAAAACCTTAAAACAAAAGTACAAACCCGCTCCCATTAAAACTAAACAAAACTAGTCCATTTTCTGCATCTTCTTTCTCTCTCTCTGTCTGAAAGAGAAAGAAAAGAAAAGCAGACTAACAAAACAAAGACAGAAAAAACTCTTAAACACATCTCTCTCTGTTTGTTTGGTTTTGTTAAAACTTAAAAAAAGAAATGTCGACTCCGACGCTCGGAGTGTCTCTGGTGCCCTATGTACTTCCGTCGAACAACACCCCCTCACCACCTCCATCAACCAACGACACCACCTCTCCTCCGCCACCAACACCAGTCACTTCCTCATCGCCACCACCAACATCCACTAACACCACCTCACCACCTCCAGCAACAACCTCAGCTCCACCAGCAGCCACTCCCTCAGCTCCACCTCCATCCACCAACACCACCACCTCTCCTCCGCTACCAACACCAGTCACTCCCTCATCGCCACCACCAACACCAATCACTCCATCATCATCGCCACCACCACCACCACCATCATCCACTAACACCCCCCCTCCATCGTCAGCCCCTCCCTCCACTCCAACTCCCACACCTCCCTCCTCATCATCTCCAACCCCACCTTCAACTCAAAGCTCTCCTCCTCCTCCGTCGAGTGGGATATCTACTGGGGTAGTGGTGGGGATAGCAATAGGTGGGGTGGTGATACTAGTGGTGTGGAGTTTATTGTGCATTTGTTGTAAAAAGAAGCGGAAACGCTGTGACGACGGATACTACTTTCCTGGCCCCAAAGGTAACACCTCTTTCTCACTTTTCTTTCCATTTCCTCATCTGGGTTTTCACTGATTTCTGTCAATTCCCAAGTTTTCTTGCAAAGATTTAGTTTTTACTTCTTTTTTTTTTTTTTTTTGGTGTGTGGGGTTTTCACGGCCAACGGACGTGGATTACCCACTGGAATTGCCGATGGCTCCACCTGTGTAGATTTTGAAATCACCTTCTCCACCCTCACTTCTCCTGACTGAAGCTTCCCCTCATCTGTGTTACCCAACTGCTGAGCTTGCTTACTATCACTAATATGCAATTGGTGGCGTTTCACAGTCTCAAAAAAAGTTCTGGAATTTTGAATCTTAGAATTACACTTATGTGGCTGAGCTGTAAATTTCGAATGGCCAGAGCCACCCACAACATAAATGGTGTGGTTTGATATTTGTCATCATCCATTGAGCCACATTCTTACCCATAAAAACTGAGTTCATAAAAAATTTGCCCCGTTCAAAAATCCTTAACGAAAAATAACGACCTCCTTCGTCTATCACCAATTGAAAGAATTTGGATTCAACCAAAAAAATGCGAAAACCTCCCATGCTTGATCAAAAAAGAGTTAAAAGAACAATATCTGGCTAATCCGAGGTAGCCTGGCCTCTCTCTCAAAATTTTGCTAACACACCAATGATTGATGTATCCTTCTAGAATTCATACTGTCTAGAAATTCCAAAAAACAAAGGGAAGAAAATTTAGTAGTCTATGAATAGAAACCTAGCAAACAAAGTGGGAAATGATATATCTTCACTCTTAGAACATAAGACAAATTTTTGAATCATATAATTCTATAATGGAATTATGCGTGCAGTTTCCAAAATTGTGTAGAGAAAGAGATAGTTGAAATAATAGATAGTGAGGTGGCCTCTGCATACTGCATATTAGGTTGAGTACAAAATGCAGTGTATCATTTCATGTTTACACAAGCATTTTTATAAAAACCTCTTTAATATGTCTCTTAGTAAACTTGCACACATAAACAGTCATATATGACCAAAAAGGAGTAGGGGAAAACGTAAGTTATGTGGCCAATGAAGCCTCAGCCTATAAACAGCTTTCCATGTGTTAAGCTTGCTACCGAATCTCCAGCTTCAGTCCAACAATGTTCTGGACTAAGACACAGTGATGGTTGATGCTTAAGAAAAGGATACTTTCTCAATTTAGCATGTAAACTCTTGCTGCATTTTCTGCGTGAAACCACTCAAGCAAATTGATTACTAGATAATGGATTCAGTGTTACAACCTGTGTCTGTGTTGAAATTGCAGAGCTGCTTGGAATAGATGCTAAACCATTCACTTTCAGCTATGCTGAACTAAAGACAGCTACAGAAGATTTTAATCCTGATAATAAGCTTGGAGAGGGAGGATTTGGACCTGTTTATAAGGTAATTCCTTATTCTAATCAAGAACTTTAGGGGCTGAAACCAAGCCGTTGCCTAAACTTTGACTGTCTGATATAAGGTTTTTTTTTTTTTTTTTGATTGTAAAATTTGGACCATTTCTCGATTTATGCGTGTCATCCTTGCGCAGGGGCCATGCCAATCTTCTTTGTATAGTTCCAATTTTATTGGATGTCCCCGAAGGGACTATAAGTTTAGAGCTGCTATACATCTATTGCTATTTCCACGCAATAACAATTAACAAATCACAGATTGAAACATTACCCTTTATCTTTTTGTTTCTTTCCTTTATATTTTCCTTCTATATATATATATATATATATATATATATATATAATTTTTTTTTTCTTTTTTTGTATGAATTTGCACGGCACTCCTTACCATGATATCTTGTACCTGTGACTGGTGAGAAGTTGACAATTGCAATTATTGTAGAAGTAAATAGATTCATAACCCCATAGCCAGAAGCCCTTTCTTTTTTTTCTTTTTTTTTTTTCATGAATCTTCTGTTATTGTTGTCTTTCAACTATAGTAAGTGTCTCAAGTTATTCAAAACTGTTAATCAAATGAACAAACATCCTATTTTCTACTTGTTTTCTGATTCAGGCCATTTTCCCAAATTCAAACTTGTCTAAGTTGCCATAACATAAAATATGTTATAATTTTTTTTTTTTTTTTTTTTTTTTTTTTTTTTTTAACTTTTTGGTGCTGGTTACAAATCCAAAATTATGGTTTTTGTGCCTTTTTTAGGGTTACTATGGATTTGTAGGACTGTTCAGTCTTCAGTGGAACTTGTTCTTTATACTTGGTATACTCATAAAAGAAAGCATCCTGTGTTGAAATGAGGATCTTAATTGCAATTGAATCTGTTATTGAAAATCACTCATTTACAACAAACTAATTAGAGCATTAGCATCCAGGGGTGTAAAACCTCCTAATGGCTTTTCAAAAGTTCAAGGTTTAATTGCAATCAACCTAAACTATAAGGTTTAAAATGAAATTTGTCCCAAAAAAAAATTATTGGACACACATTCTAAGTAGTCTAACTTCAAACGAACTATGTTATAAATATCGAATGGATGATTCTAGAAATTTAATATCCCCATGGATGGTTTATTGTTTAAGTAGTTGTTTGCGAAAGATTGTTAAAAATTGAGTGTTAAAGAAAAAAAAATCATCTCTGCTGACGTTTATTAGATTTGATAATAATGGGAACCATTAGAATAATTATAATTTGTGGAAAGTATAGCATTTTGAGTGATCGCATTTGGTACAAATAAAGAATTTCCACAATGCTTTTAGTATTAGGATATTCTGACCAAAGAATTGAAGTCGTTAGCCAACAAGATTATTTTTTTGTAACTAATTTATTTGTTAGGAGCATCAAAGAACATTTATATTACAAATATCTTATAGCAAGGATAGTGTTGTAGGAAAGTTAAGAATTCTGCGCAAAATAGTGTTATGTGGATTGTGGGGAATCAAATTTTTTGTAATAAGTTATGTGGACTGGTAAGTAATGATATGTTTCTGTAGTTATTTTCTTTAATAAATTTGTTTGAAAATTTGTACTAAATAGGGAAGACTTATTGATGGGAGAGTCATTGCCATAAAGCAACTATCTGTAGCATCACACCAAGGAAAGAATGAGTTCACAACTGAGATTGCTACTCTATCTGCGGTGCAACATTGTAACCTTGTGAAATTGCATGGATGTTGCGCTGAGGGAGATAAACAGCTCCTTGTTTATGAGTATCTAGAGAATGGATGTCTTGCTCAAGCATTATTTGGTATGTGAATGCATCTCTCTCTCTCTCTCTCTCTCTGTATGTGTTATGCTTTACATGTTTGCATGACTCAGGACGCACAGATTTGAATCTCAACTTGTCAACATGCTACGGTATATGCTTAGGTATTGCAAGAGGTTTAGCTTATCTTCATGAGAACTCACGATTTCGAATTATACATAGAGATATGAAGCCTAGTAATATTCTGCTTGACTCTAATCTTGTCCCCAAAATATCCAACTTTGACTTGGCCAAACTTTATAATGATGAAATGACACACATAAGCACCCGCGTTGCAGGCACCTTGTAAGATCCTTTATCTTAATGGGGCTTAGCAAATTGCTTTTGTTTTTGTTTTAATTATATAATTCATTGTATTCTCTTACTTATTTTTGATAAATTTGGTAGTTACAATAAGAAACGAGGATTTAAATCCTAAAAATCTTTATTGAAATTACTAGGAGATGCTAATTGAGTTATAAGATTTTTGACATATTCTTATATTTTATTTTTGTTGGACTAATTGTGCATATGGTTATTACTAATATAGTGGGTATCTTGCACCGGAATATGCCATGCGCGGACACCTTACAGAGAAGGTAGATGTGTTTGGATTTGGTGTTGTGGCTTTAGAGATTATTAGTGGAAGGCCAAATTTTGACCCAAATTTGGGAGAAGAAAAGAAGTATCTTCTTGAATGGGTATGAACAACATTTGTTGCTTCATATATATGATTTTTATCTTTTGGTTTTTTTCTATAATTGGTTGCATGGTCTGTGGCAAAGTTCCAGAAGCATTTATCTATGTCTGGCTTCCTCTTTTTTTTTTTTTTTTTTCCCCTTGGGATCAGGCTATGGTTTTGGTTCGTCACAACCGTTATCTATCCGTAACTATAAATATGTTAATTATGCGTAAACTTGAAGCAACATTGAAGGTTTGAAATGCAATTATATTAAAAGGGAAGTATGGAAATCCTAGGGAACCAGAATAACTTGTCCCCTTCCACTTAATAGGAGATGAAATGAGTCTCCATAGACTGATCCTCCCTAGTAAGATCATGGTTGTCTGACATTTGGGAGAAATTAGCTCAAAATCCTATTTTGACGCAGTTTGGGCTTTCTAAAAAATATAAAGATATATTTACACATACAAGTTTAAATAAATTTAGGTTGTTCTACAAATTTTTCATAAAACAAATAGTTAATGTACACTTCAAACATTTATAAAATATCAATTTATATATAGAATATCAATATATTTTTTTGATATAAAATAGTTTAATAATCAACACTATTTTGGAAAAACTCCCAAAATTAGTAAACACCACTTACCTCTTATTTGCAAAAATAAAAGAAATCAACCTCCCTTGAATCATAACAGATCAGTAGAATTAGAACCTAGCGACACCAAAGATAGGTCCATCAATACACAATTTCCTACTTAAAAATCTGTTTTCACGCTTAAACAATTTTATCCTAGACAATATTGATATATCCAAAAATTTTCAATTATTCACTTAACTATCCAATTTACTTTCAGTTTTTTATCTTTTTTTTTTTTTTTTTTTTTTTTTTTAACTTAAAAAAAATATTGCTGCCTAATCTGATTTTTCCATTGATATAATCATGGATATTCAAGAACTTCAAAATGGCCGAATAAGGGAAATCTCATCAATCTAAAATTCACATCCTTTCTTGTCATGTAGCTATATCCATCACTCCTAGTCTAATATAATAATAACCATAGGACATCCTTTCCCATAATATAAGGATTAGTGGGGGTTGTTGAGATCAGAACATATGCCTAGAAGTCCTTTTCCTTTAATATATTGATAGGTTAGATTTTATGAAGTCATGTCTATTGTCCTATTATCTACTAAAGTAATTTCAAGAACAACTCCTTCCTGAAAACGTGGGACGATTTTCTAGCATTAATTAATTAATTTTTTTTTTTTATATATATAAATTAACATGATGACAACGTTGATTTCCCAAGTCCACACCTAACCCCTATGTTCTGTGCGGCACAAAGACTGATATACATAGAAATTCTCCATCCTAGGTGTGTGGTATATCAATAGCCCTTAAGCTAGATAGACACTTGTTAGGTATCACATAAATACAAGAACCCAAATAAAGAGGAGGAGCTGACCTGATTCTCCTACACAGCCGCAGAGAAGAGTAAAACAAAAAGATTGCTTGGTGATGCTTAAAGAGAGGAGGTCTCCTATATATATATATATATATATATATATATATATACACACGTATAACGCAGATAAAAGGCTAGGGTTTTCCTTCTTTTTTTCTTTTTAAAGTTTATCAAGGCTCATATATTTACTCATGCCACCTCACTTGGGCTTTATATTCCATAGTATTTAGCTTATTTTTAATATATTAGGTCCAAATCAATTAAACCCATTTAATTGTGGGCTTCCTTTTTAATTTACGTATAAGAATTAAATAAGTAATAAAATTATAGGGTGTTACATCTTTCCCTCCTTAAAAAAATTTCGTCCTCAAAATTATACATGCCTTTATTAATGAACAACTCTGGATAATTTGATTTCATCTCATCTTCTCGCTCCCAAGATGCCTCTTTCACTGTGTGATTCTTCCAAAGGACCTTAACCAATGATATGGTCTTGGTACATAGCACTTGATTCTTGCGGTCAAGAATTTGGATTGAAACTTCCTAATAAGTCAAGTTGTCTTTGATCTTGAGTGGCTCATAGTTCAAGACATGTGAAGGATCTAGGATGTACTTCCTCAGAATAGAAACATGAAATATGTTGTGCACTCCTACAAGTGTAGGTGGTAAGGCCACCTGTAGGCAACTTTACCAATGCATTTCAGGATCTCAAAAGGACTCACAAATTTGGGGCTCAACTTCCCTTTCTTCCCAAATCTCATCACGCCTTTCATCGGAGTGACTTTCAAGAATACCATATCCCCAACTTCAAATTCTACTTTCCTTCTCGAGTTATCATAATAACTCTTTTATTGGCTTTGTGCTGTTGCAATCTTTTACAAATCAATTCAATTTTCTCAAATGTTATCTGAATGATTTTGGCGCCAACAATTTTCTCTCACCAACCCCTCCAAACACACTGGGGACTTGCATTTTCAACTGTACAAATCATCATAAGGAGCCATCTCAATACTAGAGTGGTAGCTATTATTATAGGCAAATTCCACTAAAGATAAGTGTTAGGTTCTAAAGGTTTAGGAATTTATGTATTTAGAACTCTAATTTGTAATATTGGCAAACCATGATTAAAACAATATGTTTAGTCTTGTTTAAGCTTGCTCAAAGTTGATTAATTATTGTAAAGTTGGAATTGAGAGACTGTAGATGCATTGGGGCATTTCAGTTTGGCTCGATCGATCGAAAATCGACCAGATTGTGTTTTTTGCAGTTTTTCCAACTCAGCCCTAATTCATTAAACGTTTAGGGTTTTATGTTTTTGCCCTAGGTATGTAAGGCAAAACCCTAGCCACGTTTTTAGAGTTGCTCCAGTTCTATTGTTGCTCATACATTGCTGTTTTGTGTAAATCTCTTGTGAGATCTAGAGGAGCTTTCATTTACACAAAACTTAGGGTTTTCAAGATAGAGATTACTTCAACATCTTGATGATCAACTCGGTTGCTACCATTGAAGCTTAAAGAATATCAAGCGTGGGTGCTTGTAGCTGATTGAAGAATTTAAGAAAGAAGGAGTCCGTGGATTCGAAGCTTGCACGTGGTCGTGTTAGTAAGTTCTACTGGTGGGTAGCATTAGGAAGTCAAGCGGGGAGCTTGTAAGTCCTTTTGTATGAATTTCGATTCTTTCATAATGGATTCAGTTTTTCCTTAAGGATCGATGGGTAAAATCCTCCCCAGGTTTTTTACCGGTTTGATTTTCCTGGGTGATCATATCTTGTGTTATTTATTATTCTGCTGCTTTATATGTTTGATATGATTATTTGATTGTTTTAACATAGAATTGCTTAATTTGACTAAGTAACAACTTGGCTAATTAACTAGGCTACTCAATCTGGTTGTGTTTTAAGGAGTCTAAAACCGTTCAATAAGTATTTTTCCTAACTTCCTTTGAAATCCAATACACAAGCCCTTAACATATCCTCCAAAGTACGAATAGTCCTTTCTGATAGATCATCTGTTTGCGGGTGGAAGGCTGTACTAATGCTAAGATTAGTTCCCAAAGCTTTATGTAGGCTTTCCCAAAACTTTGAGGTGAATCTTGGGTCTCGATCAAAGACAATTGATGTTGGAACTCCATGAAAACTAACAATCTCATCAATATATATTTGTGCTAGCTAATCAAGTGAGTAATTCATCTTAACCGAAATAAAATGAGTTGTTTTTGTCATCCTATCCACAATTACCCAAATGGCCTCATGTCCCTTAGGAGATCTTGGCAAACCAATCACAAAATCCATACATATACGCTCTCACTTTCATTCAGGAATAGGAAGTGGTTGCAACAATCCTGAAGGTTTCTAGTGTAGTGCCTTAATTTGTTGACAAGTCAAGCATTGCTCCACAAATTGAGCTATCTCTCTGACAGGAATTTGGACCCCTTAAACAACCAGATTGCGTAGCCTAGATTAATTAGCCAAGTTGTTACTTAGTCAAATTATGCAATTCTAGGTTAAAGCAATCAAACAATCATATCAAGAATAATAATGCAGCGGAAAATAAATGAACACAAGATATGATCACCCAGGAAACCACACGGTAAAAACCTGGGGAGGATTTGACCCACCGATCCTCAAGGCATAACAGAATTCACTATGAAAGAATTGAAGTTCTTACAAAAGGACTACAAGCTCCCCGCTCGACTTCCTAATGCTACCCACCAGTAGAACTTCCTGACACGACCACGCGCAGGCTCCGAGTCCACGAACTACTTCTTTCTTGAATTCCTCAATCAGCTACAAGCTCCCCGCTTGCTTTTCTTTTAAGTTCCAATGGTTGCAACTATATTGATCTTCAAGATGTTGAAATCATCTATATCTTGAAAACCCTAAGTTTTGTGTAAAGGAAGTCTTCTCAAAGATCTCACACGAGATTCACACAAAACAGCAAAGTATGAGCAACAAAACAATATGGACAACCTTAAAAAACGTGGCTAGGGTTTTTTTTATATACCTAGGGCAAAAACATAAAACCCTAAACGTTTAATGAAGTAGGGCTGAGTTGGAAATTCTGCAGAAAATTCAACCTGTGCGATTTTCGATCGATCGAGTCTATTCTTCGATCGATCGAGCCAGGCCGAAAGTCCCAAGTACTTCTGCAGCCACTCGATTCCAACTTTACAATTTTAAACCAACTTTGAGCAAGTCTAAACAAGACTAAATACATTGTTTTGATCAAGGTTTGCCAACATTACAAATTAGAGTTCTAAATACATAAAATCCTAAGACCTTAGAACCTAACACTCTCTCTTCATGTTATTCCACCAATAAGTTTTTCGAATGTCACGATACATTTTAGTGTTACCAGGGTGCACTAAGTATGGGGTATGATGGGCTTCTTCTATAATCTTCTTCTTTAATGCGAAATCATTTGGCACACAAAGTCTATTTCCAAACCTCAAAACACCATCATTAGACACATTAAATTCTAGTCTCTTCCGTTCTTGTACTTCTCCTATAATCTTCACAATTTGTGCATCATCAACCTGTGAACTCTTAATTTTCTCAATCAAAGTGGGTTGTATTGTCAACTGGCCATAAAGACTTAAGAATCAACCATGACAATTTCAATTCCCATCCTCTCCAAGTCCTTAATAATCTTCTTTTGAGTAGTTATCAAGACAGCTAAGAAACCAGAAGACTTCCAACTAAGTGCATCAGCCACCATATTAGCCTTGCCTGGATGGTGATTGATTGAGCAATCATAATCTTTAATCAACTCAAGCCACCTTCGTTGTCTCATATTCAATTCATTCTGAGTAAAGAAGTACTTCAAGCTCTTATGATTTGTATAAATCTCACACATTTCACCACTGCAATGCAAACACCACTGTAGCCAACTCCAAATCATGAGTGGGATAATTTTTTTCATAACTCTTTAATTTGCGGGAAGCATAAGCTATGACTTTACCATGTTGCATCAACACATAACCAAGCCCTTTTCTTGAAGCATCACTATAAATAACAAAGCCTCCCAAGTTGTTAGGGATGGTTAGCACTGGTGTAGTGACCAACCTTTGCTTACGTTCTTGAAAAATCTTTTCACATTCTTCTGTCCACACAAACTTGGCATTCTTACGAGTTAGTTGTGTCAATGGAACATCAATATGAGAAAATCCCTCTACAACCCTCCTATAGTAGCTAGCAAGGCCCAAAAAGCTTCAAATCTCATTCACATTCGTCAATCTTGCCCAATCAACCACAGCTTAAACCTTACTAGGGTCCACAAAAATCCCTACCTCAGATATCACATGCCCTAGAAACACCACTTGGTCAAGCCAAAGTTTACACTTCTTTTCTCTCAAAATTTGAAAAAAAAAATTCTCAAGTGCTCCTCATGTTCTTCCATACTTTTGGAGAAGATTAGAATGTTATCAATAAAAAAAACAACAAAGTGGTCTATGTACTCATGAAACACCATATTCATCAAGTCCATGAATGCAATAGGGGCATTGGTCAATCCAAAAGGCATTACGAAGAACTCATAGTGCCCATACCTCGTCCTAAAAGCTGTCTTAGGTATGTCTCCACTCTTGATTTTCAACTGGTGATACCCAAAACGAAGGCCAATCTTAGAGAAGACTTGTGCCCCTTGCAATTGATCAAATAGGTCATCAATATGAGGGAGAGGGTATTTGTTTCTCACTGTAACCTAGTTTAACTCACGGTAGTCAACACACAACCTCATAGTCCCATCATTCTTTTTCATGAATAAAACTATTGCACCCCAAGGAGATGCATTTGGTCTAATAAACCCCTTATCAATGAGTTCTTATAACCGTTCCTTGAGTTCCTTAAGTTTAGTTGGTACCATCCGATATGGTTCTTTCAATATAGGAGAAGTTCGAGGAAGCAAATTAATGGAGAATTCAATCTCCCTATCTATAGGTATCCCTGGTAGGTCTTCAGGGAAGACATCAGGAAACTCCCTCACAACAGGGATATCATCCAACTTCAATACCTCTTTCCTAGTGTCCACCGCATGAGCTAGGTATCCTTGGTGCTCTTTCCGTAATAGATGCTTAGCTCAAAGGGCTGATATCACCCTAGGTAAAGCATGCATCCTAGAGCCCTTAAACCGAAATTCGGGTTCTCCTAGAGGTCGAAACACCACCTCTTTTCCAAAACAATCTACACTAGCATGATAAGCTGCCAACCAATCCATTCCCAAAATTACATCATAGTCATACATGTCCATCAAAATTAAGTCTACTAACATTTCCATATCCTCAATTTGGATGACACAAGACATAAGCATAGAATTACACACCAAAGAATCACCCATAGGTGTGGCCACAGACAAGTCATAACCCATAAGTCCAGGTTCCTTATCACATAACTTAGCATATCGAGAGGAGATAAAAGAGTGTGTAGATCCAGAATCAAATAGAGCTTTAACAAAGTTTGAGAATAATGGGAGGATACCTGTAACCATAGTATCTGAAGCTTGAACGTCTTGTGGTGTGAGTGCAAACACTCTCCTTGTGCCTTCCTCCTCTGGTCATCCTTTCTAGGTTGTGCCATTGAGTTTTGTTGAGGAGATGTACAGCTTCTAGCTAAGTGTCATGTCTTCCCACAATTATAGCAAGCCTTTCCTTCAAAGAAACACGGCTTATCTCCATGAAACCTTCCACATATAAGGCAAGTATTCGAACTTCTACCTTGAGCATTCTAGGGTGGATTCTTATTTTCTAGCTTATTTGATGATGAATTACTCCCAAGCCTCCCAAAAGATCATTTCTTGTTCCAATGACCTTGGGCATTACCTTGTCGAAACCTGTCTGTCCAATGTTTCTAGGTGGGTTCTCATTCCTAACATTGTTCTTGAAATCTTCCTCTAGTCTCATAGCTCTCTTAATTGACTCTACATAATTATCAACCCCTGATGCAATCATATGGTGTCGAAGTCTCTCATTCAACCCCTTTTGAAATTTGCTTGCTTTCTTCACCTCAGTAAGGATTAAGTGTGGTCCAAAGCGAGATAACTCGATGAATTTAGCTGCATACTACTCAACAGTCATACTTCCTTGTACCAAATCAACAAATTCCCTCTCTTTTCGTTAACGAATCACCTTAGGGAAGTAGTTATCATAGAAAACCCCTTTAAATTTCTCCCAAGTGATGGGGTTTCTCTCAATGTCCATTCCCTCCAAAATGGCTTTAGTGGATCTCTACCAATGCTCAGCTTCTCCAATCAACTTGAAAGTTGCAAACCGCACCTTTCGAGAGTCAATGCAATCCAAAGCTTCTAACAACTTCTCCATCTGCAAGAACCAATTCTCAGCTTCCGTGGGATTTGGCTTCCCATCAAAAGAAGGGGGATTATGCTTCATAAAAGTCTCAAAAGAGCAACCAGCCCTTGCCTATACTCTACTTGCGCCTCTACAAGCAGCATGAGTCAACCTGTCCAATAGTTGGGTAGCAGCTTCATCCAAAGGATTGGTGTGTGTCACCCTAGGACGTTCATTATCTCTCACGTTTTGAGTGATTTCAGCCTCAGTATCAACCCTTGCTTTGGTTGGCCTTCGCAAATTAACAATAGGTTCCTCACTATTGGAATTAGCTACTATCTTCTTTTTGGGTGGCATGATAACTAGTTAACAAAGAAATCAAGAAATCTAGATGGTGCAACAATTATTATTACTAAACATAAGAAGTAACATTGCCAAAATTATTTAAAACTTTTCATCGAACATAACCTAGATACCAAATACTCTGACAAGAATCAAGATCATAACCTAGTTTCAAGTGTCTACAGGATCATGACCTAGTTTTCAAGTGTCTACAAAATCATATCCTAAGCTCTGATATCACATGTAACGATCCAAGCAAAAATTCTAGCCACATCTGTGTTATATCTTAAAAGGACTAGTCACAATTGGGGCTGCTTATAGTTGTTAATAAAGCCTATATCTACCTAGTAAATACCCGATGTAGGACTCATCATACACCCACACACATCACACAACTAATCAAATTAAGGCATCACAATATGTCTTCAATAAGTTTTATTTTATTGATAAGTAACGTAAGAAATTTTATTAAGAAAAAACCAACCAAGTACACTGGAAGCGTACTATAGTAGCAAAATCAAAAACCCAAATTACAACGATCTATAAGACTGGGGAGAGAAAGACAGGAATAGGAAGGCAAACCTAACTCCATTCAAGGAGAGTACGGAAAAAGAAAAATTTAATGTCAAGAATAGACCGTTCATAATTCTCAAAGCATCTCGCATTTTGCTCCTACCATTAGCACCAAAACAAATAATGTGGCACAAACCTCCATAAACTTATATTTCGATGTCTACCAAACTTCCCTTGCCAAGAAGCTAATACCTCACTAAATTTATATGGCATGACCCAATGTATACCAAACAAACAAAAAACCATAGACCACAAGTCATATGCTATAGGACAATGAAGAAGCGAATGATCCACCAATTCCCTCCACTTTTACACATAAAGCACTACTCTAACACTGCAATATGCCTCTTCCAAAGATTATTCGTAGTTAAGATCTTACCTAAGGCAACAGTCCAAGAAAAGAACGCTATTCTAGGAGGAACCTTGGATTGCCACACCATTTTCTAAGGAAAATCAATGACAGAAGAAGGAGATAAAGAGTGATAGAAGCATTAAACCTCAAAATCTCTCCTCATTGCTGGCTTCCAGCAGAGTTTGTGATCACCAACAACCCGTACATTCGTGGAATAAAGCACAACCCAAAAATGATCAAATGATTCTAACTCCCAATCTTGTGGTGGACGACGGAACCGAATGTTCCAATGAGGCCTCCCATTGAAGAAACACATCACCCCTT
The DNA here is from genome assembly GCA_019022515.1 of Quercus aquifolioides. Lineage (NCBI taxonomy): Eukaryota > Viridiplantae > Streptophyta > Magnoliopsida > Fagales > Fagaceae > Quercus > Quercus aquifolioides. The sequence goes on along the minus strand of JAFHAW010000163.1, from coordinate 205,102 downwards.
ACACAAAAAACTCCCTTGCCTGACTAATACTATACAATTCTAGAAATGGTTCCTTAAGGGAACAATCCCTACACCATACATCCTCCCAAAACTTTATCCTCGTATCATCACCCACATCAAACCGAAGAAATTTAGAAAAGTCCAGCCAGCCACTGCTAATGGATTTCCACACACTAACACCATAGGTCCCTAACACCGGTTTGGTACACCAGCCACCCCCTTCATCCCCATATTTAGCCTCAATGACCTTCCTCCAAAGGGCATCTCTCTCCGTTCCATATCTCCACAACCACTTGCCTAATAAAGCAGAATTAAATCTTTTCAGCCGTCGAATCCCTAAACCACCCTTTTGCACTGACATACAAACCTTAGCCCATTCCACTAGAGGAACCTTAGGAGCATCAATACCACTCTAAAGAAAGTCTCTTTGTAATTTCTCCATACGATTTGCCACCTTTACTGGAATAGGAAGGAGAGAAAGGAAATAAGTAGGTAAATTGGACAGAGTACTCTTAATAAGAGTTACTTTGCCCCCCTTAGATAAATACATCCTCTTCCATCCAACAAGACGCCGCTCCATCTTCTCTAAGACAGGGTTCCAGATTGTCTCCTCTTTATGGGAAGCACCCAATGGAAGGTTCAAATATTTCAAAGGAAGTGAAGACTGCTGGCAACCCAAAATCTCCACTAATTCATCCATATTAGGCACATTACCAATTGGTACCAATTTTGACTTCAATAAGTTAATTTTTAACCTCGATACCACTTCAAATCTGGCTAGAATTCCACGCAAAGCAGCTAAATGATGTGAGTCAGCATCGCAAAAAATAAGTGTATCATCTGCAAATAAGAGATGGGACACCGTTATCAACCTACCAGCTGAGTTACCTACTGAGAATCCCGAAAACTATCCCCTCATAGCAGCTGCATCCAACATACGTCTCAAAGCCTCCATGACAATATCAAATACGAGCGGAGATAATGGGTCCCCTTGACGAACACCCCTTGTGCTTCCAAAAAAATCAGCTGGAGTTCCATTGATTAGAATAGAAAATTTAATAGTTGATATACACCACATAATTCACCTTCTCCATTTTTCTAAAAAGCCACACCGCTTAAGCAAATACATAAGAAAATTCCAATTCACATGATCATAAGCTTTCTCAATATCCAACTTGCAAATAATCCCTGGCAACCCCATCTTCATCCTACTGTCTATACATTCGAATGCAATCAAAACAGAATCCAAAATCTGCCTACCTTTAACAAAGGCATTTTGAGAATCTGAGATAAGACTATGCGCTACCCTTCACAAACGATTAGCCAAAACCTTAGATATAATCTTATAGATCCCTCCCATCAAGCTAATAGGACGAAAATCCTTTACTTCCACAACATCAGCTTTCTTGGGAATGAGGGTAAGGAAAGAAGCATTAAGACTCCTTTCAAACACAGCTTGCTCATGGAAATTATGAAGGACAGCCATAATATCTGATTTTAGAATGCTCCAGCAAGATTAAAAAAAAGCCATGGAGAAACCATCTGGCCCTGGTGACTTATCACCATTGAATCCACTAACCACCCCAAACACTTCATCCTCTTCAAAAGGTCTATCCAACCACAAGGCATCTTCCTTAGAAATTCTTCCAAACTCCACATCATCCAGAACAGGGCAATGAACCTCATTTTTAGAATAAAGCCTTCTATAAAAATGAGTAATACAGTCCGCAATGGATCCCTGGTCAGAAGACATCACCCCATCCACCATAAACTTATCAATAGAATTAAATCGTCTGTGAGAGTTGGCCATACGATGGAAGAATTTTGTGTTCCTATCACCTTCTTTAATGCAAAAAACTCTTGATTTCTGCCTCCAAGAAATTTCTTCCAACAATGTCATTTTTTCCAACTCCCCTCTAATCCTTTCCTTATCCAACTTTTCCTCTACCGTAAGAAGATGACTTTCTTCAACAATCTCCAACCCCCTAAGATCAATCCACAACTTCTTCCCTTTTTCTTCTACATTACCAAACTCTTCCACATTCCATCTCTTGAGATCAACCTTCAGAGCATTCAATTTATTTGCTAAAACAAAACTAGGAGCTCCATAAAACTGATAAGACTCCCACCAAGAGCGTATCCTTTCTACAAAACCCTCATCCTTTAACCACATATTCTCAAACCTAAAAGGCCTCCTTCCTCTATGAAAATTGCCTCCCTCTAGAAGAATCGGAAAGTGGTCCGATAGCAACCTAGACAACCGCTTTTGACAAACAGAAGGAAACTTAACCTCCCAAGTTGGTGTCACGAGAAATCTATCCAACCTTGACCTGGAGACAGTCTCACGAGAATTTGACCAAGTGAAACTCCCCCCTTCTAACGGTAGATCAATTAACCCATGTTCAAAGATAAAATCAGAGAACTGATGCATTGCCTGAGTAAGAAGACAGAGCCCAAACGTTCAGAGGGAAATTGCACAACATTAAAATCTCCTCCTACACACCAAGATACATTTCACCAATTACATAAACCAAATAGCTCCTCCCACAACAACCTTCTATCCTTGGTAGAATTGGGCCCATAAACTCCAATAAATGCTCATTCAAATTGATCAACCACATTTTTAAACCTACAAGAAACCGAAAACTGACCCACTGCCTCCTCCACAATCTCCACCACCCTTCTATCCCACATCACAAGAATCCCTCCAAAAGCACCTATATAACCTAAATAAAACCAATCCACATGCTGACCACCCCACAAACTACGAATAATTCCTCGAGTTATAAGCTCCAATTTAGTTTCTTGGAGATGGATAATATCAGCCCTCCAATTCTTAATCAAATTTCTAACCTGGAGCCTTTTTTCCTACTCATTCAAGCCCCTAACATTCCATGAAAGAATTTTCAGATGCATTGATGTACCACGACAGCCCAATCCCTACTAACCCGTCTTCTTCCAACTGAGTCAATTTCACCACTCCAAGTACTTGCCAAAATTTTAAGTTCTCGGTGACCTTTCTGCCCCACCTTAACCATTTTCTTTTGTGCACCTTCTTCCTGCAACTTCTTTTTTCTCCTCTCTTCTAGAGCTAAGAACAAACTAGTAACTTGTTCTTCAAAGCCCTCTAATGACGTCCCCACAGATTTCTTGAATGCTTTGATCCTATTAATCACCCAAAGAGATAGTTGACTACTATCAATTTTTTCCGAGCTCCCAACCACCAATAGGTTCCTCTCAGACAACTCCATAAGCTTACTCCCAGACTTCGTAGGATTTTCAGTTGCCAATGGAGCCACAACCAACGGCTCACCACTACATTCGAAGGGCACAATACCCTCATCAGATTTCCATACCTCACACTCCAAACCCATATCAGCAGAAGCAAAATCCACCGCACCATCACACTCATCAGCCCAACTAGTAATTTGCCCATCACCAAGAAAAAAGTCTGTACCTGAAACATTTCCACCCTCTGAGCCTGAGTAATCCGACAATGTCTCTGGAGACTTGTATAGAGAAAGTGGAATTGCTATTTGCCTCCCATCATGAAGCTGAAGCACCCAATCTTTAGAATTTCCCCATACTTTTCCCAAATCACCAACAAAATCCCTAATTGATGGACCTTGGTTATGTAGCCCATCATCGGAGACATAGTCAAGCAGCTCCGAACTTCGAGTTGATGTTACCGAAACAACCTCACCCTCCTCTAAATCTGACCCCGACAAAATCGTATGGTGCGAAGAGTGTAGAGAAGCTACCTCCTTCACAATCGGACCACAAGAAATTGGAATAGCCTCGCTAACACTTGCCTGAAGCAGACCTGAAGAAGAATCACCAACAATCGGAGAGACCGGAGCTGAAACTTTAGTTGCATCCAGCGACGGAGCGATACCTGAGGCACTTGGCTGGGTTGGAACCTTTTGGGGACACACCTCTGGGCTTATATCAGAGTTTAGTTGCTGGGTTTTGGGCTTAGAGGCAGGCCCATTTTGTTTCACACCAGTAGGCTTCCAAACAGCCAGATTGGGCTTCGGCCCAATGTCTTTAGGCAGTGAAGACAGTTTGGGCTTCGGCCCATTGTCTTTAGGCAGTACCTTAATAGTTGGCTTTGTCCCAATAAGCTTAAAAGAGTTTGACTCCACCTCACCCACTTTAGAAGCAATCACGCCCCAACTGCCTTCCTTCCCACGCTCAACACGCAAATAAATATCCAAAGTCAGCGTATCTTTGATACCACTACTCACAATACCACTAATGATAGACGTAACCACTGCCCCAAATTGAGCCTTCACCTTCTCAGAATTGCCTTCAAGGGGCACATGATCACCAGAAATCGTATCATTTGAAATTTGAATTTCCGGTATTTTCTCATTTCCTTTATTTCCTACCCCACCACCTTTCTTCCATGGTTTCTCCACCGCTACTGTGACTGCCTTGGAGACACCTTTTTGGTTACCAAGGATGCCCTGTCGAACAGGAACTATTGTCTTTCTCATATGAATTCCAAAGCCTCTCCAACCACTCCCCAACCTCCCCTCTGGAATTACTATGAGTCCTTTGCGTTTGCCTCTAAATAATTCAGATAGCATCAAGAAAGAACCATGTGCATTGGACCCCAGTTGCATAATAAAGACTCTGTCACCCTCCCTCACTGTTCTTGCAAACTGACCTGGAGATTGCTTATAAATCAATTCCTCAACGTGAGTCAAGATTCTCCTAGCACTCTCCTTCCCCATACAAACAAAGTGTAATGAATTTCGGCCTCTTTCATAAATACGTAACAAGTAGAATGTTCCCCCTTCCTCAACAACAAACTCAAAAGTTTTTGATTCAATGAAAACAAACGTAGAGCCCCCCATAGAACAAAACACACACAAACACAAAAAAAAAAACAACCAAGAAATTTTATTGCGAGAGGGGAGAAGCCCCCACCATTAATAAACCCTAAAGACCAAACCCAACACAAACCCCAACCTCCTTACAAACAGTTTCAGTGTATTACCTCTTTACACTCTCTTGCAATAGGCAAAGAGATACAAAAGTCTTCGAGCTTTAAAATTTGGTTCAACCACATCTCCAATAAGTTTTATTTTGTCATGTGTTTTTCTTAATTATTCATAAATTGTAATTTTGAAGTTCGCACTTCCTTTGATATTGAGATTTTTATTTGGATTTGTCACTTATTGGATCCAAATATGCCATGTCCTTCATTGGATATAAATATTATCTTTTGATAAAAAAAAAAAATGTATTATCTTTATCTTTTTTGAAGAACTGCTAGTTTTTATTATATTAAATTCCTTCTCTCTCAATTTATTAATACCGTTGAACTTGGGTTCTTTACTACATTTATTTATGATTTAAAATTTTATATTTTTCCATGTGAATGTGCTTATTAATAAAATTATTTTGAAAATGGTTTTATTTAAATGAAATAATAAACATCATTTTTCTTAGTACAAATTTGGTTACAAACTTGGTAGTAGCCTAAAGTTACAACTCTCACTAAAAAAAGTAACAAAGTTACATATTTTGAAAATTTAATCGTTGAATTGAATGTTCTTTTCTTTATATTCTTAACAAATATTTCAAATTTTGTACAAATCAGATATTATTTACTATTCAATCTATAAACTTATTTTTTATGCATAATTTTAGGTTAGAAAAACTTGAAATTTAAATATTTTATTGATGATATAGCTATTGATATTTAATCTTCTGGAAATTTTGCAAGTATGGTGTATAATTCACATAATTTACATCCAATAAAAATATATTGAGTGGAGTTGTAGCATTTGGCAACAACCAAGTTTATTGCCAAATTTTGTCATTTTTCTTATGCTTGTTTATACTTTCTATTAACCTTATAAAAATCAAGAAAAATCTCTTGAAATTTGATTTTCTTTAGATTTTGTTTAATCCTCTCTCTCTCTCTCTCTCTCTCTCTCTCTCTCTCTCTCTATTTTTGAACGATTTGATTTTATCATTTTTAAACATTCATCTTAACAGTGCTATGATAAATCTTATCTTTCACAGACTTGGCAACTATATGAAAACAATCGTGAAGTTGATCTTGTGGACCCTACGTTATCAGAAATCAATGAGGAAGATGTAAAACGAGTGATAAGAGTATCTCTTTTGTGCAATCAAGCAAAACCTACATTACGACCATCAATGTCACGTGTGGTGGCAATGCTTTTAGGAGACAGTGAAGTGGGCACCATAACTTCAAGACCTGGATATTTGACTGACTGGAAATTTGATGATATAACCAGCTCAAGTAGTGGACCAAGTGATGTTAATGCTAAAGGAATCGTTAGTATCTATCACGACTCTTCAGAAAGTACAATCATGGTGGGTCATGCAGATAATTCACCAGTAAATGCTTCTAAGCTCATGCTTGGTAAGATTATCAAAAACCCTAGGTGAGAATTAGTCTTCATCTTTCTCCCTTTTTTTTTTTTGGGGGGGGTGGGGGGGGTGTGGTGGGTGGGGGGGGGGGGGGGGGGGGGGGGGGGGGGGGTGTGGTGTTGTTAAATCGTCTTTCCACATTTATGGGAATTCTTTATAAGAAAATTGTTTATTCTTTTTTTTTTTTTAATTGAGTGTTTCTAAATTGATATTTGTTTTGTATTTCATTTTTCCATTGATGCATTGTAACATTTCATGGGAAGACTTTATAAGAACAATTTTTATTTATTGAATAAAATATTATACGTTTAATTTTAAAAAAAATGAGACAAAATATAAATAATTATGATATGGAGGATGTTGCTAAATTTAAATGTTGAATAAAATAAGATGAGAATAAAATAATAAAAATGAAATGTATAGCAATAAACACCATATTATTTTAGTTTTGCTATGTAATAAAATAATATTATATTTTTAAATACTATCTTTATAATGCAATAATATAACATTTAACAACCAATGAGAATAAAAAAAGATAACAACATAAAATATAAAACTAAATCGTATCAAGCTGGATTACCTGTCAATTCTAATTTTGGCAAACTAACTGACTTCTAGTAGTTTAAAACTGATTTCTGCGATGCATTTGGTGGAGCTTTCAATACTGCATTAGTATGTTTTGATGGTCAACTTGTTACACTAAAATTAAAAAAATATATATATACCAAAAATTGAAGGAAAAAAAATATAAATATATATATATAAAGAGAGAGAGAGAGAGAGAGAGAGAGAGAGAGAGAGAGAGAGAGAGAGAGAGAGAGAGGCTTTTGTGTGTGGAAAAATAAAAATTATGCATGGAATAAGAGGGAGAATGACAATTTTATAGCATGAGGATAAGAATAAGAAGAGTAAAAAATAAAGGAAGATAAAAAGATAGAATAATATTAATATTGAGAGTAGTGGGGATATGAAAAGTTGAAATGGAATGAGAAAAGTTGAAGAAAGTTAAGGTAAAGAGTAGTACTGGGGATATGAAAAGTTAAAATAGAATTGAAAATTTAATAATAAATAAGAATAATTAAAAAGAAGATAAATTAAATATGATATTTTGATTGTAATATAATAGAGTTTTTAATTCACTTAAATGTTAAAAAATTGTATAAAAAATTGGAAAAAAATTGATAATAACATGGCTGCTGACGTGGCTCAATGGGAGCGTAGCAATATTAAATGCTATACTTTATCTTTTAGTAATATAATATAGATTAGAGTATTCACATTAATATATGTAAAATAGCATAAGTCTCAAATTTTGCTAACTCAAACCCCCCCCCCCCCCCCCCACCCCCCAAAAAAAAAAAAAAAACCCACATCAATTTATGCATCTATTGTGCAAAATGGGATTTTGCTATAGTGCTTGTGCAAATATGCATTGTGCATTTCATATTTTCATTCTTTCTTTGTGTGTCTTGAGAATAAATGAAGAAAGTGGGTGGCGGTTATAGTGTGTAAAAAGAAAAAATCAAGAAAAATTGACATTTTAATGAAATTAGTTTAGAGTAGATAATCAAATATGTGTTTTAAAAAGTAGTTACCTATAAAATAGAAAAAATAGATTTTGATGCTAAAATTATATACTATATAATAAAAGTTAGGCTTAGAAGTCGTGGCTGTACCAAGTGACTGCACTAAATTGCATAAATTTTTTTAGAATTTTAAAGGAATTAATATAATTTTTTTTTGTACTTATCTTATTCTCCTATAATTTCTAAATTGATAAAAACCTTAATTTGATTACAATCCGAACTCTTCATCTAATCCTTTTATTATTATAATTTATAAGTTGATAAATTTTTTTAATTTAATTACAATTCAAGGCTTCATCTAATCCTTTTTTATTTAAATTATATTACTACGGGTAAAAAAAAAAGAAAAAAGAGACACGTAAAAAACAAAAAAAAAAATAACTACAATCTTCATCTATTCCTTTTTTTTTTAATTTAAATTATATTACTTCGTGTAAAAAAAAAAAAAAAAGCCAATGTATTCAACAACAAAATCTTCCTCTTCACACGTGACTTTTTTTTTAAAGATAATTATTATTCATTCCCATTTACCAAAATTTTTTTGGATAAAGTTAAAAAAAAATTGTAAATAAGGTAATAAATATTTGAGTTTAGAGTAAACACCTTCTCTTTCTTCTAAAAAAAAAAGTAACTATATATAATAAACATTTGTTTTTCTAAAAAAATGTTTGTTTGTTTTTTGCTTTTAAAAGAAAAGTTTCCTTTTTTCAATAAAAAAATATTTTCTTTTTTCTTTCTATTCATATGACCTTTTTTTTAATCCACTTTTTATGAGATTTATGGGATAGCAACAAACAAATTAATTAGAAATCTTATTCCTTTTTGAAGTAAAGTTTATTCTAATATGTGAATGTCTAAATCTCATGACAGGTATGCATTCTTTATTCATTATTATGTTTTCATTTTGTTTAAGCTATTTTTCTTTAATTTCAAAAAAAATTAATAAAAACTTCTCACATCCGTTTTAACCCAATTCATAATATTAAACTTTTGTACTCATATATTCTCTTCTACAATAATTGGTTCAGGTTTTGGTTACATACTCACACTTTCATCTCTCAAAGTGATTTAGAAAACAAACAGGTTTATTCTTTGTTCTTTTTCTAAATTTATATCTTAATTTATAATTTGTCTTAATTTATTAATTTTAAATTATGAATAATTTTGATTATATTCTTTATATTGAATGTAAATTGTTGTTTATAGGTTTTTGGTTGTGTTATATTCTTCGAAAAAAAAGAAGTAAAATAAAATAAAAGAGTACGTTTATATAAATTTGGCAACAAAGCTAAATAGATAAGCCTAAGAAATGTTTACTAATAATAGTTTTATTAGTAACTTTTTATTAACATGATTTAAAAAAAAAATGGAATAGAGAGATAATTTATTAACGTGATTTAAACTCTACTAAAACTTTTTTAAGGGATTGGTTTAAAAAAATTTCCAAGTTATTTTCTAATTATTAACTACTATGCTCTAACTTCTAACTACCAAAACTCACAATTGAAATACTAATCTGTATGAGATACCACTTCCAAACTTTTTTTTTTTTTTTATAATAATAAAAGAAGGGTTTTCTTCCTCCCTGCAAAACAAAGGGATTATAACAAGAATTAGCTAAACAAGAGTAAGACTATATCACCTCTTTTCTACAATAAATGTTAAATTTAGATCATTTTTCATGCATATACATATGCTACACGAAGGAATTATAACAAGAATTAGCTAGATAGGGGTAAGACTACACTACCTTTTTTCTACAATAAATATTAAATTCAGACAATTTTTCATGCATATACACACACATGTAGCGTGCAATGCACAAGACTTAAACTTAGTAGGGTGAAACTCACTCAAGTTTCAGTGCCTTCTTCCATGCTTTTAAGGACAAAAATTAAATTCTTATGTGAGTCTCTCTCTATTTCAAATTTTTAAATGTTTTATAATTTAGATTGTTCTTAATTATTGAATTGAGGTTTCACTTAAACATGATTTCAATTATTGTTTTGGATAGTTTTTAACTATTAAATTCAAGGGTTTTCCATTTAAATATATGTGGTTAATTGAGCATTAAAGTTTAATGTATTATTGAAAATCATTATATATATATATATATATATATATTTGTTTTTTAGGTACCTCTACCATCTTCCATTCAATTACATATATATATATATATATATATATATGCATTCACACAACATGCATTCATTATGTAACTTAAAAGTAAAATATTCATTAATTTTTATTATTTATTTTAAGTAAATTAATAAAAATAATTATTTGCATATAAATTTTGATTAAACTATGCATCGCATGGGAATAATGTTAGTAAACATGAATTTTTATATAATGCAAATGTGAATGCTATTAATAACATGCCATGTAAGAGTTTCAATATATCAGTACAAGTAGTACTAGTAGATTAAATTTCTAGACTCTACAATGGGCTTGGGCCTTAATATCTCTATCATGCATGTTCCCAAATTCTAGGTGGAATATTGAAATGAATTTGGAATACGCAAGTTAAAGATCGATGGTAGCAAACGATGATGATAAGTGATGAACAATGGTGGAACACAAGTATTTTGGTCGGAACACGGTTGTTATGGTTAGTTTGTGGTTGCTATTGTCGGTCTATATTTGCATGGGTGACAAGAGTGGTGGCATCGTCTCATGGCACCAATGTTGGTGCACAGATGATGGCATTGGCAACACTAACAACCGGAAATACGAAATCGGTTGAGACAACATTACCCGTGAAAGGCATATGAGTGAATTAAAGATCCAAGAAACCTTCGCATTAATTGAACCCAAAAGAAATGAGCAATAGATCATTTTACTCGATTTGGAAGCTTCAAATGGGAAAACAGACCCTAAAATCAAAATTTATGTAAGGAGCATAGTTGAAAGTGGCTGGCTTGATTAAAATTGGTCAACGGAAGAATACAACATTAATCTAAGAAGCATTGACACGGGTACAAATACGAAAACAACACGGCAACATGGCAGTTTTTGGAAAGTTAGAACACCGGACACATCTATTAAATTCTTATTAAATATTTTTATGTATTATTGTAAGAACCGAATTTGGGTCCTTAGCCCAAATGATGGACAAGCTTAGGTCCAAAAAACTCAAAACAATGAATTTGTAGAGAGTGGGTTAGAAAACTAGGCTTTAATGAATTGGTTCACAAATGAAATGGATTCAGATCACAAGAAAATGTAAATGGGTTAATTTAGCCTAAAGAAAAATTTCCTCGGCGTGGTCCGAGGAGGCCAAATCTTATATATTGATTCCCAAGTTTGATTACAAGTTCAGTTCTTGATTGCTACAGTGTTTTTCTTTCTTTTTCTGATCTCCTTTTCCTTAGGGGTCTCTTACATTATATATCTCCCTTTGAATGATCTTAACCCTCCACTTGTCGATCGTCCAAACCACCACTTGAGTGCTTGTCCCATCGGACACCCTCATAGGCTCTCTGTGAGTTGGGGCAATCAAAGCAACACTTTTTAGGGGTCTTTTCCACATAAATCCAGCTAGAGAGTTAGCTGCAAAGCATTCATTGTAGTGGTAGCAACTTTTTCATAGATATTTCACAACTCTCACTTTGTCACGTACGTTCATAATGCATATCCTTATCAATAGAACTTCCTGGAATGTCACTCTGGATAATAGAACTCACCTTTTGACCCTTCTTTGTTTAGCCGAGGATATACTCCTCCTCGGCTTACCTCTCCCAACCTTTACAGTCATAGCTTGCCCGTGAAGTATTTGGTCTTATTCCTTCCTTACTGTTAATCTATTCTCGGACCATTGTGCCTCATCGGATAAGCCCAAGGCCTAATATATATTTGGGCCTGCGTCCCCACAATAGCCCCTCAAAACTCCGGTTTTCTCTTTCTATCTAAGGAGAAAAGTGGGGTTTTGATGTTGAAAAATAAATCTCATATGTTTCCCTGATTTTTGCACGTGAGAGTGTCGTTTCACGTGTCCCATAACTGTTCCTGATGTTTCGAAGCCCGCGATATCTCATTAAATGCTCTAGGCAACGCTCTGTTCCCCATATCCTACGGTGAGAAGTAGATCCTACAGCTGGCACTTCTCCTTGAAATTTGGGCGGGATATCTCCCACTCAATTCTACCTCCTATATAAGGCACCCGGGAGAATCACTTTTCCTTACTTTACAAATCTTTGCGTTCTTAAGAAATTCCTAACTCTCAAACCTTCAAGGCTTTCTAAGTTTCCAAGATCTCCAAATCCCTTTCTCAAAAAATTTGAATCTTCAAGAAGTATCAGAAGTAATACACGTGTTCATTCTTGTAAGTCTTTTCTTTTCTAGGTTATTTTCTTCTCGGCCGGTTTCCTCAGCCTTCAATTCTTTATTTCCTTTCTTTGAAAACTTCATCCATTTCCCTTTAGCTTAACCAAATGGGTAGGTTTAAGCACCTTGTAGACTCTCCCGCCGACATGGAGGGCTTCAGGGCTAAGTACCACATTCCACAGGAAGTAGCCCTGCGGTATTGCGCTCCAGACTGGATAGTCACAGATAGAAAGGAATGGGAGGTTGTCATTCCTATGATAGCTTTCATAGAAGGAGGAATGACATTTCCCATGGGTAGGGTGACCCGAGACTACCTAATCAACCGTAGGTTGTGTCCCCACCAATGCACTCCTAACCTGTTTAGGGTCTTAGGTAGTGTAAATGCTCTTAATGAGCAGATGGGCTTGGGACTTACATGGCACGACATCGTTCACATGTACGAGTGTCATTCTCTTGCCGACGCAGGACATTACCTCAAGTCCTGGTCCATGGTTGTTAGGCTGGTCTTGTGTCTTCCCAAGTCCAACAAGGGCATGAAGGACGACTACTTGATCTCCTCCTGGGAGTGGCACGACAGTCTTCGCTGCCCAACTCGGGAGGGAGAGCTAGGTGGGATACCCAAGGTTTAGGTCCCTTGGCATGGGATTTAGTTTTCTTAGATTTGTAATGCCTTCTTTTTATATTTTGTTTTCCTTTGGTAATGGGTCTTGTTGGTCTAACCATGATCTGCTCTTTTGTTAATTTTATAGATTAAAGGCACGTAGCTTCCAAACTCAACCTCGTTAATGTCACAGGTCTTAACAGGGTGCTGAGGTCCGAGATTTTGGTGAGTGAAGACGGGTAACTGCGAGCCGTCCACTTGATATTAAACTTCGAGCTCTTGTTAAATATATTCCAAGACGTGGGCCCAGTAATAAGGGCAGGCGACGCTAGACTCCGCTGGATAGTCGTTTCACGGCCTGGTTTTCTGGCTTGAGAAGACCTCCCACCAGTTGAACTTCCTCTTCAACGCTTTCCCCGTAAAGTAGCTGCTCTGAGGGAGGAAACAGCCTCCTCCCGTTTATCCCTTGAAGCCGAGATTGACCAATTCCACCTCGAGGAAGAAGGAGAGGTGTAGGAAGAGCCCGTTAAGGTCTCGAATTCTGAGGGCAAGATTGACAAAACCTCCGCAGCTCACTCCCCCAAACTTATAATCGCTCGAGTAGATAGTAGCTCTAAGGAGGAGGGCATCATGGCCTTGAACCAGAGAAAGGGCCTGAAAGACATCCTCGCTGGGAGGAACAAGGGGTCATCATCTAAGGAGGCCCCGAAAACTCAGCTTCCCCCCAATCTTCCCCCTCCCCCTCCTCCTCCTCCTTCCCTACTTGGCCTACTCCCTAATCCAAATTTGCAAAGGAAGAAGAGGAAGGAGAAGGACGTCGAGGAGGGGGAGATTCCTTCACTAAGGGACCCGAAACAGCAGAAAGTCACCAAAGATAGTACGTGGAAGTCCTCGGTGGAGAGTAGGGAGGCCGAGCACTCGGCCAATGTATGCCATCCAATTTAGAACCCCAAGTTGGAATTGGATGGCGCGACATTGCTCTAGAACTCCTCAATCAAGGAATTCCAGAGGCCTTGCTTATCATGTGGCCGAGACCTTGGAGTGCCCCCTCTTGCTGCCCAAGAACATGGAAGCCTTGAAGAAAGTAAGGCAGCCTGAGCTTTTCCTATCCCTGAAGAGGGACCTGGCCATGATAAGCCACTAGGCCCACTTTACTTGTTTCTTTTCTTGCTCTATTGTTTTGTTTCTAACATACCCTATTGTTGCTTATATGCAAGCTATTTAGGAAGTTTCCATGGCCGAGGAACAGGTTGATGACGCCCAGAACAAAGCCCGGGTTGAGGCCAACCTACGTGCCGAGGCTAATAGGGCCTTGGGTGCAGCTGAACAAAAGAATAAGAAGCTTGCCAACAAGCTAGTCGCTGAGGAAAGGGCACGTTTAAGTGCCTAGGCCGACTAGAAAAACGTCGAGGACCAGCATAAGAAGTTTCATCTTACCGAGATAGAGTTAGCCACTGAGAGACAGCTAGTCCTGGATCTTAAAGCTGAGTTGGAGAAAGCTAAGGATGCAGTTTGGGAAGTTCCTGAGGCTGCGAAGATGGCATCCTACGAATATGGGGTGCAGGAGATGGAGGTAAGGCTAGCAGACGAGTTGGCAGAGGTGCGTAGGGATTACTGCAAGGAGGTATGGGCTGAGGCGCTCAATCGAGCAGGGGTCCCTGCTACCTCCGAATGGAGGAGTGCTGAGAACATTTTTTATCTAGAGGACATCAGGGAAGTTCCAGTGATGCTCCCCCTTCCCGCTGCTTTTCCTCTCCCTCCCTTTGAACAGTTCTCCACCATCCAAGCCCCTTCCCCTGACACTGAAGTCTCAATAGGGGCGGGCAAGACCAATGACCAAAACCAGGAGACCGAGGTAGCCAAGGGTAAAGAGGCTGTCAAGGGGGGTCCTCAGCTCGAGGACAAGGGCAAGGGTAAGGAGGTCCAGTCGCCGACCAAGGCCAAGCACTTTGAGGATGCTCTCACAATTAAGGATGTGGTCTCCAAGGCTAAGGATAGTGAGTCCAAGCCCAAAGCTGGTGATGCCAAATCTAAATCAACTGATCCCAAAGAGGACCCTCCCCGAGCAAAGGCGTAGTTATAGGATCTTTTTACTTTTTTTTTTTTTTTGGTACTTTTTTCTTCTCTCTCTTTTTTGTTGTGGTAGTTCACGACTGTTTATAATGTACCTTCCTTTTGATCAATGAAAAGACTTCACTTTTTATTTCACCTCTGTTTGTAGCCTTTAATCTCTGATTGTTGTAGTTATTGTGCCGCCTTCTGATAAGACTTAGGGTTGATGACTATGCTTGCTAGTTTAGATGAATTAAACACAAATAAGTAGCAAATAAAGTGATCATAAATGATCAAAGGAACAAACCTAGTCCTGGTTCTGCCTAATACTTATGCAAATAATCAAGGACATTAGTCTACTCAAAGCAATAGGTTTGAGAGACCAAGCATAATGAAGGTTCCATTTAACACTTAGTGAAATGGATTGAGGTACTAATTTACCCAAAGTATGTGGTCCGAGAGACCAGACATGACTAAGGTTCTGTTTAATACTTAGTAAAATGGATTGAAGTATTAATTTACCCAAAGTATGTGGTTCGAGAGACTAAGCATGACTAAGGTTTTATTTAATACTTAGTAAAATGGACTGGAGTATTAATTTATCCAAAGTATATGGTCCGAGAGACCAAGCATGACTAAGTTTCTATTTAATACTTAGTAAAATGGACTGAAGTATTAATTTACCCAAAGTATGTGATCCGAGAGACCAGACATGACTAAGGTTCTGTTTAATACTTAGTAAAATGGACTGAAGTATTAATTTACCCAAAGTATGTAGTCCGAGAGACCAGGCATGACTAAAGTTTTGTTTAATACTTAGTAGGATGTCTTAGAATATCAATTTACCCAAGGAATGTGGTCAAAGGAACCAGACATGACCAAGGTTCTGTTTGATATTCAACAAATAGTAGAACGCATGACACATGATGTAATAAACCAAAAATATGGTAAAGACAACTTTCACCAATAATGATACCTTCTCAGGTATTTTACATTCCAGGGGCGTGGTATAACATTCTCATCTAGATCTTCGAGATAATATGCACCTATTCCTGCCACTGATGTGATGCAATATGGCCTTTCCTAGTTAGGCTCTAACTTTCCCCAGGCTGGGTTTTTGGCAGTGCCCAAAACTTTTCTTAAAACCAAGTTTCCAGGTGCCAGTGGTTTTAGCTTCACGTTGGCATCATACCCTTGCTTGAGCTTATGTTGATAATAGGCCAATTGGACTATAGCATTTTCTCTTCGCTCTTCGAATAAGTCTAAGCTCTTCCCTAACAACTCATCATTGTTTCTTGGAGTGAAAGAACTAGTTCTCAGCGATGGGAACCCAGTCTCCAGAGGAATAACAGCCTTGGCACCATAAGTCATTGAAAAGGGTGTTTCCCCTATTGATCTGCGAGGTGTAGTACGATACGTCCAAAGGACGTGTGGCAGTTCTTCCACCCATTTTCCTTTCGCGTCATCCAACCTCTTCTTAAGTCCACCCACTATGACCTTATTTATAGTCTCGGCCTGTCCATTCCCTTGTGGGTAAGCAGGGGTGGAATACCTATTCGCAATTCCCAGGTTACAACAATACCTCTTAAAGGCTTTGCTATCAAACTGAAGTCCGTTGTTCAAGATGAGTGTTTGAGGGATCCCAAACCGAGTGACAATGTTCTTCCAGACAAACCACTTTGCATCCATATCTCTGATATTTGCCAATGGTTCAGCTTCAACCCACTTGGCGAAGTAATCCATGCCGATTAGTAAATATCTCTTGTTCCTTGCTGCCTTAGGAACAGGTCCAAGAATATCTAAGCCCCATTGAGTAAAGGGCGAAGGGTTGGACAGAGGATTAAGGACCCCTCCTGGTTGATAGATATTTGGGGCAAATCTCTGGCACTGATCACACTTCTTCATATATTCTTGTGCTTCTTTCTGTATGTTCAGCCACCAGTATCCTTGTGTAAGGGCTCTGTGAGATAAGGATCTGCCTCTTATGTGGCTTCCAAAAATCCCTTCATGCAACTCCTCTAGAAGCAGCTTTGATGCCTTAGGGTGTATGCACAGCAAGTACGGCCTAGAGAAAGAGCGTCTGTACAATTTTTTGTCCTCGGATAGCCAATGTTTGGATTTTACACCCTAACGTTTCATAATTTGGATTTTACTCCCTATATTTTAGAAGTGCTTGGATTTTACTCTCTAAAGTTTTAGGGTGTTTGGATTTTACACTCAAGTTTCAAAATTTGGGAGTGTAAAATCCATAAAACTTAAACTTTAGGAGGAAAAATCCAAATTCCGAAACGTTAGGGTGTAAAATCCGAACATCCTTAACTTCAAGGGGTAAAATCCAAATTTTGAAATTTCAGGATGTAAAATCCAATCGCCCCCAAACTTTAGGGGTGTAATTTGCAATTTACCCTTTTTTTTTTCCCATTAACAATTAAATCCAAAGAAATTTTTTGAACTTTATTAGGGTACTAAAATTAATCCGATCAAATGGTTTGATTTTAATTAAAGGTCAATTGGATTTAGTCAGCCTAATGAAAATTGATTGAAATCAATAAAAAATGGGGTTTGACTATTAAACTCATTAAATTCATGAAATCCTTTGATTTAAAACTCATATTTTCATCAAAATTTTGGGTTGGACAAAATACAGGACTAACACATACCCTAAATTTGTGTTGAGTACCCTTAACTCAAATTAATTTTTGACGGAATTACAAAAGGTAAAAAATGAAAAAAAAAAAAAAAATTATGAAACACTACCTCTTTGCCAAATATCTATCCTTTGGTCTAGTTGATGTATGTTTCAGAGAAATTGTATGACTCCTAGCTAACACTAGTGAGATAAAGTTATTTAAGTCTGCATAAAAACTTATGAAAGTAGTTTTTATTTATTTATTATTATTATAATTTTTTTTTTTTTTTTGTGGTAGGGATTGCCAGAAGTTAATTGGGACCTAAAAATTCAAAGCTAAATATATTTATAAGAGAAAATAATAGAGGAATCATTTCACATACAAGATCTTTTTATAGAGCCGAAAATATCATTTGATTCTTATATTTTGGAGTTACAATCAATTTGATCCCTACATTTTGGTAGTAGTTAATTTGATTTCTATTATTTTCAATTTGCAGTAAATTTCCATTAGTGAGTTGATAGTAATGACTAAATTGACTACTAGTTGAAAATAATGGTGACCAAATTGCCTGCAAGTTGAAAATAATAGTGATCAAATTGCCTGCAAATTGAAAATAATAGTGATCAAATTGACTATGTAAAAATATAGGGACCAAATTGATAGTAACCCCAAAATGTAGAGATCAAAATAGTATTTTCTTCTTTTATAATGGATAACACTTGTCATTAATGTGTCACCAATGACAACAAAAAAATTAAGGCGAAAATACTATTTTGGTCCTTACATTATAGAGTCGCTATCAATTTGGTCCCTACATTTGGTAATAGTCGATTTGGTTCCTGCCATTAACTATTAATGGAAAATGTCTAGGTGACAAACAATGTGCATTGTTGACACACTTGAAGCTTATGTGGTTGCTAAAATAATAATAATAAATTGCCTCATAAGAATCTGAATTTAAGAAAATTAATTTATCAATTTTAAATAAATAAGATAAGAAAAAAAATTAAAAACCAAAAAGTTCAAATCAAGGAAATCTTGAAATTAAAATTTTAAAACCCCAATCAGCATTTAGTCAACCACGAGTCCCCTCTCTTTATCCATTTTATTAAAATAAATAAATAAATAAAACCACGAGTCCCTTGTCTTTGGTTCAATCCAAGAACCTATTAGGGAGTAATGAATCCAAATTTGGGTCCGATGGTAGCGAAGAGTCTTTGCTTTGGTATATGAGTGGTAGGGGTGGCAATTTTTATCCATATCCATGAACTCGCTCATTACCCACCTTATTTGGATAAGTCTTAACCCAACCCATTTGAGTATTTGGGTTAAATGGATAAAAACCCATTTGGTTATTTAATTAGATGGGTCTAAATGGATAAATCCACTAATACCCACTAAACCTATCTAAAATTTAAAATTCAATAAACCCACTAATACCCATTTAACCCTTCTAAATTCTAAAACTTAAATAAAGACCGGAGTCTCACTCTCCCTCAGATTTTCTCAGTAACTAAACACTTTACCCTCTAGATTTCTAAGCCCAAACACTTTCCCTCAGATTTTCTCAGTAACCAAACAAAAGGAAATTCTAGAGAGAGAACGGGGATGGAATCGGAGTTCACCGTTCCACTCTTTTCATTGTCATTCGATTTCCCAAAGAAACGTTAGTGCCCTAACGCCAAACAAACTCGCGTTCAAACACAGAGAAAAGAGAACACCACTGAGTCAATGCCTCTAGAGTCAACTCTTGACTCGCCGATTTTGATGCATTTCCACCAATTACCACCACGACAATCCTTTCGCTTCCTCTTCTTCTTCGCTAATGAAACTGTGTGCTGCTTCAATGCCTCTAGTACGGCGTCGTTTAGAGTGCGTTGCTAGCTCCACTACTTCATTTGCCTCTGGAGGTGGAGGCGGCGGCGGTGAGGTTGGCGGAGAGAGCAGTGGCCATGGAGGTGGAGGTGGATCGGACGGTGGAGATGTGAAGGCGAATTTGGTTACCTGTGGAGCCCAGGAGGTCTCTGCGTTGCCGTCTGATGTGATTGTACTCAACGTTAGAGTATGAACTCTCTCTCTCTCTCTCTCTCTCTCTCTCTCTCTCTCTCTAATATTGCTATGTATTTTACTAAATGGTTGTGTTTCTGTCTGTGTGTGTATGGCACCGATTACATTCCTGACCTCCCTGTCCGTCTCTCTCTCTCTCTCTAATGCTTTATTTGGTTGCTGAGAAATGAAAGGAAAAAAAAATGATATTTTTATCTGATGGGTCTTTTGTTGCAGTAATATTGCTATGTATTTTGCTAAATGGTTGTGTTTCTGTGCTATGTGTGTATGGCACCGATTACATTCCTGACCTCCCTGTCCGTCTCTCTCTCTCTCTCTCTCTAACGCTTTATTTGGTTGCTGAGAAATGAAAGGAAAAAAAAAATGAAATTTTTATCTGATGGGTCTTTTGTTGCAGAGAAAATGAAAGGAAAGAGAAGGAAAAAGTTATTTTTGAACTTTTTTTTTTTTTTTTTTGGAAGTTGACAACTTTAACTTTTTCTCTTTCTTTCTCTGATGGTCTGTTTGGTTGCCGAGTAAAATAGAGGGAATAGAAGGGAAAGATGAAATGAAAGGAATTTTATGAGCTTCGGTGTGCTTGAGACTCTGTTTCATTGTCGAGAAAAAAAAAACAGAGAAGAAAAAAGTTTTTTTTTCTCTCTCTGTGGCTTTGTTTAGTTGCTGAGAAATGAATTTTGTCAAGGGAAAATGGAAGAAAAGAATAGGAAAAGTGATTTTTGAATTTTTGAATTTTTGTTTTTAAAGTTTTTAACAAGTTATTTATATATTTGGGTCATATTTGGTTAAATGGGCGGGTGTTAGGATTGAAATCTACTATTTATGGATATAGCTGGATTCGGAGTCAATATGCCTCCAAGAATTGAAAAACAGAACAGAGAAGAGAAAAAGAATAGAGAGGAAAAGAGAAAGACTTTATTCAGATTCACAATTTGCTTAATGGACCACTATGTAACTCTTTGGTCTTATAACCACCTTACAGCTGTCACCCCACTAGTCTGTAACTAACTCAACTGCTAACTCAATTACACTTGCACAGTTCCTAACCACGGTTACTAACCCAACCGTATACTCTATGACCTGATATGCCAGCCTTATATGGACACTTAGGCACTTAGGCATTTAACTAGTCATTACTATACAGCCCTTCATACAATTGATACACCCACTGTGCAAATTGATACACACTACACCAACCAGTCACTACCATACAACCCATCGTACTACTGATACAATCTTACAAAACAACCTGCAAAACTATGCTTAACAATACCCTCCCCATTACAGCACCTTGCCCACAAGGTGAGGGAATTGCGACTACAGCTGGTACAAGTTCTCCCAAGTAGCATTCTCAGGACTTTCCCCTTGCCACTGAATTAAGACTTGAGTCACAGTCCTACTTCTCAACTGGTGGGACCTTTCCTGCAACACAGCAATGGGTTCAGGGCTAAGGATGCCCTCTGAATCCACAGGTGGGAGAGTGGGAAGTGCTGATACAAGCTGACCCAATTTTGCCTTGAGACAGGATACATGAAAAGTGGGATGCAACCGAGAGTCTGAGGGTAAATCCAACTTGTAAGACACCTTACCAACCTTTTTCAAAATCTGGAATGGTCCATAGTACCTAGGAGACAATTTCCCCATCTTACTCTGCCTCAGTGACTTCTGCTTGTAAGGATGCAGCCTCAAATACACCCATTCTCCCACAGCAAAGTCTCTTTCAGTTCTATGCTTGTCAGCATTGATCTTCATTCTTTCCTGAGCTGCCACTAAATTCTGCTTCAACAATGTCAGTAGCTGCTGCCTGGTCTTCAAATGTACATCTACACTGTCAACCTTAGTAGTGCCAGGTATGTAGTCTAATAACCTTGGGGGAGGATAACCAAATAAGGCTTCAAAAGGAGTCAATTTGGTGGAAGTATGGAAGTTGGTATTGAACCAAAATTCTGCCAAGGGTAACCAATCAACCCAAGAATGGGGTCTGTCAGCTGCAAATGCTCTCAAATAGTGCTCCAAACTCTTGTTAACCACCTCTGTTTGCCCATCTGATTGAGGGTGGTAAGCTGAGGACATTGCTAGTTGCACCCCTTGCAATCTCATCAATTCTTGCCAAAAGTGGGAAGTAAACACAGGGTCCCTGTCACTCACAATTGAAGCAGGCATCCCATGCAGCTTGAACATATGATTCAAATATAGATGAGCTACTTTGGCAACAGTATAAAGGTGGGACAATGGAACAAAATGAACAAACTTGGTCAGTCTATCTACCACCACTAAAACCACATCCTTTGATTGTGACTTGGGCAAACCCTCAACAAAATCCATGCTTACATCAAGCCAAGGTTTATCTGGTATGGGTAAAGGTTGCAACAAGCCAGCTACATTACAAGTCTCGGTTTTGAGTCTTTGACAGGCATCACATTCCTTGACATGCTTCCTTACATCTTCTCTCAAACCAGGCCAATAAAAATCCCTCTTAACCCTATGAAAAGTTTTAAGGAATCCGGAATGCCCTCCCAAAGGGCTATTATGGACCTGTTGAAGCACAGCCACCTTCAAAGCATCACAAGAACCCAAATAAATCCTCCCTTTATATAAAAGTAACCCATTCTGAATTGAAAACCCTTTAGGAACCTCCTTCCCCAACTGAGAAGCTTGGAAAATATCTTGCACCTTCTGATCAGAGCCATAACTTGCCTTAAGGTCAGGTAACCAAGCTGGTGTAGGAAAAGAAACCATGCATAAAACCCCTTCAGTATCATCACAATCATGACAAAAGTCTTCAATCTCAACTTTCCTAGACAGTGCATCAGCCACTAGATTCTCCTTTCCCTTCTTGTACTCCACCACAAAGTTATACCCCAACAATTTTGCAAACCATTTTTGCTGAGCTGGAGTACCAATTTTCTGCTCCAATAAGTATTTTAAACTTTGCTGATCAGTCTTGACAGTGAAGGGTCTTCCCACTAAATAAGCCCTCCACCTCTTCACAGCAATGACCAGAGCCAAAAGTTCCTTCTCGTATGTGGACAAGGCTAGATTCTTACCTTTAAGGGCCTGGCTGTGATATGCAATCGGCTTGCCTTGCTGCATCAAAACAGCACCTATACCCCTTCCTGAAGCATCACACTCCACCACAAATGGTTTATCAAAGTTAGGCAAGGCTAGCACAAGTGGTTGGACCATAGCTTCCTTAAGCTGATGAAAAGCAAGTTCAGCTTCCTTGGACCAACAAAATGAATCCTTCTTCAATAAAGCAGTCAAAGGAGCTGCAATAGTACCATACCCCTTAACAAACTTCCTATAATATCCTGTAAGCCTTAAAAAATCCCTTAAGGACTTGATATCCTTAGGAATCACCCACTGCTGCATGGCAGCAACCTTCTTAGGATCAGTATGCACCCCTTCAGTAGTGATCACATGCCCCAAATACTCCACTTTAGTACATGCAAACATACACTTAGATCTTTTGGCGTATAAGTGGTTATGAGCTAAAATCTCCAAAACACTCCTCAGGTGAATAACATGTTCAGACACAGATTTGCTATAAACCAAGATATCATCAAAGAAAACTAACACAAACTTCCTAAGGAAAGGCTTGAATACCTGGTTCATCAAAGATTGGAAGGTGGAAGGAGCATTGGTTAAGCCAAAAGGCATCACCAAAAACTCATAGTGACCCTCATGTGTCCTAAAAGCTGTTTTTGGTATGTCTTCATCCTTCATCCTGATTTGGTGGTACCCAGACCTCAAATCTAGCTTGGAAAAGATAGCAGCCCCATGCAATTCATCCAACAACTCATCAATAATTGGGATTGGAAATTTATCCTCAGCAGTGATAGAGTTCAATGCCCTATAATCAATGCACATCCTCCATGATCCATCAACTTTCCTAACCAACAACACAAGTGAAGCAAATGGACTGCTACTGTTCCTGTTTGACCCCACTGATAGCAACTCCTTCACAATCTTCTCTATCTCATTTTTTTGATAAAAGAGATACCTACAAGGCCTTTGGCATATAGGCTGAGCTCCCTCCTTAAGCACAATGGAATGCTCATGACCTCTCAGTGGAGGTAGCTCAGTAGGAGTCTCAAAAACTTGGCTAAACTCTTGCAGCAAGGCATCTACTTCAACAGGAATACCAACTTCTGATGCTTCTGTCTCCACACCAACAATCTGTAACAACAATCCTCTCTTCACTAGAGCTTTAAAGAATGTCTTACAATCCATAAAAGAAGAACTTGAAACTTGACTCAACCCTTGCAACAAGATCTGTTTATCCTTATACCAAAAGCACATAGTTAAAAGCTTGAAATTCCATTGAATTTCACCCAAAGTGCTTAACCACTGAGTCCCTGAGACTGCATCACAGCCTGCTAATGCCAACACATGAAAATTAATGCAAAACTCCACTCCTTGGACCAACACTGGCACATTACTACAAAATCCTTGAGTCTTCACAATAGAACCATTAGCTACCTTGACTTCTAACACCTTTGAGACATCTACCCTTAACTGTAAACTACTGACCAAAGATGCATCAACAAAATTATGAGTGCTACTTGTATCTATCAATATTACTAACCCACATCCATTAATTCTACCCATAACCCTCATTGTACCAAGTGTGGGTGTTCCTGTGAGAGCATACAAAGCTATCTCAACCTCTTCACTAGGATTAGACTGCACATTTCTATCAAATTTATTACCTACCTCACTGTCCACCTCTTCATCTAATTCAGTTATCTTCACCCCAGAGTTTTCCCCATAACCCAACTCAATTCCCTCCAAAAGAAACAATTTAGCATTCCTACACTTATGTCATGGCCCCCACTTCTCATCACAATTGTAACAAAGACCCTTCTTCCTCCTTTCATCCATCTGTGCAGGAGTTATTCTCTTAATAGGTATACTAGGCTTAGTTTCTACCATACCATTACTACCACTACTTTTAGGCAAACCCAAGATAGAATTCTTACCTGAATCTTGTTGATACTTGACACTCCTTTTGCAACTCATCACATATTCTTCTTGAATCTTGGCCAATCCAAAAGCTGCATTCAAGGATTGAGGGTTGAGTATCCTCACAAGTAAACGTATTTCATCCTTCAAGCCACTCAAGAAACAGCTGAGTTTGTGCAGTGGAGAAAGCCCTTTGATTCTGTTTGATACTGCTTCAAACTCTGCCTTATATACAGCCACGGTGGTTGTTTGTCTCAGCCTTGTTAATACCTCCATGGGATCATCATAGGCAGTTGATCCAAACCTCACGTGTAACGCTTGCACCAAGGATTCCCAATCAAAAAATGCCCTTGCCTCCTCTGCTTCTTGGAACCATATCAATGCCTTTAATTCCATGTGAAAGGAAGCTATCAATAGCTTTTCTGCAATTGGGGTTTGGTAATACCCAAAATATTGGTTAGCTTTGTAAACCCAACTAGCAGGATCAACACCTAAAAATCGTGGGAAATCCAACTTCACAGACCTCGCAAGTGACACGGTTGAAGAACCTGGAATTGAATTTGATTGTACATTTCTCTGAGGAGAATTTTGATTTCCATCTATGGAACTAAGCTTCTGTAAGATGACATTGATGTTCTGATTCATCTAGTTCAATGTTCTGGTATGAATGCCTTGAATCTTTTGTATTTCATGGATGTCCCTGTTATGGTGATCAAAGGTGGTACGGAGAGAAGCAATGGCTTCATTTACCATATTCATGGCAACAGCTCATGTCTCAGTCATGGCAGGAACGATGCTCTGATACCAATTGTTAGGATCGAAATCTACTATTTATGGATATAGCTGGGTTCGGAGTCAATATGCCTCCAAGAATTGAAAAACAGAACAGAGAAGAGAAAAAGAATAGAGAGGAAAAGAGAAAGACTTTATTCAGATTCACAATTTGCTTAATGGACCACTGTATAACTCTTTGGTCTTATAACCACCTTACAGCTGTCACCCCACTAGTCTGTAACTAACTCAACTGCTAACTCAATTACACTTGCACAGTTCCTAACCACGGTTACTAACCCAACCGTATACTCTATGACCTGATATGCCAGCCTTATATGGACACTTAGGCACTTAGGCATTTAACTAGTCACTACTATACAGCCCTTCATACAATTGATACACCCACTGTGCAAACTGATACACACTACACCAACCAGTCACTACCATACAACCCATCGTACTACTGATACAATCTTACAAAACAACCTGCAAAACTATGCTTAACAGCGGGTTACTAATCAATGCGGGTAATGGATAATTAATTTATATATAAATGGATCATAAATGGATAAATGGGTAATTATACACCCAACCCATTTATGACCCAACCTACCCATTTGCCATCCCTAGTCATTGAGAGGGGACTCGTTGAATAATTCCAATAGATTTAGGCTCTTGATAAATTTTTATTATTATTATTTTTTTACTATAGATGCTGAGGTGGGAATTTATTATTATTATTTTAGCAGCTATTTCAGTTTTGAAATGCCAACAATTTACGCTGTTTGCCATCTAGGCATTTTCTGTTAGTAGTTAACGGTAAGGACCAAATTTACTGCAACTTGAAAATGACAGGGACCAGATTAACTGCTAACAAAATGTAGAGACCAGATTGATTGTGACCTCAAAATATAAGGACCAAAATGGTACTTTTGCCAAAAATTAAATACTCATTATTATCTTATTGAAGTGTCACCAATCACATGTATTGATATTTGACACATCAGTTTGTAAGCATTTTATAGTAGTAACTTTAACATTTCCTTTCCCCCCTCCACAAAAGGAAAAAAAAAATTATGGATTAATAGAAATCTAGCTAAATTACCATTAAGTAAATGAAAAATGAAAAATGCTAAAGCTATTATAAATTACTCCTATAAAAAACTTACAAATTGATGTGTCAAGAACATAATTTGTACCACATTAAAATAATATAATAAATGAATATTTGAATCACATTTTTTTAATTGGGAACACATCAATTTGTAAGACCTATGTGTTAAGGACATATTTTATGTAAATTGGCAAATCCTTTTGACAAAACGCACTCTACTTGTAATTGGGTAGTTCTAGGTGTTTTTAATACTTCAAGAAACCTTGTTTCAAGATCAAGTGTTGAAGTCATCAAGTCTGTCCAAGAAAAAGCAAGCTGAAGTGCAAGTTCATTAAATCTCGACACCTCTCGATAGCTACCTCGACACCTGGCTATCTGTCGAGATCTTCAGCTGATTCTTATCGCAATCTCGATAGCTTCTCGATAGCTTGTCGATCGATCGAGAAAGTTTCTGTCCCCTCGACACCTTCTCGACACCTCCTCGATAGCTGCTATCTATTGAGATTCATTAAATCTCGACACCTCTCGATACCTCTCGATCGATCGAGGTTACGGGAAATCAGAATTTTCAGCTTTTTGATTTTTGGGCCAGGCTTATGTATTTGAGTAGGGTTTCTTTTCTCACAACCCTAGACCTATATAAGGCTTATTTTAAAGGCCGTCACACATGAGAATAAGAGAATACAAGGAGAACATATTCAAAAGGTTATTCTCTCTGAAAGAAGCTACTGCGTCTTTACGCCTTAGGGTTTTGTAACCAAGTGCTTCTTGATCTTCATTGTTGATGAAGTGAAGAACTTTGCAGCCAACATTCTTCTTCCTCAAGTTGGTGAGTGAGTCACGTATTGGGATTCGTGCAAAGGAGTTAGTCACGTACTGGGATCCGTGCAACAAAAAGAGTGGCGTTCATATATTGAAGAGTTCAGAGGTTCTGAAGCGGTAGAAGGTTTCTGCTGTGAGTTCATCTACGGGGATTGTAGAGTCTAGGGACAAAGGTTTTGTACTAGATCTGAAACTTCTCTTTACTATAGTGGATTGCTTTTCGGGAAGGTTTCCCCCCAGGTTTTTTTACTGTGAAACTGGTTGGTTTCATTGGTTTTCCTGGGTCATCATATCTTGTCTTATTTACTTTTCCGCTGCATTTATTTTTGACATGATATTGATGTTTGTTTGTTTTAACAAGTTTTAATTATAATAAATCTAATTAACAACTTAGGTTTAAAACTTGTTAATTCTATCAACCGGGGTCTAAATTTCCCAACAAGTGGTATCAGAGCGGGTTCACTCTGATTGGATTAATTTCCTGAGTGTGATCCATTGACCCCTGTTGTCATGGATAGAGGACAATCTTTATTTATTCCTCCTTTATTTGATGGAACTAATTATGCGTACTGGAAAGTTCGTATGCAAGTGTTCTTGCAGGCTCTAGGTGAACAGGTATGGCAAGCTGTTGAAGTTGGCTGGATTAAGCCGAAGGAAGCACCTATGGATTGGGATGATGCAACAATTATAGCTGCAAATTTCAATAGTAGGGCCTTGAATGCTTTGTTTTGTGGGGTGACCAATGAAGAATTCAAGAAAATTTCATCCACTGAAGTTGCCAAGGAAGCATGGACTATTCTTGAGACCACCTATGAAGGTACCAAGGCAGTAAAGACTGTGAAGCTTCAACAACTCACTAGTAGTTTTGAAGAAATAAGGATGGAGGAGGATGAGACCTTTGATGAGTTCTATGCCAAACTCAAGGATATTGTGAATTCTGCTTTCAACCTTGGAGAATGTATTGCAGAATCCAAAATTGTTAGAAAAATCCTTAGGTCCTTACCTGAAAGATTCCATGCCAAGATCACTGCCATTGAAGAAGTCAAGGACATTGATCAAATTCCTTTGACTGAGCTTGTAGGGAACCTTCAAACCTATGAGATGGGATTAGGCTCAATGGGAAAAGGTGGAAAGAGCAAAAACTTGGCTCTCAAGGGTATAGAGGAAGAGACTGAAGACTCTGAAGATGAAGATCAAAGTGAAGATGAGGATGAGGATCTAACCTTCATAATTGATGAGATTATCAAGCTTCTTCAGTTTAGGAAAAAGGATAAGGGCAAACCTCCTAGGAAACCTAAATCCTCTAGGAAGGGCAAGAATGAAAAACCCCTTATTCAATGCCATGAGTGCAAAGGTTTTGGTCATATGAGGATAGAGTGTCCAAACTACCTCATGAAGGAAAAGACCAAGAAGCCAAAAGAGAAAGGGTTGGTTGCTACCTGGAGTGATACTGAGGATGACTCTTCTGATGAGTTTGTGGATGAATGTCATCAAGTTATGGCTTTTGCTGCCACAACCGATAAGGTGATTGTGGAGAGTGCTAGTGACAGTGAGGATTCTTCTGATGATGAAGTACCTAAGAAGATGACCCTTCAGGAAGCCTCTGATAAGACTGGCTTAGGATATGCTATTTCCTCCAGCCCCTCCTCATCCACAGCTTCTGGATCAAAGATTGTCTTTGTGCCACAATCTGAGAAAGGTAATAAAGGTATGAAATCCAAAACTGATCTGGTTAATTCTAAATCCTTTATTAGACCTCATGTTTGTCACCATTGTGGTGTTGCTGGACATATTCGTCCTAATTGCTTTAGGTTGTATCCTCATAAGCAATTGTCCAAACGGTCACAGGTTTCCTCTCAAGGACCTACACCTTTGTTTGGAGAGTTATTAAAAGTCTTGAGCTTTTTAACTCAATTTCAGGAGAATCTTAATTCTTCTATGTCCTTTAGTAGACATACTAGGACATGTGCCTTTTCATCTTCACGGCCAAATACTCGTGCTGTGTGGGTGAGAAAGGAGCCTAAGACTTAATTGTCTTTTCTGTTTGTCCTCTGCTTTAATTCTTTCTATCTAAAGTAGGACTTTCTTTGCTTGATTTCATATCTGCTTTTGGAATCATGCTTTCATGCATCTGCATATCTCTATCATGTTTTCATGCATATGCATCCATCTTTCTTTCTGCTTCCATGCTGTTTGTCTGTTTTTGTTTGGTTGTTTAGTCTTTATTTTGTTTTGTTTTCAAAATAAAAATAAAAAGGAAAAATCAGAAAAAAAAAATACAAAAACAGTGTGTGTTTTGTGTACTTTGGTATTTGTGTACCTTGGATGGCTATTGAAACAAAGTTTCTAAACTTTGTATCTATTGTAGCTTAGATGAGCATCTCTATGCACAACTAAGCAAGTGAGCTTTGTGGCTCTTGTTTGTGATGAGTAAGATTAGGTTATCTCTTAAAACTTAACACTCATATCACTCTTTTTGACGGGTAGGACTAGAAAAACCTAAGAGAAAGGCATAAATAACCATCTCACCACTGTTACCCGCCAATCATAGACATTCGTATGCTTCGGCATAGCAAAAATGCGATGTCAAATGCTTAACATCTTGGGTATTTCTTTTCTCTCTTTTTACGCCCATGCATGATATGCTTAAAAGAAAAATATGCAAAGAAAATATAAAGCAAAAAGATTAAAGATGCTTTAAATATGATTGCAAGCGTGTTTTCTAGGAGATGTGGGAGTTATAGGATGTACCTTGAAGGTGATAGTCCCCATCAAACAGTTATGATTGTGTGTGAGTTAAAAGTTATTTACTCATATCTCAGATCGTCATAACATGTATACACATATGCAATCTTGCGATGTTTTTCACACACAACACGCAATATTCTTTGCTACTCTTGATACATGTGCAGGTACAATGTGATTTGGCCATCACTAGGTTTACATGTGTTAATGTATACTCACTAAACTGTCTTGACTTGTTTTTGAAATATAAAATTGGTTAGACTTATTTAGTGTGTGTGTGTGTTTTGGGATCTATGTGCTTAACATTTTTCTTGTTGAGAGATTTGTTTTTCACATGTTTTGCATCCTTCTATTATCTTGTTATCCATAGCATCTTGTTTCATTACATTCATGCATTTATATGGATTCTTTGTACCCCCTTGATCATCCTTGATCATCTTTATGTTTCTCGGGTGAAGCTTTCTAGTTTCTTGTACCCTTTGTCAATCATGACAAAAAGGGGGAGAAATTGTGGTTTCTTTTTACAAGATTCTACGTGTTAGGGGGAGAAATACATGCCTCTGTAAGGGGGAGATGTGTTTCATCTTGTTAGGGGGAGTGCTTACTTCCTTCTTCTTGTACCTTGGGTCTTGTGACCATTGTTTACATACATTGTGCTTATCTTCTTTATATGCTGATGTATGTTTCTTTCACCTACCTTTACATGTGTTGTTTCTTTTCTATCTTTATACACATGTTTCTTTACTTGTATGCAATCTATTTATTTCTGTTTCACACAAGATGCCTTGATGAGTTTTGTTTAAAGTGTTTCAGAAATACAGGTTGTCAAAGTCTACTTGCCATAAACTCTCTTCTTGCAAAGTTTTTCAAGAGTTTGTGTTAGGATAGATTTTATTGTATGTAACAAGTGAGTATGAGTTGAGTGATTTATGACTTCTCTCATATGTTCATTTGTTTGTTGTGGTTTTGTCACGGATTGCCAAAGGGGGAGATTGTTAAGGACATATTTTATGTAAATTGGCAAATCCTTTTGACAAAACGCACTCTACTTGTAATTGGGTAGTTCTAGGTGTTTTTAATACTTCAAGAAACCTTGTTTCAAGATCAAGTGTTGAAGTCATCAAGTCTGTCCAAGAAAAAGCAAGCTGAAGTGCAAGTTCATTAAATCTCGACACCTCTCGATAGCTACCTCGACACCTGGCTATCTGTCGAGATCTTCAGCTGATTCTTATCGCAATCTCGATAGCTTCTCGATAGCTTGTCGATCGATCGAGAAAGTTTCTGTCCCCTCGACACCTTCTCGACACCTCCTCGATAGCTGCTATCTATTGAGATTCATTAAATCTCGACACCTCTCGATACCTCTCGATCGATCGAGGTTACGGGAAATCAGAATTTCAGCTTTTTGATTTTTGGGCCAGGCTTATGTATTTGAGTAGGGTTTCTTTTCTCACAACCCTAGACCTATATAAGGCTTATTTTAAAGGCCGTCACACAAGAGAATAAGAGAATACAAGGAGAACATATTCAAAAGGTTATTCTCTCTGAAAGAAGCTACTGCGTCTTTACGCCTTAGGGTTTTGTAACCAAGTGCTTCTTAATCTTCATTGTTGATGAAGTGAAGAACTTTGCAGCCAACATTCTTCTTCCTCAAGTTGGTGAGTGAGTCACGTATTGGGATTCGTGCAAAGGAGTTAGTCACGTACTGGGATCCGTGCAACAAAAAGAGTGGCGTTCATATATTGAAGAGTTCAGAGGTTCTGAAGCGGTAGAAGGTTTCTGCTGTGAGTTCATCTACGGGGATTGTAGAGTCTAGGGACAAAGGTTTTGTACTAGATCTGAAACTTCTCTTTACTATAGTGGATTGCTTTTCGGGAAGGTTTCCCCCCAGGTTTTTTACTGTGAAACTGGTTGGTTTCATTGGTTTTCCTGGGTCATCATATCTTGTCTTATTTACTTTTCCGCTGCATTTATTTTTGACATGATATTGATGTTTGTTTGTTTTAACAAGTTTTAATTATAATAAATCTAATTAACAACTTAGGTTTAAAACTTGTTAATTCTATCAACCGGGGTCTAAATTTCCCAACACTATGTATTACAGTTTTTAAGTATACGTATCGGCGGCATAATGCAACACCCAAATGATTACA
This sequence comes from Quercus aquifolioides, assembly GCA_019022515.1. Taxonomy (NCBI): domain Eukaryota; kingdom Viridiplantae; phylum Streptophyta; class Magnoliopsida; order Fagales; family Fagaceae; genus Quercus; species Quercus aquifolioides. Next base: position 172,850 of record JAFHAW010000163.1, on the reverse strand, counting down.
AATACATATATGTATTGCACAGTTTTCCAATATTTATTTGCTAAATATTAGACAAAAATTATAATTTTTGGTTGTTTATTTATTGTAGATGTGACATAAAGATAAAAGTTAATTAATTTATATGAAAGATAATTTTGTTATTTTTTTTTTAAAAGAGACAAAAAAATAAATAAATAAAAAATAAAAAATAAAAGGGAAAAACCAAAATCAATTTTGCCAAATCGGATGCCAAATGGAAACTATGGTCTCGCTAACAGGTAAGTCCCAAAAAAGGCATGAAATACTCTCTCTTTCTTTGCTTGACTGACAGGTAGGTCCCAAAAAAGGCGTGAAATACTATGAGGCTGTTTGGCTCACAATTTTTCATCACTCAATTTTCATCACTCAATTTCTCTAAAATACAATGTTTGTTTGGCACCATCACTCACTTCTCATCACTCAATATTATTCACACTATTTGTGGGCCCCATACCTGTCACTGCTGCAGTTTTTTTTTTTTTTTTTTCATGGGTTCGGTGAGTTTGGGTATTGAAAAAAAAAAAAAACAGAACATGAAGACCGACCGAACCAGTGAAAGAAAGAAAAAAAAAAAAAGAAGAAGAAACCCAGAACACCGAACCTGTGAAAGAAGAAGAAGAAGAAAAAAAAAAAAAAAAAAAAAGAAACCCAGCACACTGAACCTGTGAAGAAGAAGAAGAAAAGAAAAAGAAAGAAAGAACCCAGTGGAGTCCAGTGAAAGAAGAAAGAAAAGTGGAGAAGAAAAGAAAAAAAATGGTCAAAAGTTACTATTGATCTGACAGTGGGTCCTACTATGTGTGTTTAATTACAAAAATGTCATTGAGTTATGAGTTATGGAAACTGAAAACAGCCAAAAGTTGTTTTCAGTTTCCATAACTCATAACTCAAAAAGTAGAGAATTGAGTATTGGAAACAGAGTTATGAAAATAGAGTATTGGTGCAGGCAAACGAGTATTTTGCTATGGGTCCCACCATTTTTGAGAATTGAGTTATGAAAACTGATAATTGAGTCATGAGAATTAGCCATCCAAACAGCCTCTATATCTTTCTTTGCTTGACTAATTAGGAAATGCATATAGTCAGGTCTTGATGTGGCTCAGCAAATCACTAATAATCTTGTATCTTACTTTATTGCTCTTTCTCTAGTTCTGTATTCTTACTGCTCATCAATTTTCTTAATCAATCTCTATAGAAAAAGATTAACGCCATGGTGGGATCACCACCACTTCTAGCTATAGCTTTTTGTGCTGCTTGCATCTTCGGCCAGCTGGTGGAGATAGCTCAATCTCAATCTCAAAATCAAACCCAACCTTGTACAGACCCTGCTGAAGGTGTGCCTCGTACAGTTCTTGGCTGAGTGCTCTGCTGCAAAGTTTTCAGACCCGAACTGTTCATTGAACCGTAAAAGGGAGAGGTTCAAAGTTTTTGAGGTCGAACCGTAATGACGTCATAATTAATTTAATAATTATTTAAATATAAATAAATATATTAAATTTGTAAATATTAGCAAAATTTACTAAAAATATCTTAAAAATTGAAACGAAATACATAAAATAATACATTATAAGGTTAATAAAAAATAGTACAACATAAATAAGCATAAAAAGAAATTTTTATAATAATCCTTTAAGAGAAATCATTTTAGTTAACTAAAAACAACTTTTAAAATAAACTCATAAATTGCATATGTATTATTCTTAAATAAAAAGTTAATTTAGTAATATTTAATATGTTGAGAAAGATGACATAGAAGTTTAGAAACTATAAATCATGTAAATTTAATAATAGTGCAAATTAGCTCCCAAGCACTTGGTCCGTTGGTCATGGCTTCAGTCTTGCTTACAAGGTGTGAGAGCTCAAGTCCGGATCCTGGGAGTCGCATTTTTCTTTAATTTTTCCCTATACCATGACTGGTTGAACTGGCCTACGGTTCGTCCAGTTTTCCCGATTGAACCCTGGTTTGTTTGGTTCTTTTACAACTCACTGATACCCGGTTCTCTAGGCTTAAAAAACTAAATTTCAGTCTAGTTCTCGATTTTTCCGGTTGGACCGCCTAGTCTGGTCCGGGTTTTTAAAGGCCTACAGTTTGTCCAGTTTTCCTGATTGAACCCGGTTTGTCTGGTTCTTTTACAACTCACTGATACCCGGTTCTCTAGGCTTAAAAAACCGAGTTTCAATCAGGTTCTCTATTTTTCTGGTTGGACCGCCTGGTCTGGTCCAGGTTTCAAAACGTTGCTCTACTGTTTTTGTGTTTATGACATAAATAGCAATACAAAACTGTATTTTTATTTATTTATTTATTTTATACTAGTAGAGCACTCTTAGTGCATTAGCGCTACCCTTGGTGCAAATTTAGCCAAATTTAATCCTCAAATCTATTTTAACAAAATCATTTGTAAATAATACTATATTAGACTAAATACTCTATCATTAAATTACTAGCTTCATCAACAGTTTTTTTTTTTTTTTTTATCCTGCCCTCTCTTTTTCTCCTCTTGACTCTCTGTCTCTGGCTGTGTTTCATCAACTGCAATTAATTTCCAAAAAAACATTTTCCACATTTGCAAGTGAAAATTTGTTTTTCAAAAATTGTTTTTCAGCTGATCGTAAAATAAGGGCACTTATGGCTGAAATTCAAGGGAGTCAATACTGTACAAAAGGTCATTTTGATTTGGTCTAGAAAACAAAATAAATTGGTATCGATCAATACCGATGTACTATTTTAGGATTACCACTAATTATATATTTATTTATATATTAATATGTTAAAGCTCATACAATTTATTGAAAACATTTAAAATTATAAACCCATATCTCATTTAAATATCTTAAATCTTAATTTAAAATTTTAATTCATTATTATGTAGTATACATTGATATACTTTTAGAAGATAATAATATAATTTTTTTTTTTTCATTTTCAAGATGTCACGACAATACCAATTGGTGTGTACAGTTCAATTTTTAGGAAAATATAATTTGTTCAAATTGACATAATTTCACACTAGTTAAAACTCCAAAATGTTGTCAGGCACTATACTTTCTTAGAAGAGAGGAAAGTATCACTAATCTTTGCAGTAATGATAGTGTTGATGGATTTAATAAATCCTAAAACTACTTGGGTTGTTATCCATGAATGATTCCTATATATAGAGACTTAAATGGTTTGTGTACGCTGTGAAAGGGTGATGAAAATATGGAGAAAAAGAAAGTGAATTTTGTGGCTATGAGTGGGGGTTGGTAACCTAAGCTTTAGAGGTTTTTAGCCTACAGCCATTGAAAATCTAGAGCCCTTTTAATTCAAATACTTAAAGTTCACACTTGAGAGAGGTGTTTTCCTTATTTTTAGCACTTAAAGGTTGTGTAATTGGTAGTATAATCTCATATTTATCTCCCACAAAAATTAATTAAGAAAAAAAAAATCCTATCCAAAACACAGAAATTTCTCTAGTTTGGAGCTTCAGTGTCTATCAATTGGCACTTAGAGCCTCCAAATCAACACTTTGGTTCAACTAGGAGAGAGCTAATCTGCCCAAATAGGTCCCACTTTTTGGATTTTTCAATTGAAAAATGCTAAATATACAAATTATTTTACATTATTTTTTACACATTGTTGATATGGTAAATGATTAAATAAAAAAAAAATTATGTTAATGATAGGCACAGATGAGAATCAATAAGAATTAGCCACATCAACAATTTGTAAAAATATTGTAAAATAGTTTTTATGTGTAACATTACTCTTTTCAATTTAATTCTAATTTTTACTGTTGTTTTGAAAATAATTTAGAATTTCTAGTATAATTGGTAGTAGCATTAAGAATTCTAACCAATATAATTATTTATTAAAAAAAAAAAAAAAAAAAAACCAACAACCTTACAACTCAATTGACACATTTTGTTGTTTTAAGTAAAAACATCATGGGTTCAAATCATCCCCCAACTATCAAATCATTAAAATATATATATATATATATATATATTAAATAATTAATTCATTGGATTTCTATAATATTTTTTAGTTAATCATACTTTTAGAAAAATTAATTTTGTGGCCCATAATATTGCTAAATTACCTCTTATTTGTAATCACGAGGGAAAGATCCACATCTTTTCCATTTTTGTCTTATATCTCAGGAGGTTGAATTTTTTTTTTTTTTTTCTTCTTAATAATATGGTAGTTACAATGTGAAATAAGGAATTTGAACCTCGAATAGTTTGGTAAGAAACACAACTATATACCATTTATTCCGCAAGACTCTTGACTTAGTGGTGACCGTGGTGGGTTCCATTTCCTGTCTTTATACTTTTGCTTTTGGTTTCCTTAATTTTAAGTCTTATTGATCCCCCTTGTAAATATATATATATATATATATATATATATAGATGAGTTCAAGTTACACCTGGTGTAACTTCACAAGAGTTACACATTTTTTAAATCATAGATTTATGAGAGATCTAACGGATAAAAACAAAACATCGTTATCCATTACAATATTAAATACTTACCTAATTAATAATCTTCTCATTATCTCTCTGCTCATTAAAATATTTCTTATGTCGCTTTTTCTCTCTCCTTATTAAGTTTTTCTTTCCATTTTTTTTTGCAATTTCTCCTACGTTTCTAGTTTCTACACTTAACACTTGAATATTTTTGCATTGGACTATGATGCTCTCTTCCAATCAACATATACTGGCAAAGTAAGGAGATAATCTGTGTTAAGTGCAGATGTCAACATCAAATCCCTAGCTAATAATTCTTCAAACTGAGCATCATAAATAAGTTGCATAAAAGCACGCTGGAAACGAGTAGCAACAACAACTCTGAACAAATTTGCACGATAAGTTCAATATACCTGAAGGATGAAGCTGAACAACAACTACAATATTGTATATGTTTACCTAAATATAAAAAACCAATACCTCATATAACCATCTGACATCTAGGAAGCCTTCATATATTCTCACAAAAAAGTTTCAACAAAATAAACATACTATGAATAAACAAAAATCAAATCAGACTTATTGTAAATATCACTTTCCTCATAGAGTTATTGTCGTAATCTCTTTAAAATGATTCATTCACTTTCCTGGAAGGACAAAAACTCTTATACCCAATCCATCTTCCAGGGATGATTTGTTGGAGTGCTTATAATACCATTCTCTCTCCTCATTTAGTTGTCTGATGCCATTTGCAGCTCCTGCCATGAATATTTTTGCTTGAACATTTTGTAAAACATGTATAAGGAAAGTGATATTCAGGGAGAAAAAAACTAAGAAAGCAGATACGTATGAGAAATTGCAAAGAAAATGGAAAGAAAGACTTAATAAGGAGAGAAAATAGAGACATAAGAAATATTTAATGAGCAGAGAGATAATAAGGAGACTATTAATTAGATAAGTATTTAATGTTGTAATGAATAATGGTGTTTTGTTTTTATCCGTTGGATCTCTCATAAATTTACGGCTTAAAAAATGTGTAACTCTTGTGGAGTTACACCAGGTGTAACTTGAACCCATCTTTTATATATATTTATATATAAATAAAATTATAAATAAAAAATAAATAATAAAAAAACCTTAACTTTCGAGGAGTCTTTGGCTGGCATCCCACCGGTGCTCTCTGTAGGTTATTTATTCTTTTTGTTCTTAAGATACTTATTATTATTTTATTATTATTATTTTTTTTTGTTATCGTTAACTCAACTAGAAAATATTTTATCGTTGAATTATCAATGTGGAATTCGAATCTGTTTACACCAAAAACTGATTGGTGTCTTAGAGTGATGATGAGAACGATTACAATAGAGTTGACGACATAAGTTAAAATTCTATTCCATTTAAAAATGAAAATAAAAATAAAAACTCTAGGTTGCAATTACATATGGAAAATAGTTAATTTGATGTCATTAACCAATTTTAAGGTATGACACAAATGGGGAAAAAAAAAAAATTCTAACTCGTTCAACCCACTGGGTTTGGCCCGGTTTATGTATTTCGTTTAGTTTCCCATTTTCTACTTCTCTATTCACGGTCTTTCTTGAAGAAGAATAAGTTGAAGAACGAGAAGCAGAAGACGCAAGAAGCATTAACTAAAGGCCTAAAACCCTAAGAAGCATTCCTCTACCACTGCAATCCCTGTTTTTCTTCAATTCCTTCGCATATGTAGAAGAAATGAAATGAACCCATATAAGACACATTGGAATTGAACTTTTTTTTTTTGCTTCTTACTTTACATAGAGATTAAAATAGAGGAAGTTTAATAGGATAAAATAATGTGGAAGAAGGTACATGCGCCTCTATGTATGAAAGAAAACGTTAGAAAAATTGTCATTTTAGACTTTAGTAAGTGGATCAGTTGGTCAGATTTTTCCATGCCATTCAACAGAAAATTACCATATGTTTCGTATATATACACTGTTTTATCAAGACAACTAAGTTTTGGGAAAATGTTCTAGAATTGTTGCCCAAAAACTCAGCCAATCGCAAGGCCTACATGGAATCACTTAACTATTATTTCCTGGAGCATGCATTTATACATCACAACAATCGCTATCAATTCTATAATGAAAACTATGGAAAGAAGCCAACATCAAAGAGAAATGGCACATGTGAATATAGCTATAAATTATAAATCAGCTCAGTGGATTCTGTTCCTCATGTCAATTGATTAAAGTATCACAGCTTAACAGATCTTTGTCTGGGTCTATATTGGCATTTGACACAATAATCTTTCTTCTGCTCCATAAATGCAGAAATATCTAATGAAAAAATGGTGAAGATATTTCAGCGCCTTCTTTGCTTTGCATGCTTTTGTGACTGCTGACCCTTATCTTCCATTTTTATTTCCCCCTAGTCGACTCTTTTCTTCTATCTCTCGAACCTTGCATGCTTCCTAAAAAGGTTTCCACATGAGAAGGAAAACAAAGCAAGATACATTACAAGTTGAAATTAAAGCTTCATTTCATGGAGAAATTCTGACTATCCCAATAGAATTAAATCAAATACAAACACGGATTATCGTAGAAATAATTGATTGTGCTCATCACAAAACCAAGGACAATGGGACAACTTCCTAATATATAATCAAAATTATTCCAATTTGGTTAAATGTAGCAATGGAAACGTGTAAAGTGCACAATAAAGGACTCCAAATTAGCTTTTGCTTATAAATAGACTTGCCTGGAAATACTTGGGCAACATTTTGGATCTTGAATCACCCTTCTTGTAGTGCCTCTTTGGATAATGGCACTTCTAACTGTTATCATGAACACAGGCAGAAATTCAGAAATCAACACAACTTTCTTTTCAAAGAATTTAGAATATAATAACCTGCCCAAGTTAAGGAATTTGAACTCCTAGCAAGTGAATGAACCATCAAAGTCAATTAGCAAGTGCCCTATTAACTTCATAAAGCTATAAGCCATTACATGCATATCCAAGCTTCACAAAAACTTATTCCCCCCCCCAAAAAAAAAACACCTTTCCCCTCCCAAAAAAAAAAAAAAGCTTTGCAATAAGTTCTTATATATGATCATAAGAATGAGGCTCAATAATTTAATTCATGATAGGCCTTATCATTCATGTGAGAGGAGAGAGCATTGGTCAAGGAGTATTGTATAACTTTCCATGTTTAGATAGATATAAAATGACTTAAAATTTAAATAAGTTCCAGCATAATTCAAAAGTAAATGGGAGATCATTTAAGTCAAACTTATTCAACTCCAAAGAAATCCTGAGATGAATTATGTCTAGTCTTATATTTGCAACATGTTATTATAAGAGAACATTCACTTTGGTCAAAGAGGCTTAAGAGCACATCATAATTTAAAAGCACTCCTTAAAAATTATGACATGGATCGATTCTTGATGTGAATTTCATGTAAGCAAATAGAATCATTTGCATTCAGGTCAATATAATGCAGACAAAACTTTTTGAGTGAAGTTGAGTTTCTGAATCATCTTTTTCAAATTGAAACTATAAACATCCTAGATAGAGCAACAAATCAAGGATTCATGGTGTAGGGTAAACCCTTCTCACCAAGGATGTTGCTTAAAAGTTACAGAAATGAATGAATCAACAACCCAGTAAAAGTCATTGGTAGAAAAACAACTAATAGTGCCATACTATCATATAACTATTATTTATTCCAGTTCGTGGAAAATCAACCACCTTTCAGTTTCAATTTGTTATTTTACCCATCTAGAGTCAAATTTTGCACAAACATTATTTTTTGTTAAGTAGAACTTTTCTACTTTCCATACACTGGAAAGAATTTTCGAATGCTAAACATGGATCCAACCAAAGGCGAATGACTACACATTCATTATAGAACATATCAAATGCATTAATGGGAAATACCCTACCTTCTACTTCATTTCTATTTTTCCAGTTTGTGAATTATCTAAAGTCGAACAATCTCTTAAGTAGAAGCATAAGATCCAATTAAACTTTGAGCTATAACCTTAATTTACAAAGACACATGCATTTAAATTTTCCCTAGTTCCGTTGCTGCATGACCGTGACCCAAGTTGCATAACGGCATATTCCCTAAACCACATAAGTTTGAAAATTGAAACACTAAGAAATTTCACAAAAATGAAACAAATTTGAAGCAATTAAAATGTTAGAGAGAGAATAATTTGAGCATAATTGAAAAGTAGTGCCACAGAAACAAATTACATAGACAAAATAGAGTTCGCCACACCTTCAGTAAATGCAAATCTTTCTCAATCTTTAGGGTGATTGTTTCTACAGGCAACTTGAACCTATGTACATTTTACCAACAAAAAAAAAAAAATTGTAATCATTGTTAGCAAAAAAAAAAAAAAACACTTCTAAATGAACAAATCTTGTTAGTTGAGACCTAAAAAAAAAAAAAACCTAAATTACTCCACCCATTTACACCTGAGACTATTTGAGGAGAGAATTAGGGCCTGTTTGGATTCAGGGGAAAGGGAGGGGGAGTGAAAAAGAGTAGAGTAGAGTTGGCTAAAAATAAGCTAATTTTGGACAAATTCTACTTTACTCTGCTCTACTCTCCCTCAATCCAAACGGACCATAGTGATAGAAATTCAAAGCTTTCCTCTCTTTCCTTTTCTTAGCAACCAATCAGACAGAAGAAAATATAATGAAAATCTAAAATAGGAACTCCTCGTTAAAACACAGACATACCAGCCTTTTCCAGCAGTATCTTTAAGCTGCTTCAACTAATGTCTACACTCTATGCCATACCAACTAAAATACAGACATGCCAACCAAAAGCATCAACTAACGTCTACACTCTATGCCATTGCCTTTATATATAGACTTAAAAATTAGTACAGCCAAGAAATGTAGAAGTCACAGAATCTACAATCAAACATACAAGTTCAAGAGTTCATTATGCTCACACTGTAACTTAGGAGCAGACCAAAGCCAAAGAGCAGTTCCAGTCAGAACATTAGGATCTGACATTTTCATCATTGCCTGATCAGAGTCCATTTGAAAGGTTGATTAGTCATCAGAAACCCTTACCAATCTCACGGTCTTCTCATTAGCCATCAATTGCTGATTGGCAAAAACGAGTCTTCTCCCCCTTAAAAAGCTCTGATAGTAGTGAGTGTCAAAACCTGCCCCCGATGATATCGAAGATAAGAATGCCTGCAAATATGACATCCCCACTGCAGACTCACTCATTTCAAATGAAGCCATGGATGAAGAAGGCTGAGTGGTGGTCCTATTACTGTCTTGGACCTCATTCTCATCTCAGCGAGGAAATCAGGAGCTATAGTTGGATCTGGCCAACCTGTCCCCTTGAAGTCAGAGAGGCGTTTCTGTATGAATTGATAGCCAATCTTCCCAATGTTGTGCGCATCTTCAGATGATCAAGAAACTGATACAAACCAAATAACTTTTTAAACCTTTTTCAACTCCATAAAACAGAAAAGGGGGGGGGGGGGGGGGGGGGTGCTGGAAATGAGAAAAGGCAGAGAGCGGGTAAATTCCTAGAAGACTGACTATTTCTCTTTCATCAAAACCTCTTAAGGGCAAAAAGGTGAAGTGTCTGTTATATTATCATCTGGTCATGGAATGTCGACCAGTGCTTCTCTATATGAATGAACGCTGTTTCATAAAGAACATTAAAACATTAAACAGTTATCCTACATAGCTGTTTCACTAAGAATAGAAATTTCAAAATTGTTTTAGCATAAACTTCAAAAAATCAACGTCAAGTTAGAAAGGAAGTCCATACTTCTCAGCATAAACTTCAAAAGTCAATATCAAGTTACAAAAGCCTAGACTTCTCAAAATTTATTTATTTTTCTAACAAATACAGACCCATGGGACCTTATTGAATAGTAAAGGACAAGACTCTTTTAATTTCATTATTAAGACTAACATGGTGACTTTCAACTTCAAGGTCCAGTTACACATGCCTGCCATCAAGGCCCGGTATTGAATAGAAGTAACAACAGTAACAAACACATTATCCTGAAAAAATATATAAATATATAGATCAGAAGCCATTGAAGGATCATGCTTTTAAGCATATAAAATAGTTTAAAACAAAATGATAGTGCTTAGCCTAAATATTCGTGCTATACAGCTTTTAACTCAAAAAATAAAAATAAAAGTTTCAGATCAATTCTGCAGTCACTCATGGTTTCACAACAATTAAGCAAAACACATCTTCAGACAAACATTTCTTGCAAATCAGAATGATACTAATTCTTTCCAATCAGTTTTGGGTTCCCTTGCTTCAAACCCAGAAAAGAAGAAACGGCATCTATACAGAGACAAATTGATTGTTTTACTCTATCTGATTGCTACAGAACAGAAAAATTATTTTAAATTGCAAATTTAAAATATTACCTTTGTCTTCCCATATAATTTCCAAATTATATGATTCTTTTTTTCACACTATTACTAATTCAAAAAAATTAAATCCATCTAAGACCCAATGATACTATGTGGCTATCAGACAAAACAACAGTTTACAAGCATTTTCCAGCTAAATTCCTAAGAAGAAAAAGAAATGAGAAATTAAGGCAAAAAAAAAAAAAAATATGCAACAAACCTTTTGTCTTTGTTTCACATCAAACATCCAGCTGCTGCACACACAACGAAAGGTGGCCAGCTAACTGCTGTCCCAAAACCCAAGGCAAACAATGGCATCCAGGCTCAAGCACATTATCAAACTTCCCAGGAGCTGTTCTTTATTGTCAGTTTAGCAATATTTGGAAAAAGAAAAGTATTTCTCTTTTTTTTCTTCTTTTTTTTTTCTTTTTTTTTGTTGAATTTTTTTGACAATTTGAGGAAACGAAAACAGCAAATATGGAACGTATCTCAATTCTTTAACTTTCTAAAGCTTTCCCCAAAACTAATATGTACTTTAGAATCTTATTGATAGACTCACTCTCAACATATAAAAATGTAAAGAGGTACTGACTCTTTTAAAGTCTATTTCTTACCTTTTACCCAAGTTTCATTTAAGAATCATTATACACAACCAATCATCAAATCCTAAGCCTTAAACTTTTGCTAAAACCCTTAGGTGAAAGGACTCCTGATATTAACAAAAATATCTTAAAAGAGAGAGAGAGTAGGAAGATTAAGGATCAAGAAGCCATCTCTGGACAATATTAGCGCATGTAACTACCCCAGGACAAGCCTTTTCAAGCTCCTACTTGATGAAATCAATTTTATCAAAATCCTTTTAAGGTCTGAAATAGTTTTTATTACCATTGCTGTTGTCTAATAGGATGGAAGCATCGCAGTCCATATCAAGAAAATCCCACAAAACATTGAGGCCAACAAATTAATACTTAAAACTAAATGGCAGGATTAAATTGGGATAATGAACTGATACTCCCAAAAATCAGAACATACATTTTTATAATCTGGTTGTGGAATGTTGGCCAGTGCTCTGAAATATGAATGAATGCTCTTTATAACCTGCGATGTTAAGTATAGGAGTTTACATCAGAGCACTCCAATAAGAAGAGTTAGAGTTTCTCTTTATTGTCAGTTTAACAGAGTTTGGAATAAGTAAAGTATTTCATTTTTCCTTTTTTTTTTTTTATATTTTAGGCCTGAAAAATTATAACCCAAAAGTTCCTGAAACAACTAGTAAATTTTTATGTAACAATTTGTGGAAACAAAAACAGCAAAAGTCACTGGGAACTTATTTTCAATTCATTAAGTTTCTAAGCTTTCCCCACAATCAATATGTACTTTAGAAACTTATTGATAGAGTCCTCAACATATAAAAATGTAATGAAAATGCCAACTCTTTTAAAATCTTTTTCTTAAGCATCATTATCCACAATCAATCATCAAATCTTAAACCTTAAGCTGTTGCTAAAACCGTTAGCTGAAAGGACCCTTAATATTAACAAAAAATATCTTAAAGAGAGAGAGAACATATGAAAATTCAGTATAGAGAACAGACCAACATAATCCCATCTCTGGTGGCAATAGAAACAATATTAGCACATGAAAGTACCCCCCGGCCAAGCCTTTTCAAGGTATGATTGGGTATGGATTGATTTTTATAACCATTGCAGTCATCCAAAGGGACCAAAGCATCACAGCCCTGATCAAGAAAATTCCACAGAACATTAAGGCCAACAAATTAAAAACTGAATAAATGGCGAGAAATCACGACACCGAGATTAAATTAGAATAACGAATCGATACTCCCAAAAATTAGAAGATACAATTTTCTTTCTTGTTTAATATTTTAATATAAAAAAACTTCATACACATACTAAGAATCACACTACACACAAGAATAGCAATACAAAAATTCACAAAGCCAACATAATTCAGAATCAAAAGTCACTTCCTAGGCCATATATTAGGCAACGTAAAACAAAAATAAACACCCACATCAGAAAACAGAAAGCAACAAATGTACATAAACCCACCCTAATAATGGAACTCGGCTTAATAATGAAATTCTACAAGAAACATAATTGAAATAAAAGGTATCTAATTAAAAATATAGAGGAAATAAAAGGCAGCACTAGATTAATTAACACCCTCATAAAAAAAAAAAAAATTAAAAAAAAAAAAAACCCACTCTTCATGCAATCCAACCGACAAGATCTTAAATCTGTAAAACAAAGGTAATATTACAAGGATGTAATAATAATAATTGAAATATATATTAGAATATGACCTGATTATTTGACTGCAACTAAGCAGTGAAGTTGCCCCTTTAAAAAAAATCGTTGACCAAGATGTAGCTAGAATTGAAATAGAGTAGAGAAATTTCTTCTCACACTAGAGCATAAAGTAGGGTTATTGAATGAAGTCTGACCTAAATAAAGCATTAAAATATGATGGTTACATAGTAGTAGCCTATGTACTCCCATGTATGGCTATACCTTAAACATAGAAGCTTTTTTTTATAGGAAGCATAGAAGCTTATGCACCCAATAACACTAGTAATAAGCCTCACATTAACAAAAGTACAGCCATTCCTAACTGACATAAAGGAAATTAAAAATTAACAATCTTCTTAACAATATAAAGACAGTTTTAAGGAACCAAAAAATTATGAAATAGATTATTTTCAAATTTATTAGTATATAAGAATATACCTTGAATTAGTATTTGCATCCAGCAAATTCTTCTTCAACGAGTTCGTCCATGAGCATTCTTTTTGGATCTTCATACCTTGTTATGTCTTCCTCCATAAACAATATTCACAAGCCATTGTGGTTTCCCACTTGAGAACACAAGATAACCCAAACCCAATCCGAACATGAATCCAACACCATACCCCAACAATACAACTTTCCAATGAAACCCATTTTCAAATTTGAAATCATCTTCTTGAGTGGTTGATGATGGCAATAATTGCTGTCCCTCATTATTGCTACAAGCTTTTGTCATTGGAAATCCACATAACCCCTGGTTCCCATTGTAAGAATCATTCATAAAGGTATTAAACTGTTTACCTTGAGGTATCTGTCCAAAAAGATAGTTTTCTGATAGGTTTAAAACTTCCAGTGACGTGATATCTGTCAATTGTATAGGAATTTCACCTATGAGCTTGTTTGAGGAGAGATCTAACCATTCAAGATTGGTTAAATTTCCCAAAGATGGAGGCATATGACCTGAAAGATTATTGTGTGAAAAATTAAGCCCCTTAAGTGACCGAAGCTCTCCAATTGACTTTGGAATTTCTCCTTTGAAATTATTGTTGGAGAAATCAATGGTTATGAATAGACTTTGGATTTTTACCAATTCAATGAAAATCCCTTTCATTGCCACTATCACAGAATCTTGATAATAATCATCACCCATATATTTCAATTTACCTATATCCGCACTCGCATTCATCATGGCTTTTAAATATTTGAAAAGTTTTGTCGGCAAATGCCCATGGAACTCATTGTGAGAGAGGTCTATGATTCGCAAATTTGGGAATGGGAATTTGGTCTTGGGGTTGCCTAAGGTACCATGAAAGTTGTTTGATCGCAAGATAAGAACCCGCAACTCTGGAAGAGTTTCCAACCAACGAGGGAAGGTGCTATTAATCTTGTTGTTACCAAAATCTAGAACTTCCAACTTTCTACAATGGACCAATGATTGTGGCAATGACCCTTCCAATTGGTTGCCATTGAGTTTAAGACTTCTCAAGTAACAGCCCTTTGCAAATTTTGAAGGGATAGTACCATGAAGATTGTTATTTCGCAAATCCAAATCTATGAGATGATTACTTAAGTTTCCCAAACATGAAGGAATCACGTTATTCAAGTGATTATAAGACAAATCAAGGTAACTGACTAAACTAAGATTGCAAATCAAGAGAGGGATCTCTCCAATTAAATTATTCCTTGAGACAGAAAAGAAATAAGCATGCAGTGGAGGTACTGGAAGTGGTCCTTCAAGCAAGTTAGAATGAAGATCAAGAGCTTGCAAGTTCTTCCATGGAAGGTGTCCTATTCTTGCCAAGGAGTTGTATGAAAGATTCAGGTAACTCAATGAATCCATCTTCACCTCCAACAACCATGTCGGAATACTGCCATTGATTTGGTTGTTGGAAAGGTCTAATGTATATAAATTTTCCATGGATTTCAAGAAATACGGGAACTCACTTATGCTGCAAGATGACAAAAATAACCATCGAAGTTCGGGCAAGGTATAGTCTACAATGTTATAGCTATACGTGTGGAATGATAAGAGAGGATTATGTGAAAGATCAACATATTCTAGGCTTTTGAGCTTTGTGAAGAAGTTTGGCTCCACGCTACCACTTAAATTATTGAAGGAGATATCTAGATGAAAAAGGCTGACAAGTTTAGAGATTGAAATTAGAAGGTGGCCCTGTAGGTTGTTATGTGAAAGATCAACCTTTGCTAGAGTTTTGAGCTTCGAGAACATGCTTGACTCAAGATGACCATTAATATTATTGAAGGAAATATTTAGATGGGAAAGGCTCACAAGTTTAGCAATCGAGATTGGAAGGTGGCCATGTAGGTTGTTATTACTCAAAATAAGATAATTTAAAGAATTATGCTGGAATTCTTCAATCTGCCCAGTGAATTGGTTATCGCTTAGTGATAAGAACTGCAAAGATGGTATGTCATACAACCAAGATGGTATAGTGCCGTTCAATAAGTTATGAGATAAAGAGAGATAAATCAATTTGGAAGGAATTTGACTAACTGACTGACTATTGGAAGAACTGTTTAAAGAAGAAACTTGTGTCCAGTTTGTTGAAATATTTGGAAGTTGACCTATGAAGTTGTTGAATGAGAGACGTAAGTAAGTGAGTCCATCAAAGTTTAGGAGGGACCATGGAATCTGACCACCAAAGTTATTACATGACAGGTCCAAAGAAGTGAGTTGTGTGAGATTATGAAAAAGTGTAGAAGATAATGAACCTATGAAATTGCATCCACTTAGGAACAATTCTTTTAAGGATTTTAGATTGCTGATTAAATTGGGTAAGTCTATTGGGAATCCAGTTTCAGAGAGATGCAAGGACTTGAGAGGAGTACTCCAGTTATATGTTGGAAGGGAACTGGTGAGATTGAAGTTGTAATTTGTATGGAGCAGCTAGAGGTTTGGGAGGTGAAATATATTATCTGGAAATCTCCCCTTCAATCCATAATGAATAATACGAAGAGTTGTCAAAGAAGAAGACAAATTCATAAAAGCATTTGGTGAAACTGAAAACATGTTAACTTCATCTAAAATTAACTCACTTAGATGGGTTAGGTTTTGAATAAGCCTTTTCAAACTAGGCGTTTCTATTCTAACCATGCCAAAATTCAAAAAGGAGAGATCAAGTGAAACCAATTTGGATAAGTGGGAGATTTCGGATGGGATATTACCAGCAAAGAAGTTCCAAGAGAGGTTGAGATGAGGCATGTCTGCAAAACCACCAAACTTAGATGAAATTGTGGAGTCTTCGAAATTGTTTAAAGCAAGTTTGAGTCTCTAGAGATGGCGAAGAGAGAAAATGTTACTATTGGGATTGATGGAACCATGAAGCCCACTGCAAGTGAGGTCGATAGCAATCACATGACTTGTCATCGTATCACAAGTGACCCCATCCCACCCACAACAATCTGTATCCATTTTCCACAAATTCTTCGGAGAATAAGAATAATAATCACAATTATCATTCGAATCGCCAACAGAAAAAGAGTTTCTGAAATGGAGCAAAGCAGAGGATTGGTGTGAATGGCAAAGAGGCGTTGATGAATTAAAAGAGAGAGAAGAGGAACAATTATTAGGTTGAGAAAGCAAGAGGAAGCAAATGAGTAAGAGTAATACCCGCTCCATATTTGCTCTGGGTGGTTTTAGAAATCAGAAGGAAAGGAATGATATATTTTGGGTGTTCTTTTAGGAAATGAGATACATTAATCAGAAGGAATGATACATATATTTATAGGCGAGAGACCATAACTACGATTATCAGGTGCATGTAGACAAATTCTAATCCCTCGTCTTAGTTTTATTTTATGGGTTGGGCCATTGACTAGGAAAATTAAAGTCTTGTGGCTCACTTTTTGTTTTTTGATGGAAATCCTGTGGGTCACTAAGTATTAACCAGCCTGTAGTCGCTCTGGAAATCTTATTTTAGTGAACTTTTAGTGACATTATTTTAATGAACTACCATAGACTCCGGATTATATGTATAGAATTTAAGAGTCATTCCGTTAACTAGCGTACGCTGTCGATTATATAGCATAATTCTTTGATGCAAATTCATTGATTAATAAAAACTAACTTTTATTTATTAAAAAAAAAAAAAGAAGAAGAAGAAGAAGAAGAAGAAAAAACTTTGAAAGTCAAATAATCCGGTAATCCGAGTGAGATTTATAAAAACTCTATCATAATAATCCTTTCTACTTTACATTTATATTAGCTCATATTGATACTTGTAGTGAATATATTATTATGATTATTATTATTTATGTTTTGTCACTGGCTATTTTGGAGGATCAATACTTTAGAGCAATAGTATTGACATCCCGTTGCCATTTTACAACCTAATTACTTAAAAACACGCTACATCTCAGTTGCCAAACCTAAAATATTTTTCCAACCTGCTACAGTAAGATTGCATATATGCAACCTTATTGTTCACAGGTTATATTAATAAATACTAGCCTCTGAACACGCGCTCATGCACGTGTTCAAAGGCTCTTCTATTTTTTTGAGTAAAGGTTAATAATTTGCCTCTATTATAATTTAGAAATATATATATTTTATTTTTCAAACAAATAAAAAGGATTATTGTAGAAAAAATACTTTTTTTTTTTTTTTTTGAGAAACATAGGGAAAAGACTTGGCTGTAAGAAATTGTTATTAACGGAAGAAATGGGTTTATTTGACCATCGAAGAAGTCCATTGTGAATTCCCATTGAGAAGATAAAAATCAAACCCACAAAAGTTACATGAGAATTAATTGGATTTTATAGATCTAATGGTGAACTTTAGTCATGAAAAAAAAATGAGGACTTATAAATAAGGAAGAATCTCATTAGATGAAGAGAATAAATATTGCATACTGTCTTTGAACATCTAGTAAAATAGAACCTATCCCAAGGAAGTTTTGATGGTCTTGCCGTCTGAATCAGTAGAAGCACTTTTTCCTCCATCTAATAGGTGGGAGAGAAACGTTAAGTGTTAGAAATAACTGTATTTGAGAAGGAGTAGGTGGTGGTGGTTTTATTTGTGTTCGTGGGATAATATATATATATTTTAGAAATAGGAGAGAAGTTTGAATCTATTTAGGACTCTAGTGGGAAGTTATACAGAGAATTATCTTATAGTATTTTTAGTCTTTTAATTTGAATTTATCTATTGTTAGTGAGTTTACATGGGAAAGAATTTTTAAGAAACTACTCTAAAGGATTTGAAATAGAGTAAACTGCTGGTTTAATATTTGCTACTTTTTAGGAAAAAAATATGTCAAACGTACGTAAAATATATTGAGAGATGCTACGTCTACAACAATTTTACAACAAATCAAAGGTGGTTAGTTATTATTGGTTCAAATTTGAAACTAACACTAAAATTACTTTTTTGCCCTAACAATAACAACCAGTAACAGCATGCCACTTAGGATTTGTTGTAAAAATATTGTAAAATTGTTGTAGACATATCATTTCTCATATTTAAATAGAGTTTACTAATTTTTAGGAAAAAAGTTTCTCTGATAGTTCTTTTTTTTTTGTTTTTGAATTTGTTGAATTATAATTTTAATCTCATTTTTTATTTTTTAAGAATAAAAGTTATCTAATTAGATTAGGGTTATTTTTTATAGTAAAAAAAGTAATAACAAACTTTCCGAATCCTCTTAATATTTACAAATTAATATTTTATTTCCCACTTCACTCTCTCTTTTCTGACTCTCTCCTCTCTTCTCCGTCTCTCTTCACCGCCCCTCCCTCTTCTCTCTCTATTTCTCTCTTCTCTGTTTCCTTACCCTTTTCTCTATTCTCATTGTTTCCTTCTAATCTATCTCTTCTTGTCTATAGTGGCGTTTTGATGGTGGAGTTGGGGGTATTGATGTGTTGCATTTTGGGGGTGGATTTCGGTGGTGGAGTTGAATCAATGGTCGGTGTTTTGGTGGTGGGTCTCGTTTATGGGTCTGTTTCAATGGTGGTGGGTCTCGTCTATGGGTTTGGGTCGTGGCTGTGAGTTTCAGATCGGGTTTTGAGTTGTGGGTTTCTGGTGGGCGTGGGGTTGTGGGCCGTGGGTTTGATTGTGGTGGTATTTGGTTTGAGATTTGAGAAGTGGGTTTGATTGTCGTGGTCACTGGTGTAGGTTTGATATTTAGTTTAAGATTTTAGAAGTGGGTATAATTATGGTGGTGTCTGTAAGTTTTGGTTTGGCCGTGGGTTTGGGGTTTGGTGTGTTGGGTTGATTCGGAAGTTGTTCAAGGGTTTGTACTGGCCGTGGGTTTCCAATGGGTTTGTGGTAAGGTGTTTAGGGCTGGCCGGCGACTCTGGGATGTGGGTTTGCAGTGGGCCACAGTGGTAGTGAATCGGTGGTGGCAGTGGTGGTAGTTTGACCAAATTTTTAATATTATTTGTTGATATATTTTATATTATTTTAATGAGTTGTTTATAAAAATAAAAATTAAAATGCAAGAAGTGTCATATAAAATGAAATGACAAAATAAATAAAATAGGTTTTTAACGTATTAAATAAGGGGGTGGGGGAATTTTGGCATCGCGGATGACTTTTACGCTAGACACTGCAAAATAAAGAAAAGGCGTCCTCCTCCTAGGCCCTGGCATAATTGTTTAACTAAATTATTTTAGTTTAGGCACATGCCAAATGCACAAGTAAAAAAAAAGACCAATCAAGATCTTAGAGGGTTTGGGAATTTCTAGTCATTGCTCAGTTCTCATTTATAATTATTATGGTTTTGAAATTCCTAATCATTGCTTAGGATGTTCTTGACTAACATTGTGAATTCGTGTTTTAAAATTCTTATTTTACCATTTAATTAAAATCATTTAAAAAAAAAAATTAGAATTTCAGTTCATGTGGTAGAATGTATAAGGTGTATTATAGAGTATGTGACATTATGATATCATTAAGCAGGGTTAATCTGGTGTTATAAAATTCCAATTCTTGCATGCATAGGTGGAGCCAACATAATACTCAGTTTCTTTTTGGGAAAAAATTAGGGGATTTAAATTTAATTAATGACTGATTATTTATAATTTGATTCAATTAATAATACTTTAAAATAAAAGATATATATATTAATAGCTAAAACTAAGAGAATATTCAATTAGATTTTAAATTGAAATTCAATTAGAGTATAATTTTACGTTATGTGTCTCATCTAATTTACACTTTTAAATTTTTGTGCCAAGTGAATGAATTTAGTGTAAAAATTGTATTTCAATTAGAGTTTAACTTTGCACCATATATCCTATCTAATCTAAAAATATATATTAAAATTTTGTGTCAAGTGAGTTAATATAGTGTAGAAAACGAAGAATTCAATATAAATATAAAAATAAAAATAAATAAAAACATATATATATATATATATATATAACCAAACCTTAGAGAAAATTTGATTAGAATCAAAATTAGATTTTGCTTTTGTTTGCTTTAAATACAAATTAAATTATTTAGATTTTTTCTTTTTCTTTTTCTGAAATAATGAGTATATTTTTTTTTATACTATTTCTATTTTGATATTTTGTATGTGAAGATCAAGAATGTAACAAGCTATAATTGAGCTAAATAATCACATGCACCTATCCCCATTCAATTTAGGAGATACGAATACTATTGAACCAATTTATTCTTTTACTTTGTGTTGTATTTGGTAAAATTTCATAGACAATGATAGTGAATTGATATTGTATATGTAGTGTCCAATAGTGATTTTCAAAATTATATACATAACAACAGTGTAATTAAAAACTTGGAGTAACCAATATTATTTAAATTGCAAGGAAAAATCATTTTATTACCTCCAAATGTCCTAGTTGAGCAAATGTCTTATATATTTAATAACTCAAACTAACATCAATGGCACCACTACAATTCATTATTCTTGTGCAAAAGCATGGGTTACATACTAGTTAGAATAATAATAGATGATTATTTCATTTTTTTTTCCCCTTCTTTCCTTTTGTAATGGAAAAAAAAAATTTCATAACTGTTTGGTTTAGTAGAGCTATAAACTTACATTCTTTTGAGAGCACCCAAAAAACAAAACTCAGATTCAATTTTGAAGATATTTTCCATTGTTTTTGCTAAGGAAACTATATATATGCCAATAAAATTCTTGTGTATTCCAATTGCATTCTCATCCCTTGTCAGTGACACATTTCTAAAGCCTTTTTAGTAAGTCGAATCTAAATCAGCTATTGACGAAAATTTAATTGTTGTCGCTTTTATTTTGCTTCATGCTAAATCACAAGAGCTACTTAGTACTCCATCTTTTATATCTAATCAAACTGAAATGCCAATTCTATAACCAGCATATAATATTTTTTAGACCGTGTAAAAATTGTTCAACGCTTGATGCGTTAGGCATATGCTCGTTGCCTACGCCCTGCATCTCTGATTTGAGCAAGAAAGCAAGGAGGGGACCTCGAAAATGCTCAAAATCTTCTTTCTTCTTCTTCTTTTCCATTATGTAAAACTCATATTTCTTGTTATTTGGTGAGAGTGCAAATAATTTACTTTCATAATTACCCTTAAGGTATTATTATTTGTTACATAATGGACGGCATTTTTCTAAATATGTATACATTCATATGTAATATTTTAATTACAACTTATTGAGGGGAGTTGGCTTAGAGGTAACAACTAAGATAAGTTTGATTAGTAGCTTTATCTCTTAAAGTTTGTATGAGAGAAAATGATATCATTCATTTTTTAAGTCATTGATATGCCAGATTCTTTCAACTTTGAAAATGTGTACACTATCAGGAGGCTTTTTTTTTTTTTTTTTTTAGAGGAAACACCATTAGAAGATTTTAATCATATTAGCGTTTTAACAAGTCTTTGATCATTGTTTGAAACTTTCAAAGACTTCGAAAATTCAAGTCTTGAAATTTTTTTTTCTTTGTTCGCTATAGTTTTCAAATTTTGGACTATATAAGAATTGTTTTATGCAAATTGCAGAGTTATAGACAAAATATGTGGAAACTAATTAACATGTAATAATCATGTTATCTAAATAAGTTTTATGTCATTCATATGTCAGATTCCTTCAACCTTGAAAAGGTGTGGCACTATTACAAGTCCTTTTTTGTTGTTGAGGGAAACTCCATTAGAAGACATTAGAAGACTTTAATCATGTTAGCATTTCAAGTTTCAACAAGTCCTTGATCATTGTTTGGAACATCCAAAGACTTTGAAAATTTAAGTCTTGGAATTTTTTTTTTTCTTTTTTGCTATAGTCTTGGAATTTTGGACTATAGAAAGAATTGTTTGGTGCAAATTGCAGATTTATAGACAAATTTTGTAGAAACCAGTTAACATGTAGCAATCATGTTATCTGAATAATTTTATGTCATTCATATGCCAATTCCTTTAACCTTGAAAGTCGGTGACATCATTAGAAGTCCCTTCTCTCTCTCCCTCTCTCTCTTTTTTTTTTGAGGGAAACACCATTAGAAAGTCAAAAAGTCAGAAAATCAAGTTATCCGGATTAGGTATATATAAAAAACTCCTTATAATTAATCAAGTATCATAATAATCCTATCTACTATTTTTCAAATATAATAATAATAATCCCATAAAAAAAAATACTTTAGACTTCAATTCACCCAGTCCGATACCTGTAGTGGATAAATTTTTATTAATATATATATTATGTATATATATTTTTTTCTTTTCATTTTTAGGAAATGTCTTTGCCCATTTAGGACCATCAGTTTATGGAAATAATTAACTTATTATTATGACATTTATGCTACATATTTAGCATATTGTTAAGGACCCAGCAAATAAGACAAGGCATCCTCTTGGCATAATTATTAATTAAAACATTATAATTTAGGCACAAGCCAAATGCACAAATAAAAATAGCCAGTAAACCATTGGTTTAAAGGGAAGTTTACACCCTTAGGAATAATCATTGTAATAGCAGAAAATTTCTTAATAATCTCAGCAAAAAAAAAAAAAAAATCTTAATAAAAGTTGAACATAATGTGATAACGTCTAGAAGGTCCAATTTGGTAATGGTATAGTCATGAGTCATGACCTACAAGCTACAACATGAGAATGCTCCAATTAATAAAAGTTGAACATAAGGTGATAACTGATAACGTCTAGAGGGTCCAATTTGGTATTGTATTTCATGCATACAATGGCGTAGCCAACTTCATCTTTCCTATTTTTAATAAGTAGCACTGCTTTTTTTTCTTATTTTTTCGTTTCCTTATATATCAAATGTTATTCTATTTCTTAATCTTTGATACCCTTATTACTAAAATTTTAAAGATACTACAAATTGTACAAAATGTTTTAGAGTAATAAAGTGTCTTGCAAAACAATGATAAATGGGTAACAAAAATGTGATTGGTGCAAATAATACATGAATTTTTGGATTCCACTTTCCTAACATGGACTAGCTTTTTCCAAATATATATACATACATTTGTAATATTTTGATAATTTACTAGGGGGAGTGGACTTATGAGGAAGACAGAGTTTTACTAAACAACAAGTAAGAAAAGCTTAATTAGTAGCTTTATCTCTTCAAATATTTCGTGGAAGAAAATAATTGCAGCTCTTTTTAAGTAGTTGATATGTCAGATTCCTTTAATCAAGAAAACGAATGACAGCATTACAATTCTTTATTGTTGTTAACATCTCACCAAGTCTTTGGTCATTGTTCAAAACTCCAAAGTCTTTTAGTTATTCTTTGAAAATTCCAAAAACTTGGAAAGTTGTAAACTTAAAATTTTGGACTATATAATAATTGTTTGATGTAGACTGCATAATTGCAGACTAAGTGGATGGCAATTATCAAATGTGTAGTAATCATGGTATCCGGGTCAGTTTTCCGTCATCCATTACCTTTTCTCAAATAAAATAAAAACAAAAATGGATTGTAATTACATAACTAGTTTTCTACCGATCCCCATCCCATGGAATGATCAAGAAAATCTATTTTTATATAAACATATTTATTTAAGTTTAAACACCAAATTACATGTTAGGAATGCTATAGGCATATGGATAATAATTGGTGTATTGAGATTTAGTTAGTTAGTTAGTTACAATTCTAAACATGTTAATCACATTTAGCACATGTTGGAATTATTAATGCACATGGAGAATAATAGAACCAATAGGATAAGGCATGTTAATCACATTTAGCACATGTTGGAATTATTAATGCACATGGGGAATAATAGAACCAATAGGATGAGGCCATGTGGGCCAATGAGATTAGAGCTAGTCTCCTATAAATACATGATTGTAATCCAATATGAGATATCAATGAAGTATAAACCAATTTGTTAGTGCATTAGTGCATCTCTCTCTCTCTCTCTTAATCTCTCTATTTCTCTATGGAGGGTGACTACCTCGAATTAAGTCAATTTCCCTACAATCCTCATTCATTCCCCTATAATTCCCATCAATCCCTATTAGGAACCACCGGGTTCCTAACATTACATCCTCCAACTTTAAATTATTTTCAAATTTGTCATTTTAGTTTCATCTTTTTTTTCAACCCTTAACTTAAATATGTTTTCAGTTTAGTCATTCCGTCAATATTGTCCAATCTTGCTATTAGTTTAATATCGTCCAATGTGAATTGGATGGAAGGAATACAATGAAAACAGATGAAAGTTAAAGGACTAAAATGATAAATAGTAAAACTTAAAGAACCAAATTAAACAATATAATACTTGAAATTTTGAATTGCTCTTTCATAACATGGACAAGATTTTTCTAAATATATATACATGCATTTGTAGTATTTTGATAATTTACTAGGTGGAGTGGACTTATGGGGAAGACAGAGTTTTCCTAAATAACAAGTAAGAAATGTTTAATTAGTAGATTTATCTCTTAAAATATTTTCTGGAGGAAAATAATTGCTGCTCTTTTTAAGTCGTTGATTTGTCAGATACCTTTAATCATGAAGACGAATGACACCATTAGAAGTCTTTATTCTTGTTAACATCTCACCAAGCCTTTGGTCATTGTTCAAAACTCCAAGTCTTTTAGTTATTGTTTGAAAGTTTCAAAAAATTGGAAAGTTATAATCTTAAAATTTTGGACTATATAATAATTGTTTGACGTAGATTGCATAATTGCAGACTAAGTGTATGGCAATTATCAAATGTGTAGCAATCATGGTATCCGGGTCAGTTTTACGTCATCCATTGCCTTTTCTCAAATAAAATAAAAATAAAAATGGATTGTAATTACATATCTAGTTTTCTACCCATCCCCATCCCATCCAATGATCAAGAAAATCTATTTTTATATAAATATATTTATTTAAGTTTAAACTCCAAATTACATCCTCCAACTTTAACTTATTTTCAAATTAATCATTTAAGTTTCATTTTCTTTTTTCAATCCTAACTTAAATATGTTTTCAGTTTAGTCATTCCGTCAATATTGTCCAATCTTGCTATTAGTCTAATATCGTCCAAAGTGGATTGGATGGAAGGAATACAATGAAAACAAATGAAAGTTAAAGGACTAAAATGATAAATAGTAAAACTTAAAGAACCGAATTAAACAATATAATACAAGAATTTTTGGATTGATCTTTCCTAACATGGACTATCTTTTTCTAAATATATATACATAAATTTGTAATATTTTGATAATTTACTAGGGGGAGTGGACCAACGGCGAAGACAGAGTTTTCCTAAATAACAAGTAAGAAAAGTTTAATTAGTAGCTTTATCTCTTAAAATATTTTGTGGATGAAAATAATTGCAGCTCTTTTTAGGTCATTGATATGTCAGATACCTTTAATCATGAAAAGGAATGACAACATTAAAAGTCTTTGTTGTTGTCAACATCTCACCAAGTCTTTGGTCATTGTTCAAAACTCCAAAGTCTTTTAGTTATTCTTTGAAAATTCCAAAAACTTGGAAAGTTGTAAACTTAAAATTTTGGACTATATAATAATTGTTTGATGTAGACTGCATAATTGCAGACTAAGTGGATGGCAATTATCAAATGTGTAGTAATCATGGTATCCGGGTCAGTTTTCCGTCATCCATTACCTTTTCTCAAATAAAATAAAAACAAAAATGGATTGTAATTACATAACTAGTTTTCTACCGATCCCCATCCCATGGAATGATCAAGAAAATCTATTTTTATATAAACATATTTATTTAAGTTTAAACACCAAATTACATCCTCCAACTTTAAATTATTTTCAAATTTGTCATTTTAGTTTCATCTTTTTTTTCAACCCTTAACTTAAATATGTTTTCAGTTTAGTCATTCCGTCAATATTGTCCAATCTTGCTATTAGTTTAATATCGTCCAATGTGAATTGGATGGAAGGAATACAATGAAAACAGATGAAAGTTAAAGGACTAAAATGATAAATAGTAAAACTTAAGGAACCAAATTAAACAATATAATACTTGAAATTTTGAACTGCTCTTTCATAACATGGACAAGATTTTTCTAAATATATATACATGCATTTGTAGTATTTTGATAATTTACTAGGTGGAGTGGACTTATGGGGAAGACAGAGTTTTCCTAAATAACAAGTAAGAAATGTTTAATTAGTAGATTTATCTCTTAAAATATTTTCTGGAGGAAAATAATTGCTGCTCTTTTTAAGTCGTTGATTTGTCAGATACCTTTAATCATGAAGACGAATGACACCATTAGAAGTCTTTATTCTTGTTAACATCTCACCAAGCCTTTGGTCATTGTTCAAAACTCCAAGTCTTTTAGTTATTGTTTGAAAGTTTCAAAAAATTGGAAAGTTATAATCTTAAAATTTTGGACTATATAATAATTGTTTGACGTAGATTGCATAATTGCAGACTAAGTGTATGGCAATTATCAAATGTGTAGCAATCATGGTATCCGGGTCAGTTTTACGTCATCCATTGCCTTTTCTCAAATAAAATAAAAATAAAAATGGATTGTAATTACATATCTAGTTTTCTACCCATCCCCATCCCATCCAATGATCAAGAAAATCTATTTTTATATAAATCTATTTATTTAAGTTTAAACTCCAAATTACATCCTCCAACTTTAACTTATTTTCAAATTAATCATTTAAGTTTCATTTTCTTTTTTCAATCCTAACTTAAATATGTTTTCAGTTTAGTCATTCCGACAATATTGTCCATTCTTGCTATTAGTCTAATATCGTCCAAAGTGGATTGGATGGAAGGAATACAATGAAAACAAATGAAAGTTAAAGGACTAAAATGATAAATAGTAAAACTTAAAGAACCGAATTAAACAATAAAATACAAGAATTTTTGGATTGATCTTTCCTAACATGGGCTATCTTTTTCTAAATATATATACATAAATTTGTAATATTTTGATAATTTACTATGGGGAGTGGACCAATGGCGAAGACAGAGTTTTCCTAAATGACAAGTAAGAAAAGTTTAATTAGTAGCTTTATCTCTTAAAATATTTTGTGGATGAAAATAATTGCAGCTCTTTTTAGGTCATTGATATGTCAGATACCTTTAATCATGAAAAGGAATGACAACATTAAAAGTCTTTGTTGTTGTTAACATCTCACCAAGTCTTTGGTCATTGTTCAAAACTCCAAAGTCTTTTAGTTATTGTGTTAAAATTTCAAAAACATGGAAAGTTATAATCTTAAAATTTTGGACTATTTAATAATTGTTTGATGTAGATTGCATAATTGCAAACTAAGTGTATGGCAATTATCAAATGTGCAGCAATCATGATATCCGAGTCAATTTTACGTCATCCAATACCTTTTCTCAAATAAAATAAAAATAAAAATGGATTGTAATTACATATCTAGTTTTCTACCCATCCACATCCCTTATCATGACCAAGAAAATATAATTTTATATAAACATATTTATTTAAGTTTAAAGTCCAAATTACATCCTTCAACTTTAACTTATTTTCAAATTAGTCATTTAAGCTTCATTTTTTT
The DNA here is from genome assembly GCA_019022515.1 of Quercus aquifolioides. NCBI lineage: Eukaryota > Viridiplantae > Streptophyta > Magnoliopsida > Fagales > Fagaceae > Quercus > Quercus aquifolioides. The sequence goes on along the minus strand of JAFHAW010000163.1, from coordinate 144,729 downwards.
TTTTTCAATCCTTAGCATAAATATGTTTTCAATTTAGTCATTCCATCAATATTGTCCAATCTTGCTATTAGTTTAATATTGTCCAATGTGGATTGGATGGAAGGAATACAATGAAAACAAATGAAATTTAATGGACTGAAATGGTAAATAGTAAAACTTAAAGAACCAAAGTAAACAATATAGTACTTGAATTTTTGGATTGCCCTTTCGTAACATGGACTAATATTTTCTTAAAATACATACATACATTTGTAAAATATTGATAATTTACTAGGGGGAGTGGACTTCTGGGGAAGACAGAGTTTTCCTAAATAACAAGTAAGAAAAGTTTAATTTGTAGCTTTATCTCCTAAAATATTTTGTGGAAGAAAATAATTGCAGCTCTTTTTAAGTGGTTGATATGTCAGATTCCTTTAATCATAAAAACGAATGACACCATTAGAATTCTTTATTGTTGTTAACATCTCACCAAGTCTTTGGTCATTGTTAAAAAATCCAAAGTCTTTTACTTATTGTTTGAAAATTCCAAAAACTTGGAAAGTTATAAACTTAAAATTTTGGACTACATAATAATTATTTGATGTAGACTGCATAATTGCAAACTAAGAGTATGGCAATTATCAAAAGTGCAGCGATCATGATATTCGAGTCAGTTTTACGTCATCCAATACCTTTCCTCAAATAAAATAAAAATAAAATTGGACTGTAATTACATATCTAGTTTTCTACCCATCCACATCCCATATAATGATCAAGAAAATCTTTTTTTTATATAAACGTATTTATTTAAGTTTAAACTCCAAATTACATCCTCCGACTTTAACTTATTTTCAAATTAGTCATTTAAGGTTTATTTTTTTTTTTCAATCCTGAACTTAAATATGTTTTCAGTTTAGTCATTCCGTCAATATTGTCCAATCTTGCTATTAGTTTAATATCATCCAATGTGGATTGGATGGAAGGAATACAATGAAAACAAATGAAAGTTAAAGGACTAAAATGATAAGTAGTAAAACTTATAGAACCAAATTAAACAATATAATACTTGAAATTTTGGATTGCTCTTTTGTAATATGGACAAGCTTTTTCTAAATATATATACATACATTTGTAATATTTTGATATTTTACTAGGTGGGGTGGACTTATGGGGAGGACAGAGTTTTCCTAAATAACAAGTAAGAAATGTTTAATTAGTAGATTTATCTCTTAAAATATTTTCTGGAGGAAAATAATTGCAGCTCTTTTAAAGTCATTGATATGTCAGATTCCTTTAATCATTAAAAGGAATGACAACATTAGAATTCTTTACTGTTGTTAACATCTCACCAAGTCTTTCATCATTTTTGAAAAGTCCAAAGTCTTTTAGTTATTGTGTGAAAATTTCAAAAAATTGGAAAGTTTTAATCTTAAAATTTTGGACTATATAATAATTGTTTGATGTAGATTGCATAATTGTAAACTAAGTGTATGGCAATTATCAACTGTGCAACAACCAAGATATCCGAGTCAGTTTTACGTCATCCACTACCTTTTTTCAAATAAATCAAAATAAAAATGGATTGTAATTACATACCTAGTTTTCTACCCATCCACATCCGATATAATGATCAAGAAAATCTATTTTTATATAAACATATTTATTTAAGTTTAAAGTCCAAATTACATCCTCCAACTTTAACTTATTTTCAAATTAGTCATTTAAGCTTCATTTTTTTTTTCCAATCCTTAGCATAAATATGTTTTCAAGTTAGTGATTCCATCAATATTGTCCAATCTTGCTATTAGTTTAATATCGTCCAATGTGGATTGGATGGAAGGAATACAATGAAAACAAATGAAAGTTAAAGGACTAAAATGATAAGTAGTAAAACTTATAGAACCAAATTAAACAATATAATACTTGAAATTTTGGATTGCTCTTTCGTAATATGGACAAGCTTTTTCCAAATATATATACATACATTTGTAATATTTTTATATTTTACTGGGTGGGGTGGACTTATGGGGAAGACAGAGTTTTCCTAAATAACAAGTAAGAAATGTTTAATTAGTAGATTTATCTCTTAAAATATTTTCTGGAGGAAAATAATTGCAGCTCTTTTTAAGTCATTGATATGTCAGATTCCTTTAATCATTAAAATGAATGACCCCATTAGAATTCTTTATTGTTGTTAACATCTCACCAAGTCTTTTCTCATTGTTCAAAACTCCAAAGTCTTTTAGTTTTTGTGTGAAAATTTCAAAAGCTTGGAAAGTTTTAATCTTAAAATTTTGGATTATATAATAATTGTTTGATGTAGAATGCATAATTGCAAACTAAGTGCATGGCAATTGTCAAATGTGCAACAATCATGATATCTGAGTCTGTTTTATGTCATCCAATACCTTTTCTCAAATAAATAAAAATAAAAATGGATTGTAATTACATATCTAGTTTTCTACCCATCCACATCCCGTATAATGATCAAGAAAATCTATTTTTATTTAAACATATTTATTTAAGTTTAAAGTCCAAATTATATCCTCCAACTTTAACTTATTTTCAAATTAGACATTTGAGCTTCATTTTTTTTTTCAATCCTCAGCATAAGTATGTTTTCAATTTAGTCATTCCATCAATATTGTCCAATCTTGCTATTAGTTTAATATCGTCCAATGTGGATTGGTTGGAAGAAATACAATGAAAACAAATGAAATTTAATGGACTAAAATGATAAATTGTAAAACTTAAGGAACCGAATTAAACAAGATAATACTTGAATTTTTGGATTGCTCTTTCGTAACATGAACTAGCATTTTCTAAAATTATATACATGCATTTGTAAAATTTTGATAATTTACTAGGGGGAGTGGACTTATGGAGAAGATAGAGTTTTCATAAATAACAAGTAAGAAAAGTTTAATTTGTAGATTTATCTCTTAAAATATTTTTTGGAAGAAAATAATTGCTGCTCTTTTTAAGTCATTGATATGTCAGATTCCTTTAATCCTGAAAACAAATGACACCATTGGAATTCTTTATTGTTGTTAACATCTCGCCAAGTCTTTGGTCATTGTTCAAAACTCCAAAGTCTTTTAGTTATTGTTTGAAAATTCCAAAAACATGGTAAGGTATAAACTTAAAATTTTGTACTATATCATAATTGTTTGATGTAGACTGCATAATTGCAGACTAAGTGTATGGCAATTATCAAATGTGCAGCAATCATGGTATTCGGGTCAGTTTTACGTCATCCATTACCTTTTCTCAAATAAAATAAAAATAAAAATAAAAATGGATTGTAATTACATATCAAGTTTTCTATCCACCCCCATTCCATGTAATGATCAAGAAATCTTTTTTTATATAAACATATTTATTTAAGTTTAAACTCCGAATTACATCCTCCAACTTTAACATATTTTAAAATTAGTCATTTAAGTTTCATTTTTTTTTTCAATCCTTAACTTGAATATGTTTTCAGTTTAGACATTCCGTCAATATTGTCCAATCTTGCTATTAGTTTAATATCGTCCAATGTGGATTGGATGGAAGGAATACAATGAAAACAAATGAAAGTCAATGGACTAAGTGTATGGCAATTATCAAATGTGAGGCAATCATGGTATTCAGGTCAGTTTTATGTCATCCAATATCATTTCTCAAATAAAATAAAAATAAAAATGGACTGTAATTACATATCTAGTTTTCTACCCATCCACATCCCATATAATGATCAAGAAAATCTATTTTTATATAAACTTTGGATTGCTCTTTCGTAACATGGACAAGCTTTTTCTAAATATATATACGTACATTTGTAATATTTTGATAATTTAACAGGTGGAGTGCACTTATGGGGAAGACATAGTTTTCCTAAATAACAAGTAAGAAATGTTTAATTTGTTGATTTATATCTTAAAATATTTTCTGGAAGAAAATAATTGCTGCTCTTTTTAAGTCGTTGATATGCCAGATTTCTTTAATCATGAAAACAAATGAGACCATTAGAATTCTTTATTGTTGTTAACAGCTCACCAAGTCATTGGTCATTGTTGAAAACTCCAAAGTCTTTTAGTTATTGTTTGAAAATTCCAGAACCTTGGAAAGTTATAAACTAAAAATTTTGGACTATATAATAATTGTTTGATGTAGATTGCATAATTGCAGACTAAGTGTATGGCAATTATCAAATGTGTAGCAATCATGGTATCAGAGTCAGTTTTACGTCATCCATTACCTTTTCTCAACTAAAATAAAAATAAAAAATGATTGTAATTGCATATCAAGTTTTCTACCCATCCCCATCCCAGGTAATGATCAAGAAAATCTATTTTTATATAAACGTATTTATTTAAGTTTAAACTCCAAATTACATCCCCCAAGTTTAACTTATTTTCAAATTAGTCATTTAAGTTTCATTTTTTTTTTCAGTCCTTAACTTGAATATGTTTTCAGTTTAGACATTCCGTCAATATTGTCCAATCTTGCTATTAGTTTAATATCGTCCAATGTGGATTGGATGGAAGGAATACAATGAAAACAAATGAAAGTCAATGGACTAAGTGTATGGCAATTATCAAATGTGAGGCAATCATGGTATTCAGGTCAGTTTTATGTCATCCAATATCATTTCTCAAATAAAATAAAAATAAAAATGGACTGTAATTACATATCTAGTTTTCTACCCATCCACATCCCATATAATGATCAAGAAAATCTATTTTTATATAAACATATTTATTTAAGTTTAAAGTCCAAATCACATCCCCCAACTTTAACTTATTTTCAAATTCGTCATTTAAGCTTCATTTTTTTATTTCAACCGTTAGCATAAATATGTTTTCAGTTTTGTCATTCCATGAATATTTTCCAATCTTGCTATTAGTTTATTATCGTCCAATGTGGATTGGATGGAAGGAATACAATGAAAACAAATGAAATTTAATGGACTAAAATGATAAATAGTATATCTTAAGGAACCGAATTAAACAATATAATACTTGAAACTTTGGATTGCTCTTTCGTAACATGGACAAGCTTTTTCTAAATATATATACGTACATTTGTAATATTTTGATAATTTAACAGGTGGAGTGCACTTATGGGGAAGACATAGTTTTCCTAAATAACAAGTAAGAAATGTTTAATTTGTTGATTTATATCTTAAAATATTTTCTGGAAGAAAATAATTGCTGCTCTTTTTAAGTCGTTGATATGCCAGATTTCTTTAATCATGAAAACAAATGAGACCATTAGAATTCTTTATTGTTGTTAACAGCTCACCAAGTCATTGGTCATTGTTGAAAACTCCAAAGTCTTTTAGTTATTGTTTGAAAATTCCAGAACCTTGGAAAGTTATAAACTAAAAATTTTGGACTATATAATAATTGTTTGATGTAGATTGCATAATTGCAGACTAAGTGTATGGCAATTATCAAATGTGTAGCAATCATGGTATCAGAGTCAGTTTTACGTCATCCATTACCTTTTCTCAACTAAAATAAAAATAAAAAATGATTGTAATTGCATATCAAGTTTTCTACCCATCCCCATCCCAGGTAATGATCAAGAAAATCTATTTTTATATAAACGTATTTAATTAAGTTTAAACTCCAAATTACATCCCCCAAGTTTAACTTATTTTCAAATTAGTCATTTAAGTTTCATTTTTTTTTCCAGTCCTTAACTTAAATATGTTTTTAGTTTAGCCATTCCGTCAATATTGTCCAATCTTGCAATTAGTTTAATATCATCCAATGTGGATTGGATGGAAGGAATTCAATGAAAACAAATGAAAGTTGAAGGACTAAAATGATAAGTAGTAAAACTTATTGAACCAAATTAAACAATATAATACTTGAAATTTTGGATTGCTCTTTCGTAATATGGACAAGCTTTTTCTGAATATATATGAATACATTTGTAATATTTTGATACTTTACCGGGTGGAGTGGACTTATGGGGAAGACAGAGTTTTCCTAAATAACAAGTAAGAAATGTTTAATTAGTAGATTTATCTCTTAAAATATTTGCTAGAAGAAAATAATTGCAGCTCTTTTTAAGTCATTGATATATCAGATTCCTTTAATCATTAAAACGAATGACCCCATTAGAATTCTTTATTGTTGTTAACATCTCACCAAGTCTTTTCTCATTGTTCAAAACTCCAAAGTCGTTTAGTTTTTGTGTGAAAATTTCAAAAGCTTGGAAAGTTTTAATCTTAAAATTTTGGACTATATAATAATTGTTTGATATAGAATGCATAATTGCAAACTAAGTGCATGGCAATTGTCAAATGTGCAACAATCATGATATCTGAGTCTTTTTATGTCATCCAATACCTTTTCTCAAATAAATAAAAATAAAAATGGATTGTAATTACATATCTAGTTTTCTACCCATCCACATCCCATATAATGATCAAGAAAATCTATTTTTATATAAACATATTTATTTAAGTTTAAAGTCCAAATTACATCCTCCAACTTTAACTTATTTTCAAATTAGACATTTAAGCTTCATTTTTTTTTTTTAATCCTCAGCATAAGTATGTTTTCAATTTAGTCATTCCATCAATATTGTCCAATCTTGCTATTAGTTTAATATCGTCCAATGTGGATTGGTTGGAAGAAATACAATGAAAACAAATGAAATTTAATGGACTAAAATGATAAATAGTAAAACTTAAGGAACCGAATTAAACAAGATAATACTTGAATTTTTGGATTGCTCTTTCGTAACATGGACTAGCATTTTCTAAAATTATATACATGCATTTGTAAAATTTTGATAATTTACTAGGGGGAGTGGACTTATGGAGAAGACAGAGTTTTCATAAATAACAAGTAAAAAAAGTTTAATTAGTAGCTTTATCTCTTAAAATATTTTGTGGAAGAAAATAATTATTGTAGCTCTTTTTTAGTCATTGATGTGTCGGATTCTTTTAATCATGAAAACAAATGACACCATCAGAATTCTTTATTGTTGCTAACATCTCACAAAGTCTTTTGTCACTGTTCAAAACTTCAAAGTCTTTTGGTTATTGTTTGAAAATTCCAAAAATTTGGATAGTTATAAACTTAAAATTTTGGACTATATAATAAAGACTGCATAATTGCAGACTAGGTGTATGGCAATTATCAAATGTGTGGCAATCATGGTATCCGGATCAGTTTTACGTAATCCATTATCTTTTCTCAAAAAAAAAAAAAAAAAAAATATATATATATATATAAATAAAAATGGATTGTAATTACATATCTAGTTTTCTACCCATCCACATCCCTTGTAATGATGAAGAAAATCTATTTTTATATAAACGAATTTATTTAAGTTTAAAGTCCAAATTACATCCTCCAACTTTAACGTATTTTCAAATTAGTCATTTAATTTTTTTTTTTTTTTCATTCCTTAGTATAAATATGTTTTAAATTTAGTCATTCCATCAATATTGTCCAATCTTGCTAATAGTTCAATATCGGCCAATGAGGATTGGATGGAAGGAATACAATGAAAACAAATGAAATTTATTGGACTAATGATAATTAGTAAAAGTTATAGAATCGAATTAAACAATATAATACATGAATTATTGGATTGCTCTTTCGTAACGTGGACTAGCATTTTCTAAACATATATACATACATTTGTAATATTTTGATAATTTACTAGGGGGAGAGGACTTATGGGGAAGACAGAGTTTTCCTAAATAACATGTAAGAAAAGTTTAATTAGTAACTTTGTCTCTTAAAATATTTTGTGGAAGAAAATAATTGCAGCTCTTTTTAAGTCGTTGATATGTTGGATTCCTTTAATCATGAAAACGAATGACACCATTAGAATTCTTTATTCTTGTTAACATCTCACCATGTCTTTGGTCATTGTTCAAAACTCCAAAGTCTTTTAGTTATGGTTCGAAAATTCCAAAAACTTGGAAAGTTATAAACTTAAAATTTTGGACTATATAATAATTGTTTGATGTAGACCGCATAATTGCAGACTAAGTGTATGGCAATTATCAAATGTGTAGCAATCATGATATCCGGGTCAGTTTTACGTCATCCGTTACCTTTTCTCAAATAAAATAAAAATAATAATGGACTGTAATTACATTTCTAGTTTTCTACCCATCCACATCCCATGTAATGATCATTAAAATCTCTTTTTATATAAACATATTTATTTAAGTTTAAACTCCAAATTTCATCCTCCAAGTTCAAATTATTTTCAAATTAGTCATTTAAATTTTTTTTTTTTTTTTCAATCCTTAACTTAAATATGTTTTCTGTTTTGTCATTTCGTCAATATTGTCCAAACTTGGTTTTAGTTTAATATTGTCCAATGTGGATTGGATGGAAGGAATACAATGAATACAAAAGAAAGTTAAAGGACTAAAATGATAAATAGTAAAACTTAAATAACCAAATTAAAAAATATAATACATGAATTTTTGGATTGATCTTTTGTAGCATGGACTAGCTTTTTCTAAATATATATACATGCATTTGTAATATTTTGATAACTGACTCGGGTGAGTCGACTTATGCAGAAGACAAAGTTTTCCTAAATAACAAGTAAGAATAGTTTAATTAGTAGCGTGATCTCTAAAAATATTTTGCGGAAGAAAATAATTGCCACTCTTTTTAAGTCAATGTTTTGTCAGATATCTTTAATCATGAAACCGAAGAACATCATTAGAAGTGTTTATTGCTGTTAACATCTCACCAAGTCTTTGGTCATTGTTCAAAACTCCAAAGTCTTTTAGTTATTGTTTGAAAATTTCAAAAACTTGGAAAGTTATAATCTTAAAATTTTGGACTATATAATAGTTGTTTGATGTAGACTGCATAATTGCAGACTAATTGTATGGCAATTATCAAATGTGTTGCAATCACGATATCCTAGTCAGTTTTACATCATCCAATACCTTTTTTGAAATAAAATAAAAATAAAAATGGATTGTAAATACATATCTAGTTTTCTACCCATCCACATCCCATATAATGATCAAGAAAATCTATTTTTATATAAACGTATTTATTTTAGTTTAAAGTCCAAATTACATCTTCCAACTTTAACTTATTTTTAAATTAGTCATTTAAGTTTTTATTTATTTATTTATTTTTTCATTCCTTAGTATAAATATGTGTTAAATTTAGTTATTCCTTTAATATTGTCCAATCTTGCTAATAGTTTAATATCGGCCAGGGAGGATTGGATGGAAGGAATACAATGAAAAAAAATAAAATTTATTGGACTAAAATGATAAATATTAAAACTTATAGAATCGAATTAAACAATATAATACATGAATTATTGGATTGCTCTTTCGTAACGTGGACTAACATTTTCTAAAAATATATACATACATTTGTAATATTTTTGATAATTTACTAGGGGGAGAGGACTTATGGGGAAGACAGAGTTTTCCTAAATAACATGTAAGAAAAGTTTAATTAGTAACTTTATCTCATAAAATATTTTGTGGAAGAAAATAATTGCAGCTCTTTTTAAGTCGTGGATATGTCAGATTCCTTTAATCATGAAAACGAATGACACCATTAGAATTTTTTATTCTTGTTAACATCTCACCACGTCTTTGGTCATTGTTCAAAACTCCAATGTCTTTTAGTTATTGTTCGAAAATTCCAAAAACTTGGACAGTTATAAACTTAAAATTTTGGACTATATAATAATTGTTTGATGTAGATTGCATAATTGCAGACTAAGTGTATGGCAATTATCAAATGTGTAGCAATCATGATATTCGGGTCAGTTTTACGTCATCCATTACCTTTTCTCAAATAAAATAAAAATAATAATGGATTGTAATTACATATCTAGTTTTCTACCCATCCACATCCCATGTAATGATCATTAAAATCTCTTTTTATATAAACATATTTATTTAAGTTTAAACTTCAAATTTCATCCTCCAAGTTCAAATTATTTTCAAATTAGTCATTTAAGTTTCATTTTTTTTTTCAATCCTTAACTTAAATATGTTTTCTGTTTTGTCATTCCGTCAATATTGTCCAATCTTGGTTTTAGTTTTATATTGTCCAATGTGGATTGGATGGAAGGAATACAATGAATACAAAAGAAAGTTAAAGGACTAAAATGATAAATAGTAAAACTTAAAGGACCAAATTAAACAATATAATACATGAATTTTTTGATTGATCTTTTGTAGCATGGACTAGCTTTTTCTAAATATATATACATGCATTTGTAATATTTTGATAACTGACTCGGGTGAGTGGATTTATGCAGAAGACAAAGTTTTCCTAAATAACAAGTAAGAAAAGTTTAATTAGTAGCGTGATCTCTAAAAATATTTTGCGGAAGAAAATAATTGCTACTCTTTTTAAGTCAATGATTTGTCAGATATCTTTAATCATGAAACCGAAGGACATCATTAGAAGTGTGTATTGTTGTTAACATCTCACCAAGTCTTTGGTCATTGTTCAAAACTCCAAAGTCATTTAGTTATTGATTGAAAATTTCAAAAACTTGGAAAGTTATAATCTTAAAATTTTGGACTATATAATAATTGTTTGATGTAGACTGCATAATTGCAGACTAAGTGTATGGCAATTATCAAATGTGTTGCAATCATGATATTCTAGTTAGTTTTACATTATCCAATACCTTTTTTGAAATAAAATAAAAATAAAAATGGATTGTAATTACATATCTAGTTTTCTACCCATCCACATCCCAAATAATGATCAAGAAAATCTATTTTTATATAAACGTATTTATTTAAGTTTAAAGTCCAAATTACATCTTCCAACTTTAACTTATTTTCAAATTAGTCATTTAAGTTTCTTTTTTTTTTCTTTTTTTTTTTTTCATTCCTTAGCATAAATATGTGTTAAATTTAGTCATTCCATCAATATTGTCCAATCTTAATATCGTCCAATGTGGATTGGATGGAAGGAATACAGTGAAAAAAAAATGAAATTTATTGGACTAAAATGATAAATAGTAAAACTTATAGAATCGAATTAAACAATATAATACATGAATTATTGGATTGCCCTTTCGTAACGTGGACTAACATTTTCTAAAAATATATACATACATTTGTAATATTGTGATAATTTACTAGGGGGAGAGGACTTATGGGGAAGACAGAGTTTTCCTAAATAATATGTAAGAAAAGTTTAATTAGTAACTTTATCTCATAAAATATTTTGTGGAAGAAAATAATTGTAGCTCTTTTTAAGTCGTGGATATGTCAGATTCCTTTAATCATGAAAACGAATGACACCATTAGAATTTTTTATTCTTGTTAACATCTCACCACGTCTTTGGTCATTGTTCAAAACTCCAATGTCTTTTAGTTATTGTTCGAAAATTCCAAAAACTTGGACAGTTATAAACTTAAAATTTTGGACTATATAATAATTGTTTGATGTAGATTGCATAATTGCAGACTAAGTGTATGGCAATTATCAAATGTGTAGCAATCATGATATTCGGGTCAGTTTTACGTCATCCATTACCTTTTCTCAAATAAAATAAAAATAATAATGGATTGTAATTACATATCTAGTTTTCTACCCATCCACATCCCATGTAACGATCATTAAAATCTCTTTTTATATAAACATATTTATTTAAGTTTAAACTTCAAATTTCATCCTTCAAGTTCAAATTATTTTCAAATTAGTCATTTAAGTTTCATTTTTTTTTTCAATCCTTAACTTAAATATGTTTTCTGTTTTGTCATTCCGTCAATATTGTCCAATCTTGGTTTTAGTTTAATATTGTCCAATGTGGATTGGATGGAAGGAATACAATGAATACAAAAGAAAGTTAAAGGACTAAAATGATAAATAGTAAAACTTAAAGGACCAAATTAAACAATATAATACATGAATTTTTTGATTGATTTTTGTAGCATGGACCAGCTTTTTCTAAATATATATACATGCATTTGTAATATTTTGATAACTGACTCGGGTGAGTGGACTTATGCAGAAGACAAAGTTTTCCTAAATAACAAGTAAGAAAAGTTTAATTAGTAGCGTGATCTCTAAAAATATTTTGCGGAAGAAAATAATTGCTACTCTTTTTAAGTCAATGATTTGTCAGATATCTTTAATCATGAAACCGAAGGACATCATTAGAAGTGTGTATTGTTGTTAACATCTCACCAAGTCTTTGGTCATTGTTCAAAACTCCAAAGTCATTTAGTTATTGATTGAAAATTTCAAAAACTTGGAAAGTTATAATCTTAAAATTTTGGACTATATAATAATTGTTTGATGTAGACTGCATAATTGCAGACTAAGTGTATGGCAATTATCAAATGTGTTGCAATCATGATATTCTAGTCAGTTTTACATCATCCAATACCTTTTTTGAAATAAAATAAAAATAAAAATGGATTGTAATTACATATCTAGTTTTCTACCCATCCACATCCCATATAATGATCAAGAAAATCTATTTTTATATAAACGTATTTATTTAAGTTTAAAGTCCAAATTACATCTTCCAACTTTAACTTATTTTCAAATTAGTCATTTAAGTTTCTTTTCTTTTTTCTTTTTTTCATTCCTTAGTATAAATATGTGTTAAATTTAGTCATTTCATCAATATTGTCCAATCTTGCTAATAGTTTAATATCGGCCAGTGAGGATTGGATGGAAGGAATACAATGAAAAAAAAATGAAATTTATTGGACTAAAATGATAAATAGTAAAACTTATAGAATCGAATTAAACAATATAATACATGAATTATTGGATTGCCCTTTCGTAACGTGGACTAACATTTTCTAAAAATATATACATACATTTGTAATATTTTGATAATTTACTAGGGGGAGAGGACTTATGGGGAAGACAGAGTTTTCCTAAATAACATGTAAGAAAAGTTTAATTAGTAACTTTATCGCTTAAAATATTTTGTGGAAGAAAATAATTGCAGCTCTTTTTAAGTCGTTGATATGTCAGATTCCTTTAATCATGAAAACAAATGACACCATTAGAATTCTTTATTCTTGTTAACATCTCACCACGTCTTTGGTCATTGTTCAAAACTCCAATGTCTTTTAGTTATTGTTTGAAAATTCCAAAAACTTGGACAGTTATAAACTTAAAATTTTGGACTATATAATAATTGTTTGATATAGACTGCATAATTGCAGACTAAGTGTATGGCAATTATCAAATGTGTAGCAATCAGGATATTTGGGTCGGTTTTACGTCATCCATTACCTTTTCTCAAATAAAATAAAAATAATAATGGATTGTAATTACATATCTAGTTTTCTACCCATCCACATCCCATGTAATGATCATTAAAATCTCTTTTTATATAAACATATTTATTTAAGTTTAAACTTCAAATTTCATCCTCCAAGTTCAAATTATTTTCAAATTAGTCATTTAAGTTTCATTTTTTTTTTTTAATCCTTAACTTAAATATGTTTTCTGTTTTGTCATTCCGTCAATATTGTCCAATCTTGGTTTTAGTTTAATATTGTCCAATGTGGATTGGATGGAAGGAATACAATGAATACAAAAGAAAGTTAAAGGACTAAAATGATAAATAGTAAAACTTAAAGAACCAAATTAAACAATATAATACATGAATTTTTGGATTGATCTTTTGTAACATGGACTTGCTTTTTCTAAATATATATACATGCATTTGTAATATTTTGATAATTGACTTGGGTGAGTGGACTTATGTAGAAGACAAAGTTTTCCTAAGTAACAAGTAAGAAAAGTTTAATTAGTAGCGTGATCTCTGAAAATATTTTGCGGAAGAAAATAATTGCCACTCTTTTTAAGTCAATGATTTGTCAGATATCTTTAATCATGAAAGCGAAGGACACCATTAGAGGTGTTCATTGTTGTTAACATCTCACCAAGTCTTTGGTCATTGTTCAAAACTCCAAAGTCTTTTAGTTATTGTTTGAAAATTTCAAAAACATGGGAAGTTATAATCTTAAAATTTTGGACTATATAATAATTTTTTGATGTAGACTGCATAATTGCAGACTAGGTGTATGGCAATTATCAAATGTGTTGCAATCATGATATCTTAGTCAGTTTTACATCATCCAATACCTTATCTGAAATAAAATAAAAATAAAAATGGATTGTAATTACATATCTAGTTTTCTACCCATCCACATCCAATATAATGATCAAGAAAATCTATTTTTATATAAACGTATTTATTTAAGTTTAAAGTCCAAATTTCATCTTCCAACTTTAACTTATTTTCAAATTAGTCATTTAAGTTTCTTTTTTTTTTTTTCAATCCTTAGCATAAATATGTTTTCAATTTAGTCATTCCATCAATATTGTCCAATCTTAATATCGTCCAATGTGGATTAGATGGAAGGAATACAATGAAAACAAATGAAATTTAATGGACTAAAATGATAAATTGTAAAACTTAAAGAACCAAATCAAACAATATAATACATGAATTTTTGGACTGCTTTTTCGTAACATGGACTAGCATTTTCTAAATATATATATATATATATATACATTTGTATTATTTTGATAATTTGCTAGGGGGAGTGGACTTTTGTGGAAGACAGAGTTTTCCTAAATAACAAGTAATAAAAGTTTAATTAGTAGCTTTATCTTTTAAAATATTTTGTGGAAGAAAATAATTGCAGCTCTTTTTAAGTTGTTGATATGTCAAAATCCTTTAATCATGAAAGCGAATGACACCATTAGAATTCCGTATTTTTGTTAACATCTCACCAAGTCTTTGGCCATTGTTCAAAACTCCAAAGGCTTTTAGTTATTGTTTGAAAATTACAAAAACTTGGAAAGTTATAAACTTAAAATTTTGGACTATATAATAATTGTTTGATGTAGACTGCATAATTGTAGACTAAGTGTGTGGCAATTATTAAACTAGTCGTAAACCCACGCAATGCGTGGGAATATATAATTATTTTGTAACATGCTATAATCTATAATTTATTCTCCAAAATTTATTTGAAGATATTATGTTCACTTCAAAAATTAGATTTTTTAAAAAGTATTTTCCAACTCTCTATCTATACAAATATATCATTATATTATTTTGGGTTTTTTTTTTTTTTTTTTGGAATCTGATATTTGTAACCCAATAATGGAAGGACATGCCAACACAACGTTAGATTTCCTTTTTTTCTTCATTTGATATGATTGTATCATATTTTAATTCTTTTGAATTTTCAAGTGCACTCTTCTTACCAGCTACATGGATTCTCAATTCCTAAAAATGATGTCCAGTTAGTTGCCAACAGAAAATGATAAGACCACCCAAAAAAAAAAAAAAAAAAAAAAAAAAAACTGAAGTAGGGTTTAACCGGTTAGAATCATCATATACAAAAATTTATCTACAATAAGGTAAATAAATAAAATAAATTTTAAACAAACCTTACTTCAGTAAAATGTTCAAATTTAATAGATCCTCACTTATACAAATTTCCATCAAAGACCAAATTGTTAAACTGTATTGTGTCATTTATTCCACCAATTTCCATCACACACATTCATCAATGTGTCCATATACAAATTACCCACTTGTCATTACATTTATTTTATCAATGTTATGAATTCTTACAAAGAATTAAAATAGTGCGCATACAAATTGTAAGTGAGTGAGTTAAAAACATAGGTATATATATTATATCTTACTAACTTGACCACACACACACACACACACATATATATATATATATATATATATTTGTGGCCAGACATAGCTTTCCCACATTAAGTCAATATTTTAATTGCATTCAAGCTTTTTCTCCCTATTGGTTCATAGTGGTATAATGTAAAATGTTTATGAATTCAAAACGTCTGTCATAAAAATAGTTAACGCATGAAAATCAATCCTATGTTTTGAAAAGCTTCAACACAAAGCCTTTAAGTTTGTGGTAAAAAAAAATTAAACCATATGTTATATACTATATGAGATTAATTGTTAAATAGAAAACAATTTACAAAGCTTAAAATCTAGTAAAAGAGAACTGATGAAAAGGATATGGAAAATAAATTAATTTGATCTTTACACTTAAATGACTGTTTAATCAATAATAATAATTTTATAAAAAATTATCCAATACATTGGGGTCAAAGTTGGTGGCAAACTTGTTGTACTCGGCGAATTCTTATTGTCCTGGAGAAGATGACTATTAGCATTCTAGCTCATGAACTTTAAATGGCTAAGAGAAATTATTAGATTGTGTTAGAAATTTAGACCCCTTAAAACACAACCAGATTGAGTAGCCTAGTTAATTAGCCAAGTTGTTACTTAGTCAAATTAAGCAATTCTAGGTTAAAACAATCAAATAATCATATCAAACATATAAAGCAGCGGAATAATAAATAACACAAGATATGATCACCCAGGAAACCACACGGTAAAAACTTGGGGAGGATTTGACCCACCGATCCTCAAGGCAAACCTGAATCCACTATGAAAGAATCGAAGTTCATACAAAAGGACTTACAAGCTTCCCGCTCGACTTTCTAATGCTACCCACCAGTAGAACCTACTGACACGACCACGTGCAAGCTCTGAATCCACAGACTCCTTCTTTCTTGAATTCTTCAATCAGCTACAAGCACCCACGCTTGATATTCTTTAAGCTTCAATGGTAGCAACCGAGTTGATCATTAAGATGTTGAAGTAATCTCTATCTTGAAAACCCTAAGCTTTGTGTAAGGGAAAGCTCCTCTAGATCTCACAAGAGATTTACACAAAACAGCAGTGTATGAGCAACAATACAACTGGAGCAACTCTAAAAACGTAGCTAGGCTTTTGCCTTATATACCTAGGGCAAAAACATAAAACTCTAAACGTTTAATGAGTTAGGGCTGAGTTGGAAAAACTGCAGAAAATGCAATCTGGTTGACTTTCGATCGATCGAGTCTATTCTTCGATCGATCGAGCCAGACCGAAATGCCCCAATGCATCTGCAGTCTCTCGATTCCAACTTTACAATAATTAATCAACTTTGAGCAAGCTTAAACAAGACTAAACATATTGTTTTGATCATGGTTTGCCAATATTACAAATTAGAGTTCTAAATACATAAATTCCTAAACCTTTAGAACCTAACAGATTGTATTAGCTGCTATGCCCCAAAAATAATAGTTTTTTTTTTGTCTTCATTGGATCACATAAACTATATCATAATGTGTTTACTAAGGAAAAAAAATAGCAAAATCCAAAATTTTTAACTTGTGGTATGGTAGTGTTGTTAAGTTTTGTCTAATACTCATGTGCACAATATTTTAGATATTCAAGACGAGAAAATTCTAAAAAGAAAATCAAGTTGTTGAAAAAAATAGCATAATCCAACATCTAAAACTAAAAACCCAACTATTGTTCATGTGCACAATATAATATATAAGTATTCAAGAATCAAGAACCAATTAGTTTTTCCATCCACACAATAATTAGCTTAAAGCTAGATACTAATGGAATTTAAAAAGAATTTGGTTCTTTGAATTTTCTCACTCCTAGAATCCCAAACAATTTCTCAAAAGTTAAACAATCCACAAAGTTGTTCACCAACCAAATAGGCCAACTAAGGTTCAAAACACAAAAATTTCAGCCACAATACAACAGCCTACTTAAGCTGAAGTACTTTGAAGAATTTATGTTTCCTTTAAAAAACTAAGATAAAAAAAAATTAAACTATAACACCCCAAGTTCCATACACAAAAAAAAAATAAAAAAATTTAAGATTCAAACACTACTCTCCTTTCTCTTCCATTTTCCCACAATTTCTAGGACACCAAATGGTCGATTAAACAATAAACAACAAATTATTAACATAAGGAAAGAGAAATCTAATATAGTTGTTGTGTATTGAACCATAAAAAGCAAATTATCAAGCACCACCTGAGAAAAACAACAAATTTATTCCCCTTTGCTTCAAAAGGTTCTAAGAAAAAATGGTTACCAATTGATTGGTATGACCTTCAAAAGAATAAAAAGCTTTCAGTGATTGTGAGGCTTGATCGTTGACATCTATCGATGAATTGACAAATAGAATAGAAATAAAAATGAAATTTAGTTCATCGTATAAAATGACAAAAAAAGAAAAAAAAAAAAAAGAGACAATAGCAATTTCTCTTTGATGAAAATGAATAACACTCTTACTATAAAACAAAGACCAAAACAAAAACATCGCATTGAAGTTAATTTTCAAATTGAAAAACATTATAGCAAACAGATTGAGAGTAAAACTCCTGTAGTCTAGCGAAGGGCAACCATAAAGCAATTTACAACAAACATAATAAAATGCCCAACTCAAATCAATTTTGAAAAGCAAAAATGTAAGTGAATAGTTTTGAGACTATCAAAACTCAAAATTGAATTATATATATATATATATTTTTAAAGTAATAAGATGGAAAATAAATAAATAAAAAATAAGAATAATACAAATAACAAAACTCATTTTTAGTTCATACCCTTTAGACTTGGGTAACTAATGTTAGCCTCTCATGTGCTTTAGTTTTGTCTGCAAGCTCTAGAGTCACTCTTTGTCTTGCACTCATTTGATTAGGTCTTGGCAAACGTACTTGAGTCATGACCAAAAGAATGGCTAAAACACTCAAGAAACTATCCCATTGTAGCCTCTTCTCCTTCCCTCTCCCATTTCTATACCATTGAGAGGTTAATAACCCAAACACTTACCACACCTTTTCAAAGTGTCAAGTGAGGTTTTAGTGCAACATTGGAAGAAGCCAAGTGTTGGGAAATTTAAACCCCGGTTGATAAAATTAACAAGTTTTAAACCCAAGTTGTTAATTAGATTTATTGTGAATAAAACTTGTTAAAACAAACAAACATCAATATCATGTCAAAATCATGCAGCAGAAAAGTAAATAAGACAAGATATGATGATCTAGGAAAACTAATGAAACAAACTAGTTTCACAATAAAAAACCTAGAGGGAAACCTTCCCAAAAAGCAATCCACTATAGTAAAGAGAAGTTTCAAATCTAGTACAAAACCTTTGTCCCTAGACTCTACAATCCCCGTAGATGAACCAAGGAAGTGAATACCGTACCGTACCGGCCGGTACGGCCAGTATATACCGTACCGGCCAGTGCACCGGTACAGGTACACTCCCTATTTCGTACCGGAAAAAATACCGGCTGTACCGGACGCTTACCGGCCGTACCGGCGGAATCCGGCTGTTTCGGCCGGTAAATAGATACCGGCCGGAACAAAAAGCTGTTGATCTTAACGCCCACAGTGACCCAAAAACGCTGTCGATCAACGTTCTCGTGTGTGAGACTAGAGAAAGAGGTCTAGAAGCTGGCTTGCAGTGACAACGTTCTCTTCATCTTGGCCTCACAGTGGTGACAACGAAGCTGGCTGGCGGTGAACGGCACCACTAGCATTCATTGAGGCTGCGAAACATACTTGAATGCTTGATCTGCGAGAGAGGGAGAGAGATCAAATCTGAAAATGTGTGTTGATTGATGGGAAGAGATACATGGGGTGGAGTAAAAAGTGAAAAACTGTGTGAGACTAGAGAGAGGCCTAGAGGTTTAAACTATGTGAAATGAAATGAGAAGTTGAAGTGAAGTGATCAGAAGTTAACGTGTGTGGTGGAGTAAAGAACTGACAAAAGATACTTGGAAAATGTGAAAACTGAAAAGTTAAAAGCTCACGTTAGCTTTTTTGAGTTCTTTGCTTTATCACCAACAAATTTTTCTAAATATTTTATTTGATTCTACCAAACCCATCCCACTTATTTTGTATTTATCTCATCCAAACCTTTTTGTTGATTTTCTATTTTTTGGTCTTATGTTTTTTTAATAAACTTATAAGCTTAAATAGTTTAACTGCTTAACAAATTAACTTTTACCAAACAATTAAATTTATAAATATACAATATATTATATATATATATATATATATAAAATAGCGATAAATTTGAAACGGTACACCGGTATTGACCGGTACCCGAAATATATCGTACCACTGGCCAAACCGGTACGGCCTCCGGTACGGTATTGACTCCCTTGAGATGAACTCACAGCAGAAATCTTTTACCGCTTTAGAACCTCTGAACTCTTCAATATATGAACGTCACCCTTTTTGATGCATGAATCCCAATACGTGACTAATCAATTGCGCGGATCCCAATACACGACTTCAATCACCAACTAGAAGAAGAAGAATGTTGGCTGCAAAGTTCTTCACTTCATCAACAATGAAGATCAAGAAGCACTTGGTTACAAAACCCTAAGGTGCAAAGACGCTGTAGTTTCTTTCAGAGAGAATAAGGAATTGGTCACCTTTTGCATATGTTCTCCTTATATTTTCTTATGTGACGGCCTCTAAAATAAGCCTTATATAGGTTTAAGGTTGTGAGAAAAGTAACCCTACACATACATGTTAGTATGGACCGAAAATCAGATCTGAAAATCTAAATTCCCGTAACCTTGATCGATCGAGAAGTGTCGAGGAGGTGTCAAGCTTTAAACTTCGACAGATACAACTATCGAGAAGCTATTGAGGAGCTGTCAAGGAGATAGGAGCTTTTTCGATCGATCCACTAGCTGTCGAGAAGAAATCGAGATTGCGATAACAATCAACTGAAGAGCTCGATAGATAGCCTAGCTGTCGGGAGGTGTCGAGCTATTTGTCTAATTTTATTGAACAGTTTTTCTCCACTTGTTTCTTGGTCCAAGTTACATAATGGACAGTATTAAGCTAATAGCAAAATATTAAGCTAATTTTGCTATTCACTTTCAACCTTAGCTTTTCTTCACTTGTTTCTAGCTCATGCCAACTCACTGAACATAATTTTCCTTCCTGAATAATTAAACGTATGTAATATTTTATTAGTAAGAAAAAAAAGTTAAGTTTTCAAAATTATCAGCTAAAAATTTTAATTAATAGCTTTATCTCTTAAAATTTGTACCGATGTAGAAGTTGAATTTATATTGTATCTTATAAAAAAAAGTTGGGGGGGGGGGGGGGGGGGGGAGGGGTGGGCGGGCTTAAGGGGATTTTTTATTATCAGCTAAGAAAAGTTTTATTAGTTGTTTCGTCTCTTAAAATTTGGTTGGGAGAAAGTAATAGCACTACAATTAGTCATTGACCTGCCAAAATTGGCAAATTCCTTCAACCTTCAAAATGTGTGACACGGTTAGAAGACTTTAATCCTATTAACATTTCACCAAGTTTTTGGTCATTATTCGGAACATCCAAAGACTTGGAAAGTTATAGTCTTAGAATTTTGGATTATATAATTAAGAATTTTCTTTGATGCAAATAGTAGAGTTAAAAACTAAATGTGTGGCAAACATTAAACATGTAGCAATCATTTTATTCAGGTCCCTTTATTAATTAAGCCAGATTGAATGTGTAACAACCATGTTCTCTAAAAAGTTTTATGTCATCCATTTATTTTTCATCAAATAAATTTTAAATATTTTGATTGATAATTAGGTATCTACTCATTAGTAACCCAGTGCAATGATCAAGAAATTCTAAAAGATATATTTTTATATAATACATGTTAACTACAATTTTTATTTTATTTTTTTATTGTTTCTATTATGGAAGATGTTAAGTTAGTTATGGTTGCTATGGCTGTTAATAGTTTCTTATGAAAAGATAACAACGGCTAGTTGAGCAGTTAAGCCTAGCTCTTATATATAAATAATATGTTTGTACTGAGATAAATTAATTCAATGAAACCCAAGTTGATTGATTCTCAATTTTTTTTTTAATTATTATCTAAATCTCTCTTCCTACTTAGTTTCCTTTTCTCTTCATTTCCCAAACTCTCTTAGTTCTCTTTTCATAACCTAGAACTATTTTACCCTCAATTAATTTGTTGTTCATTGCGTTCGGCTCAATTATTCATCAGCCTAGAAAACACACACCGTTAATAAACAAGACTATAACTTCCCAAGTCTTGTGGAAGCTCCTAGCAAAGACCAAAAGACTTGTAAACGAAATATGACTATTCTTGCTAAAAGATTCAATGACCCTTGAAAATGTACTGTAAACGTTTTACAACTCTTTGGTCATTGTTTGGAACTCTCAAAGACTTTGGAAAGCTATAGTCTTGGAATTTGGGACTATATAATACTCCCTCCGTCTCAATTTTTTTGTCATGTTTGAAAAATTAAACTTTTTAAGAGAACATCATTTATTATTTTGTCTATCTTTTAAAAATGTATAAGTTTCCAAAACTACCCTTAAAAAAATTTACTAAAAATTTGAATTAGTAAATTAATAGGGGTATAATAGGAACATTAGTAAATTAATGACTTTTATTTTTAGAAACAAGACAATATTTTGGGACATCTCAAAATGGAATAGAGGATAAAAAAAATGGGACGGAGGGAGTAATTGCTTGATGCTGATTGCAGAGTTGCAATCTGGATGGGTAGGTGTAGCAATTAGGCTATTCTTATCCAGGTCCCTCTATTAACCATGAAAGACTGAACGAGTGGCTATCACGTTTTCGGGTCAGTTTTAACCTTTATATCATTTGTTTCTTTTTCTTCAAATATATATATATATATATATATATATGAATTACATTGTACAATATTTTTTAATTGGATGTGAATTTTGAAAAATTCACCAGAGAAGGTTGAATTACATTATTTTCGTATAGTCTCCATGCTTGTAAAATTTCAAAGTAATCAAAAATTAATAGTTATGTCATTAATCAATTTTTTAAATTAAAGTCTTTGTAATTTAAAATAATCATAAAATGATTATAAAAAATATATAAATAATGCATAAAATTTGAGTTTATGAATTGAATAGTAAATAACATTTAATTAACAAGAAAACTAGTATATATGTTAAGAACATATAAAATTATAAAACATGTAATCTAACAGTGGAATTTTCAAAATATGAATTCAATAACAATGATTGGTCTGAAAGGTCAACCAAAAAATTCATTTATTTATGACCATATTATTTAAAGTTAAAATTACATGTTACATGAGTAAATCCTCTAAATTATTCATTCATTAAATTTTAATTTGCGAGGGTTTTCACTAAATCTTTTTTAATTGTTTGAAACATGCAAAGACTTGGAGAGTTATAGTCTTTAGAATTTTGGACTAAGGTAGACTCGACTGAAGGCCTGACAATTGGAGAGTTATTGGGGATTAGTTACATTAAAGTGTAGTTGGACTACTTAAGTCCATTTGGATCTAATCAGTCAATTCGATCCAATTTAGTCTATTTTGGTCTAATTGTCCCATTTTGTCTACTTCGGTCCTAAGACCTAGGACTGAAATCAAATAACATATATTTTACAAAATTAATGAGTTATTTTATTTTAATATTTGTTTTTAATTTAATTAATTAATGTGTGTGATTATATATATTTTTTATTCCACTGTCAGCCATGTCAGCTTTTGCTGTTAGTTGGGTGACGAAAATGACCTAAATGTCAGGTGTTAATTGGTTTAGGGACTAGAAGTGGTAAAAATAAAATGTAAGAACTAAAATGGAAAAAGTGCAAAATGCAGGGACTAAAAGTGCATTTACGCCTATTTTTTATTATACATCAAATCTAAGTAATAATTTTTTTTAATACTATTAGGGTTAGGTGTTTTGATATTGTTAAACCATGTCAAATTATGTGTCTTTTATTGAGTTTTGATGTGTCTTAAAGTTATAATTGAAGACGCAAAGTTTGCTCAAGAAAAGTGTTTTTCAAGCACATTTTCAACATGTATCTTGATAGAAGCTTGATACCTCCTCAAAACCTATTGCCACCTCGATACAAGCTCAATGCTACCTCAATACATCGAGCCTTGTAGATCAGCAAAAATCAACAACGTGAAAAAGCCCATAACTTATTTGTTTGAAATCCGAATTGAGATTTGTTTGAACAGATATTTAAAGGATATTATAAGCCATCTATTACAAGGCTTTCTAGAGAGAGAAACACTCTTTTTATATGACTAGGGTTTTTGTAACCAAGTTTTCTCTATTTCATTGTACCTAAGAGTTTCAAAGTAAATCTAAAGATCTATTGGTGAAAAAGCTAAAGCCATAGCAACTACCACAGACTTACTACTGTGAAGAAAACCTTCAAGAGGTTCTTGAAGTCAATTGGAGGTTCCAATTGTGATTGTGAGTGGAGCGTTCATATATTGGAGAATTCAAAGGTTTTGAAGTGGTAGAAAGTTTGTACTATAAGTTCATCTACTGGAATTGTAAAGTTTAGGAATAAAGATTTTCTAATAGATCTTAAACTTCTCTTTACTATAGTGAATTGCTTTTTGGGAAGGTTTTCTTCCAGGTTTTTTACTGTGAAACTAGTTTGTTTCCTTAGTTTTATTGAGTCATCATATTTTTTTTTATTTACTATTTTCGCTATGCATGATATTGATATTTGTTTGTTTAATCAAGAATTATTTATAATAGATCTAATTAACAACTTGACTTTAAAACTTGTTAATTCTATTAATCAGGGTCTAAATTTCCCAACAAATATACATCAATTTTCATTCCATTAATTTCATAGCTTAATTGTCTTTGACCAAAAACTTAAGGAAAATGTTAGAGAAAAAAACTATTTTACAATATTTTTTTACAAACTGTTAATGTAGTGAGTTGTTACTGATAAGTGAAAAAAATGATGTTAGTAATGGGCTCAGATGAGCACCCGTAAGAATTGGCCAACATACATTTACAATGATACAAACCATTAATTAGTTTTTTTTTTTAAATGAAATTTTTATTATAAAAAAATGAATTAATTAAGAAGAAGCAGCTGTCCAGAAATTGATCAATAACGTATAGTAGACATCATTTACATATGGTCTACGCGTGATGTTGGTGCTAATTATAATAACACGGACCAGGCAATTAATATTGCTAGGATAGTTTGCCAGTGAGTTTTTGCTTGCGCTTGGTCTGAAACAATCAAATATGACTCTTTCTGCAACACAAGTAAGAGAATGTTCAAAAGTCCAAGATCGATGCCAATATTTTATTAGTCTAAATGTTCCCAATCTTCATTATAATTTTCATTAAAATATCAACCAAAGACTTTAACAACGGTAGAAAGTTTCTTCTAAAACCAGATCAAATAGTAATATAGTCGTATATTTTTTCCTTATTGTTCATCTGGACTATTTCAGAGCATAAGTACAGATAGATTTAGAAGCTACTGGGATCCATTGGCCTCTATTTTCAATTACAAAAAAGGTACGGAACTTTCAAAATTTTATTAATGGGTTAATTCATAATTAGTTAGGCTGGAAGCATCCTATAATATTAAACAAATGAATTACTCATTGAAGGGATGGCTATATAAAGTGTGAGCCTTGCCTTAGTTTTCACTCACAAACTAGTCTTAAATCTTATCTAAGCCATAGAAGTCACCAAAGCGTTGAGACTTCTCTAGTTTTGCTCAAAAAATGGTCAATCTTTGGCCTCACCTAGTCTATGCATTGGCACTAATCTTATTAGCTACCAATGTAGCTGCCGACAATCACAAACCTTACATTTATGCTTCTCCACCTCCACCGCCTTACGTTTATACATCTCCTCCACCACCTCCTTACTACTATAAATCACCACCACCGCCTTCACCATCACCTCCTCCACCTTACATTTACAAGTCCCCACCTCCCCCTCCATACGTTTACAAGTCCCCACCTCCCCCATCACCATCTCCACCTCCTCCTTATGTTTATAAATCACCACCACCACCATCTCCATCTCCTCCTCCTCCATGTGTTTACAAGTCACCACCTCCTCCATCTCCTTCACCTCCTCCTCCACACGTTTATAATTCACCCCCACATCCTTCCCGACCACCACCTCCACCTCCACTACTATCCCCACCACCACCACCTTCCCACAAACACAGATCTCCATCACCTCCCCCTAGTTACTAGTTCTAGTATACTAGCTAGAGGTTTACATAAGTATATTAGATGGAAGCCCTTTTTTATTTTCATTTCTAACTTTCGACATTTTCTCTTTTTTCTTTCTTTTACTTTTACTTTCTCTCATCATTAATTTATAATAATGATTTGTTTTGCTTTGTTTTGTAGATTATAAATTGTTAAAAAAAGAATAGTTACTATTGAAGTAATCAAATATTGTTGCTGGGTATGGTTTATTATTATGTACTTTGGTTTGGTGTCAATAAAGGCTGAATGTTCAAAATGTGGGTAAAATACATATGAACGTTTAGACCCCCAAATAACAAATAATCAATTTAAGCTTATTATCAAATAATGTATGTGCGGAATATGAAAATAAGCTAAAACAGAATTGATAGAACAATCTAAACCAAATAAAACCACAACCACAGTAGAAATTAAATGGAAAAGATTAAGGGAAGAGAGATGCAAATACAGAGACAACGCAGCAATGTGTTATCAAAGAGGAAACCGAAGCCCTTGGTGTAAAACCTCTTTGCTGCCCTCTAAGCGGTCAATAATCCACTAAAGAATCAAGTTGGGATACATGAACAGCAGAAGACCCTCTAAGCCTAATCTACCCAGTGTACCTAAGCCCTCCAAGTTTCTTGCTCTAACGAGGTTGTACTGAACCTTTGTCTTCTCTAACTTACCGGATTCCACTATAGCCCATAGCATTAACCAATATCAATTGGTCCCTTCCTAACTGATTCCCAAGCACCAAATAACCTTCTCACAAATATGGGTATGGTGAGAAAATGATTTAGCTAAATGTTGAATGTTCAAATAGCGTTGAAAACACTATGAACGTTTTGACCCCCAATTACAAATTACCAATTTAAGCTTATTATCAAACAATAAATGTGCGGAACGTGAACATAAGCTAATGACAGAATTGATAACCAATCTAAACCAAATAAAATCACATCCACAGCAGAAATAAAATGGCAAAGATTAAGGGAAGAGAGATGCAAACACAAGGACAACATGCGATGTGTTATCGAAGAGGAAACTGAAGCCCTTGGCGTAAAACCTTTCCGCTGCCCTCCAAGCGATAAATAATCTACTGGACAATGTAGTTGGGATACATGAACAGTAATAGACCCTCCAAGCCTAATCTACCCAGGTATCTAAGCCCTCCAAGCTTCTTGCTCCAACGAGGTTGCGCCGAACCTTTTTCTTCTCTAGCTTACCGGATTCCGCTTTAACCCATAGCATCAACCAATAACCATTGGTCCCTTCCAAACTGCTTCCCTTAACACCAAAAGACCTTCTCACAGATGTAGGTGTGGTGAGAAAAGAATTTGGTCAAGAACCTCTCAAGGATGTATCAATGGAGAGGAAGAGAGTAGAGGAATTTGAAAAGTCTCTTAGATGAAGATTGTGGATGAATCAATCTTGTTTTTCTCTAGGGTTTTTCTCTCAAAATTCGCTCTGGAAGCTTTCTACATTTCGAGGGTATAAGGGTCTATATATAATGTTGTGTGTTTGGAATACGAAGAGATAGTTTTTCCCAAATAGGGCAAGTTGGCGGCTTGGCCTCGCGACTTGACTAAGTTGCGAGTTCAAGCTGCGAGTTAACTGCAATGCTAATCTGGATATTTTGTCCTATAATGCACCAGCTGGCATAACGCTTCAGCTTCCCGCATGCTTGACACGTGACCCTCTTCTGGCGGCTTGCCACCCGTGAGTTCCAGTCACGAGTCCTTGCTTCTTTGCATAATGAGGAACATTTCTTCACACTCTCTCACACATTACCATTACATGAATCCCACCTAAATACAGGGTTTCTAAGTGCTGAAATACAAGCAAATTGGCATGGAATAAAGCCAACAAGATGGTTGATAAAATTCAACCTTACAATCTCCCCCTTTTTGGCACAAATAGCTAAAGGCTTTCTTCCAGCTTCTGTTGAATAGCATCTAGTTGTATCTCAATGGTTGCGAGACGCATTTGATTTTGATTGTGAAAGGAGTGAAGAAGCCGTTCCAAATCAGAAATCCGATGAAGCACATTTTCAATGAAGTAACTTTGCTTGGGTGTTTAAAATCCAGGGGGAGCAGATGGAGTGCCAGTTGATAGCACAGGTGTAACTAGAGCACTAATAGTTGGAGTTTCATAGGTGGATGGCTCATTCTTAGGTGTTCTAGAAGAATGACTCTTGTTTGCCTGAAGAGTCATCATAGATATTGGTCTAGAATGAGGTATAATCTTTCCATCTGACGGTGTACGAATGCCTTCACAAACCAAAATCTTCATGATGAAACTGCAAAAAAGAAGGCAAGTTCGAGTTGCTGATCGAGCTGCTGCTTTCCTAATGGTCTGAAATATGTGGGCACAGATATTAATCGGTACACCGTTAATGAGATCATAGAGAAATTGTGCTATTCCAAGATTGATGAAGGCGGTGTTAGACAATGGGTATAGGTTGGAGAACATGATCAACTTCAGAGTCGTCATTTCAGGGGAAAACTGTCCAGTGCCTATAAAGGTTCCCTTGCTGACAACTTCATGATTAGGTCCAAGAACTTGAAGAATGTCTTGAGCCTTGAGTATTCTGTCATCATATGGAGTGGTGTCCACACTTGCTGGTCTTGTGACTCAAAGAACCTTTGCAATGTAGTCTAGATTGATGGATCTTCGAAATTCCCGAATAAATCAGCCCAATCTCTTGATTCAAAGATCCTAGGGATAAATGTTGTCCCCAGAGTATCAAATTTGACTATTCGTTCCACAATGGGAAGAGCCTTTTCAAAAATGTCTGTGTAGGTCTTTGAGTTAAGAGGTGTCCTGAATCTCTTAGTGGTAGAATCTCTAGAAGGCTAAGATGAAAATCGTGTTCGTTTAACAATCGGGGTTGATTGATCATCGGTTACAATGTTTTTGCCTTTAGAGGAACGATGAGTCATTTGCAAGAGAACAGACACACAGCAAAGAACCAAATGCAATACCACAAGGTACAAACATCAGTTTGATTAGATTCAGATATAAGAATGTGAAACAGAGAGATTTCACTTAAACACAAAAATATGAACCAGGTTAACACCAAGAAATCATAAGCAACATTGACATAATTAGTGAAATAGGCAAACAAATATGATGATGATCAGTAATAACTCAGAATCAAGTGGGCAAAGAGCATCACAAAGTCACAAGTGACAAATATTGTGACAAAATACCAAGAACATGATATGAATGGAGCAACACATCACTGAGCACAGACTTTATATAATCAACAGAAAAAAATGACCGTAAAAAACACTAACACTCAAACAAAGAACACTCAACAAAATTAAAGCAAACCCTCGAACGAACATGATATTTCACAAAGCATAATGGCAATAACACACTCACAGATTCAAGAAAAACACACTCAAAACATGAAAAATGAAGTGAGACAGAGAAAACCCATACCTTTTTCTTGAAGATTGGAGTAGAAATAATGCAAAAATGGAAGCTTTTTGAAGAGAGACTCAGAGTGTTTGAGAGAGAGAAATGGAGAAGACAAAGAACAGTTACAAAAATTCGAGGGAAAAACTGAATTAAAAAAAAAAAAAAAAAACTGACTTTAAAACGCAAAACATGCGTTTTTCGCGACTGAGTCAAGTCGCCAATAAGTCGTCAGGCTAAGCCGCGAAACACTTTGAAAATAGGATTCTTGAAAAATCTTCTAAGTATTTTTCGCGACTAGAAGATCTACCCGCGAGAGAGTCTCGAAAATCTCTATGTACTCCTCGCGACTAAGCCTTCTACTTGCGAACAAGTCGCCACACTAAACCACGAAAAATAGAAAAACTCAAAATTTTGAAAAAATTTCTAAGTATTTTTCGTGACTGAGACCATGACTCACCAGAGAGTCGCAAAAAATCCCGGAGTGGGCTCGCGACTGGGGCATGCAACTGGGCCAACCCGCGATTGAGTTGCCAAAACAGGACAACACTGTTTTTGAAATTTTTGACATTTTTGTAAAAACAAAATACATTCCAAAAACAAGCTAAAACACTCAAAAATCTTTTTGTATTTGATCAACAAAGATTGAGCACGTGAAACCATATTTAAACAAGTACAATCACACAAATGAATATGGCATTCATTGAGCATATACTTGTGTGTTGTGTACATTTCTCATTTGAGTACATTTCTTTGAAGCTTTTCATTTGGCTCCATATACATCATCTCATTTGATCATTTTGAATCAATACATCTCATTGTGAGATTGACGCCTGAAATTTTTTATATTTTATTTTGATGAGTCAGCCTTCGGCTTTTTGGACATCATATATTTTATTTTGGTCGCTTTCCCTTTAACCTAGTCAAATACTAGTATGTGCGACAGGTTTTTGCAGCTCAATATCTCTTTTCATTTGGAGATTTACATTTGGAGAGCTCTTTAATTAAAAGCGATAAAATAAAAGTGGGAAGATATATAGGCACAGGTCTATGCATGTCTTAAGATTAACAAAATCATTCATGACAAGATTGAAGATCTATTTACAACAGTCACATAGAAGTCAAGATTTCTTCCACAATGATAAGAGTGCAAATGAGACAAGCTAAGCTCGTAGATGCACCAAGTCATTAGTACAAAGGTACAAGGCAAAACATGCTCTGAGACAAAACTCAATGACGCCGATCAAACTTTTTGGATTTTCTACTTTTTATGTGTTTTTGGATTTTTGACACAATGGCAGTAAAAGGTTGATAAAAAAACAGCATAAATAACAAAGTAAAAAACATTTAAAGACGAAACAAATAAACAACCAAACAGATTTCAAAACAAACAAGCAAAAAGCATACAACCAAGCATATTCACAAAGCATAAGAAGAATTAATGCATGAACATGTTGTAATGCTTATGCATGAGTACCCCTCTTCACCCACACGTCACGTGCGTTTGGAGTGATATCCTTGACGGATTGGGTACGAGAGTTAGGACTTTCAAACCTTCTTGTGAAGCTTTCCAGGCAAGTGGTGAAGGCGCCGATCATCTTCATCACGTCCATCATTCCGGGATCATGATTTTGACTTCTTGGTTGCTCACCACCCCAAGACCTCTTGTCATTTCTTCTTCCTTGTGATCGAGGAGCACTTGCATTGTTTAACGCTCTCAGCTTATGACAGTTGGGTTTGGTATGCCCTTGCAATCCACAAAAGTGACAGAAATGATTCGTTTTAGGACCCCGTTGTGATCTTCCTTAGCTTCAAATATGGCTTCTGATTGATTACGAGACTTATTTAACACCCGTTGATCAGCCACATTCTTCTTCTTCTCAGCCTTAACTATCTCATGAATAGGCTCTTCTACAACCGTATCTTTGGCCTTCACAAACTTCACTTCTTTGCTGACATTGGCTGATGAGCTACTCCCTCCGGTATATCCCAACCTGGACTTATCTAAGGAAGGTTTTTGAGATGAAATAACATCTTCTAACTTCTTGGATGAGACCCTCTCTATCTTGGCATGAGCTTACACTACCTCTTGCTCAAGAAATCTCACTTTTGTGTAAGCTTCTGATAGCTTACCATTAAGTGTTTCAATCTCACACTTCGCCTCCTTGTATCATACCAGAAGACTTTTGTAATCTTCCTCAGCTTTCTTCATCTTCTTCACAGCTGCCTTTGCCACCCTTGCATACTCACCCGATTTCTCAAGAAGTAAGGCGTAATTCTCTTGAAGACCAGATGTATCTTCATCCTCTTCAGCCTCCGATTCTTCAACAATGCCAATAGACTCCAAATCAGAATGCTCACCAAGCTCCTTCACAAGTGTACTCAAATCATCTGAGGATTCCACATATGCAATGGTCATGAATGCGGAGTAATTTCCTTCTCCGTCACAGCTATCCTCGGAATCAGAATTTGACGAATCCGAGTCACTTAGAGTAGTAGCATAAACCTTGCCCTTTGACTTCAAATAGTTGGGACATTCCTTTTTGAAGTGTCCATGTCCATTACACTCGAAGCACGTGATTCCTTGCGGAGATTGGGATTCTCTACCCTCTTTCCTTCTGAATTCCCTTTTCTCCTTCCCGGAATTCTGAAATTTTCCTTTGTCACCAGATTTCCCACTGTTCTTAAGTTTTAAGAACTTTCAGAAGTTTTTCACAAGGTGTGAGAGTGCTTTTTCTTTAGCACTATGGCCCAAGGATCCTGGGCCGTGTGAGATATTTTTTGGTGGACTGGGATCAGTTCTCCGCAGCTAAAGGGGCTGTTTTAAGAACTGATTGGTGCACAGAACAAACTTCCTACAATAAAAAACAGCTAACAAAAAGGCATATTCGTATTGAATGACAAATTAACAGTAAGGAAAAATGTACAGTAAATGAAGTATAATGAACACGCTGGAGATCCCTTGATTAATGGGGTGTATTTCATTAGTTTTCCTTTAATGGTGGTTACAGTGGCTCGCTAGGACGTGATGCAAGGTCCAACTGGGTTCAAAAGTCGCAGACTTTGATAGCTATTCAAGCTTCAAAGGCTTGCAAAGTTTGAACTTGTTGAATCCGAGCGTGTACCTTAGCAGCTATCTCTGGGATACCGGGAGCAAATTCCCCTGTTTTCCCTTCAGTTTACAGAGTCCCTTTGTTTACAATTTCATGAGACCTCAGGAAGAATACTTGTAAATGCTTTAAAATGCTCTAAACGTAAAAACTGTCCCCTGTAGCATGGATCCCTCCCTCCTTTTATAGCACAGTTTCGGGCTCCCGGGATACTGATGATTTCTCCTTTTTGCCCCTTGAAGTCTGTCCCGTGCCTGATTGTTTCAGGATCGTGTCTTTTCCTTTTTCTCCACAGTTTCTCTCTTCTTTGTTGCGACCAGATGAAAGTCTCCCAGCTAGTTTCCTATTTCCAGATTTCCCCGTTGGCTGTCCTGAGGCTCTTTGGCTTTTTGCTCCAGCTTTTCCAGTGGTCCTCTCCTTGTCTTTTTTCTCCAAGTGGTTGGAACCAAGTTTCTGCATTTTGCCTTGTACTTCCACTGCGTGTCTGGGTCATAAGGCTCGCGTGCCTTTTGTCCCCTTTCTCTCTTCAAATTTGTTTTAACTTCTCTTCGCGCGTCCAGGGATCCTCTTCCCCCGGGGAGCTTCTGGGCGTCCTGGCCCAATTCTGCCCTCTGGGCTTTTTCCTTTGGCTTGCTGACTTTACCTGTTTTCTTGGGCCCTTTTTTCGTGGACCTCCAGATCAGGTCCTTCTGGGCTTCTTCCTCTTTTTTATCTTTTCTTTTCTTTTTTTCCTTTATTATGAGAGCCCATCCTTTATCATTTCTTTCCTCTTTTTTGTGTAAAATGGGCCCAATGTCTTTTCCATCTCTTTGGGCTTTATTTATGGATATTTAATTATTTTGAACCTCAACATTTAGCCCCCCGAGCTCATGGGTTGCCTGCAGCCCATGCGTGAGTTTTTCTTGCAGGATTCTCTCTTGTTTTGATCTTTCCATGGGGATCCTGATCTTGCATTTCCTCGGCATCCTGGCTTCTTCTCTCTCTTCTTTTTTTTTTTGTTGTAACCCCTCCTTTTTTCGTGGGACGTGGCAGCTGAGTTGAAATAAAACTCCCACCACCTACTTTTACGTTTCCCATAATACTCATTAATAACTGCTGATAACTTCCTCCCTTTTGAATTTAATTCCTGTCAACTGGCGCGTCTTTCCACACATTGCCTTCTCTAACTGCTCTTATTCCCTCATTCTAGTACTCTCTCTTTTATTCCTTTTTCCTGTCTAACTGAGTCTTCCATTTCCGGCCCTTTTCTTTTCTTTCGAACAGTATCATCGCTATCTTCTCTTTCTTCTTTCCAGATACCCATTGCTTTAATGGCTTCTTCCTCTTCTCGAAAAAGGAAAGAGCGTACTCCTAGTCCCTTTGAAGAGGAGGGCTCTTCTAGTTCTGCGCAAGATGAGTCTGTCATCGGTCGCCCTGCTTTTCCTTTGCGAGACCCTTGGTATTCTCCCAGTTTATTCTTTCCTCGGGTGTCCCATGGTGAAACCCCTCCATCTCCTCACGCCTGGGTATTCTCTGGTCCAGCGGGTTTTGCTGGTTCTGCACAAGTTCCAGACCCTAGGGAGGTTTTTGATCTCCAAATCAGGCAGGGACTTCGGGAAGCGGTCCCCATCTTCTTCGATTTTGTCGCTGGAAAGATCCAAGGCTGGCCCATTTGGGTGGATAACGAGCTTGCTGATAAGGAGTTTGTGGGTCGCTTGGAGCGTGCCGGCGTCCTGAAGGCAGTTGCTATCTCCAGGAATCTCGAGGGTTTCAGAGATGCCAAAGGCCTTAGGCATTTGGTGCGCCGTTGGTGTCCTGCTCTACACACTTTCTCCTTTTCCGTTGGTGAACTGACTGTTACCTTGGAGGATGTGGTCAATAACCTTCTCCTTCCGGTGCTTGGGGATGAAAGCCCCTTTGATATCAAGCTTTCTGCTAAGGACCTTGAGGTGGAAGAGAAATTATTTGCTCACTTTGGGGGACGTACCGCTTCTTCTGGTGGGAAACCGGCCAGGATGGGTAGATGGGTTATGACTCTCTCGCGTGAGAAGGATAAGGAAGTCAGGCGTGCCGGGTTCCTTGCATTCTGGCTTAGTAAGTTTCTGTTCAGCGAGTTCCCTGGGTATGGAATCAAGTCCACTCTTTTTCCTTTGGCGATTAGGTTGGCTCAGGGCGCTCAATATCCTCTAGCCCCCATGTTTTTGGGCCATGTTTATTCTCAATTGGATCAACTTCATGGAGATGAGGCTGAGGGTGATTCTTGCTATGTTATTACTTCTACGCTTCATTGCGCCATTCTTCAGGTATTTATGTGGGATCGTTCCTCAGTTACTTTAGCAAAATGTAAGTTTCAGGGATCCCCTGATGTTGTAAAAGGGCTTTGTGGTAGCTCTACTGACAGCCTTCCTATTATCTTTCGTTGGCTGAG
This sequence comes from Quercus aquifolioides, assembly GCA_019022515.1. Classification (NCBI taxonomy): domain Eukaryota; kingdom Viridiplantae; phylum Streptophyta; class Magnoliopsida; order Fagales; family Fagaceae; genus Quercus; species Quercus aquifolioides. The sequence continues at coordinate 109,900 of JAFHAW010000163.1, read as the reverse complement.
TCTAAAAGGTGGCAATCTTAACTTGATTGAGTTATTTGATCAAGCAGGCCATTTGAATTGGCGCTCCCCCCGGGAATTTGGCCCCGGTTTTGTTTGCAATTCTGTGTTATCTCCCTTTCTGACTTCTACAGGGAACACTTTTGATTTACGTAGTGGTGATGAAGGTAGCTTAGCCTATTTGGCTTGCATCAGTCCTTCCTGGCTTCCTGTGCTTTCTTCGACTGGCCCACGGTACACCCATTACTCGGCGCATCGAGTACTTCGGCAGTTTGGCTTTGATCAGGATATTCCCCCAGTGTTTAATGATGTAGTTCCTTCTCTTCCTTCCTTGGATCCCTTCATGAGACTTCAGGCCTTTTCTTATTGGTCGAGGCGGAGTCCTCAATTTGTAGTGCCTAACTCTCAGAGAGGGGTTTTTGCCTCAAGTGGCTATGCTGGTTATTGGAGAAGGGTTCAGAAGTCCTTTGCTGACTATGCTGGTTCTGGGATGATTGGGAGAGTACCCAACCCTGATATTTCTTCCGCCCCGACATTCAACAGGCGTCTGTCCCTGCCTACTGCTGGTATTGTTTCCACTGCTGTGAGCAGCAAAACTGGTTTCGCAGAATGGCATGCTTCTAGGGAAGGTTGGGTGACTTATGCGCGAGATTTCCCAGAGGCCTGGTTGGGGTGTGACCTTGTTGTTGGTGCTTCTACTGGGGTACCACTTAAGAAAGGGGCAGTAGAGGCTGTAAGTGCTAGCACTCCCGTTGGCACAAGTAAAGGGAAAACTATCAAGCAGGAAAAGTTGGAGGAGGCCGCGGCTGAAGAGAGTGTAGAGGACGTTGAGCCCAAGTCAAAGAAGAAGAAGAAAACTGGGAAATCTCAGAAACAGTTGATACTTGCTGAGGAGAAGGAAGTGGAGCAGCCCTTGGCCATAAGGGGCCGGGTGAAGACTAAGGTAGAGTCTTCTTTTCCCCAGGCTCCTGTGAGTCCTTCAGTTCATGGTTCCTCGGGACCCTCTGGACGTACCCGTAGTAAACAACAGAGACCTGGAGACCCTGTTGAGAGAGAGAGAAGGGCAAGGCTTCTTTCCTTCTTTACTCTTTTAGGTTGTAGTTTTGTTGTTTTCTTTTCCCTCCTTTTTTTTTTTTTGACTAATGAGTGATTGTTTTTCCTGCAGTCCAAGCGTAAGCTAGACCCTATGAAGGGTAGAAGCCAGTCTTCTGGTGAAGATGTGGTATGGTTTTCTTCATATTCATTTTACAAGTGCTATACACCGGTGCTGCCCTTGTTGCTCATGCCCCGTCTTTCTCCCCTCCCCCTTTTTGTTCCACTTCTCTTTTTTTTTTTAGGTTGAGGTTCCTCCCCCTGTGGTTGATGAGACTTTGGAGGAGGAGATGGCTGCAGCTGCATTCCAGAGTAGGGAGGAGGAGGCTCCCAGCGGTGGCATAGCTGAGGAGATCGGGCAACCAATGCAGGATGTCCAGGCTGCCCAGGATCCTGAGGCTCCCAAGCTTCCTGCGTCCCCAGGTCCTCAGCTTGAACAGACCCTCAGTCCTGCCAGGGCTGTGTTACCTCAAACTGGGTTAAGCACAAGGACTTTGGGAGGCGCATCATCACCCGGGCAAACAGGTGAGCCCTTCCTTTCTTTTACACAGCCTTTTAGTCTTTATCTCTTTTGTACCTCTTCTTTTATATAGCCTTCTGAGTTTCTTTCTTTTCTTTTCCTCCTTTTCTTAGGCCAAGCCACTGCGAGATCTGCCTCTGGTGCTGCTACTTCTTTGGAATCAGATGATTCTGAAGGTTTGATCATTTCTATCGCATTCTTTCTGCCCCCTTTTTTTTTTTTTTATATATGGCGAAGCCCCCTGTATCCCTGCCTTCTTTTAGCCGTTTTGCTGAGGCTTCCTCTCCTTTTCTTCAACTTGCCATGTGTTCTTTCCCAGAGTCCTTCAAGCGGTCAGGGGAGCAAGAGGAGGGAACCCCGCCTCAAGAGGCTGATACTGGTTTCTCTTCTGCCCTTTTTTTTTGTTTTTTTTTTTTCTTTCCCCTTCCCCCTTTTTCTTTTCGCTTTAGAACAAAAAGCTAAGTCTGCCTCCCCCCTCCTTCTCTTTCCTCGCCTTTTTTTTTTGCAGGAGTTGATATCAAAGATTCTGAACTTGTGGTTCCTGAGGGGGGTGTAGGATCTGCTCAGGTTGTTGGCCTTCATGCTGTTCAGGGGGTTGAGGGTTCCTTTGGGACTCCAGGTGATGATGCAACAGTGGGGGAGGCTCCAGAGGTGATTGTTTCAGATCCTTCTTCAAGGCTCCCCACCTTTTTGGCTCGCTTTGATCTTCTAGAGTTCAACAGCCTCCCTGCCAGTCACTTCTGCCATTTCGGGTCCTCCTATGGCAGCTTCCTGCGGTTTTCTGTGCCTGCGGAAGGCCTACCACTGCTAGAAGGACTGCTTAAAAGTCATGGGGACTTTACCCTTGGTTTTAGAGGAGGAGTATTTCTGGGGAACATCCTGATGGAGCTGCTGTGTGCTGTGCTGATTTCATTGAGAGATTCTTCGCTAGACTCTCTATCTGAGGAAAAGCTCTTGGAATGGAGGGGAGTTGTCCAGGATCTCTTGGAAGCCAAGTTCAATCTGTCCTTTTTGCTGGAGTATCTGCGATCATTAGCCCAAGTGCTTTTCCAGAGGCGAGCTTCTAAAGGTATTGATGCTGAGATTGCTGCCGCTGAGGAAGCTTTGGCTCATGCTCACAAGACTTTGCAGGATCTGAAGGTTAAAAGGCAGAAGGTTCTTTCCTCTTCGGCTGTCCTTGCTCTTCCCTCGGATGGCTCCTTGTTCGCCGGCCTCCTTTCTTAGTTTTTTTTTTTGTATGGACAATTTGGGGTTGTATAAGTGTTTTTTTTTTTTTTTATTTCTTTGATTGAACAATGCTTCTAGTTCTTTTTTTTTAGATCTGCTTTGAGACTGCTTTCATGTATTGGTGTTTTTATGATAGCTTCTGAGTGTTGCTCCTGATCCCTTTTAATGGCATGTGGATCTTCTTTCCTTGTCTCTCTCTTCTGTCTTTTTTTTTGCTGAGTCCTGATCTGTGATTCAAGCTTTGTTGCAGGTTCCAGTCAGGTACCCATTCTCTTTTTTTTGCGCAAGTACTGAACTGGGTACATTGGGTAATATATATATATATTTTTTTTGTCCCAGCTCATGAATCTTGACGGGTTTCTCCCTTTTTTTGTCAAGTACTGGGCTAGGTATCCTCAGTATACGCCTGGGATCCTAGACCATGTATTTGAGACTTAGCTGCTTTCTTGCTATCTGTGGGGTGATCCTGGGTTATGCATCAAAAGTTTTTCCCCGGTATCCTCCCTTTTCTTCTCGGTTACGCAAGTACTGAACTGGGTACATTTTATTTGTCCCAGCTCATGAATCTTGACAGGTTTTTTTTTATCAAGTACTGGGCTAGGTATCCTCAGTATACGCCTGGGATCCTAGACCATGTATTTAAACTTAACTGTTTTATCTGTGGGGTGGTCCTGGGTTATGCAAGAAGATTTCTTCAGGCATCCTCCCCTAATTTCGTCCGTGTTAGGACTTTGTGATACTTAGGATTTAATAACTGAGAAAAAGAAGAAATTTCATTGATTTTAAAACATAAATGTCATTCAAGGGATACAGCAATTTTAACAAAGATAATAAAGGATCATGCAATGTTCTTCTATCCCGAGTTTTTGAGCAAAATTACTTAAGCAATAATATATATAAAAAGAAACACTTAGCAGGTTGGAGAGTCTTGGCAAAAAAGGGGTTCCAGTGTACTGAGAATTCTTTCTCCTCATGCGTAGTATTGTTTCAGCCACTTCCCATTTATGGGCTCTGTCAGGATTGTCCCATCTTCCTTTGTAAGGTAGTAGTACCCACTGTCATGGGCCTCTCTGATGATGTAGGGGCCTTCCCACTTCGGGGCAAATTTGGAGGGTCCCGGTAGGTTTCTTCTTACATGTTCTGCTGTCCTTAGTACCAACTGCCCTTTAGTGAAAGCCCTCGGGCGTACTGCTTGTGCATATGCTCTTGTCATCCTTTGTTGGTACCTCTGGCTTCTTCTCCTGGCTAGCTCTCTTGCTTCCTCTACTCCTTCTAGGTCTGCTAACCTCCTCTCATTGTTTGTGTCTTCGGTGTCCTCTTGACTTTCTTCGAGTACTACTCTTGGTGTGGGAACGATTAATTCTACTGGGCTGATGGCTTCTGTCCCATAGACCAGGGAAAATGGTGAGAATCCCGTGGCTGTTTTCACAGAGCTCCTGCATGCCCAGAGTACATCTGCCAGATGGTCACTCCATTTTCCCCCATACTCCTGCTTCATTTTCTTGAGGATCTTCAATATCACCCTATTAGTGGCCTCTGCCTGGCCATTCCCTTGCGGGTAGTAGGGTGTAGACCTTCCATGCTTGATGTAGTAAGCCTCAGTTAACCCCTTCATATCTTTATTTATGAATGGGGTTCCGTTATCACTGATCAACCTCCTGGGGATCCCAAACCTTGTAATGATATGGCCTCGAATGAAATTTGCTACAGCTGCTCCAGTGGCCTTTTTCAAGGCGATGGCCTCCACCCACTTTGTAAAGTATTCAGTGGCTGCTAAGATCCATATGTAACCACCGGATGGAGGATTTATAGGCCCTATAAGATCGAGTCCCCAAGTGTGGAAAGGCCATGGGGTTGTCATGTCCTGTAACGTGTTTGGGTGAGTGTGGATGGCATCTCCGAAGACTTGACATGCGTGGCAGGTCTTGACCATCTCCTCGGAGTCCTTTTTCATTGTTGGCCAGTAGTACCCCAACAGTAATAGCTGTTTATAGAGCCTCCTTTTTCCTGGGTGGCTTCCACAATCACCGGAATGGACCTCCCTGACTACTTCCCTGGCTTCCTTTGGTCCCAGACATCTTAGGGGATCTCCGCTGTATCCCCTTTTGAATAGGACCCCGTTTTGTAAGAAATATCTGATCGTGAGCTTCTTGAGCTGGTGGGCCAGTGTCCTGTCAGTTGGTAGGATCCCTTGCGCCAAGTATTCCATGAAGGGAGTCCTCCAATCTTCTGTAACAAATACAGCATAGCTTTCTTCCTTGTCCACCGAGGATTGGCATTCTTGACATTTTTCTTGTATGGTTGATGCTTCTTTGTTCATATTTGGCCAGTAGTACCCCATGCGCTGCATCCTCCTATATAGACTGATCTTTTCTAAGGTCCCACAAACTTGGGCATGTAGCTCTTCCAATCTTAGCTTCCCTTCTTTCTCGTTGATACATCTAGATAGGATTCCTCCGGGCAGTCTTCTGTATAGTTCTCCTTCTATCAGAGCGTAGTCCCTCAGCTCCTTGACACTTCCTCCGGATCCTGTTTCTTTCATTTTTTCTTTTACCTCACTCCTCCAGTCCCACTGCTTGGACTCTCCGGGGGATATCTGCTGGAGGATTTTTAAGATGGAATGCTCCTGCCTTCCTATTCTGACCAGGGTGTCTTTTCCTTTGAATGGTACTTGGGACCCCAGGGTGGCAAGCGCGTCTGCAAACCTGTTTTCACTCCTCTGAGTGTATTCTATGCTAAAGGTCAGGAATTCCTGCTCCAGCCTCTGTGCCCATGTCCTGTAAGCTGCCAAACTCTTTTCTCTTAGTGCAAAGTCACCTTTCACCTGTGAGACTACAAGATTGGAATCTCCCAGTACTCTCATGTGTTTCACCCCAATACTGAGTGCTATAGTTAGTCCGGTTAAGTACGCCTCATACTCAGCTGCATTATTGGAGCAGGAAAAACCAAGCTTGAAAGATAGAGGTATGGTGTCCCCATTTTCACAGCTCAGTACGACTCCCACCCCATTTGAAGTTGTTGTGGCTGATCCATCGAATCTCATTGTCCATTTCTTTCCTGGGATTTCTGCTACTGCTACCTCACCTGGGATTTCTTCACTTAGCGAGCTCTCCTCCTTCCCTGGGAACTGTGCCAGGAGGTCAGCTATGGCTTGACTCTTGACAGCCTTGGGGGTCCTCAGGCCTATGTCATATTGAGAAAGCAGGACCAGCCACTGTGCGATTCTTCCTGTTAGGAGGGGCTGATGCAGGAGTGCTTTTATGGGGTGTGACTTAGTCACCAAAAGGATTTGGTGAGCTGAGAAGTATCTCTTCAGCCTCTGTGATGCGTAGATGACTACTAGGCAAGCCTTTTCTATCCTGGGATACCGAGTCTCGGCATCCTTGAGTGTTCTGCTTACATAGTAAACAGGTTGCTCGTTCCCATCATCATCCTCTTGGGCCAGCAGGGCTCCTATTGCTTGGGCATTTGATGCCAAGTACAATAGCAGGGGTCGTCCACGTACTGGTGCCTGGAGAGTGGGCAGATGGTTCATGATCTGTTGGACCCTTTGAAAGGCTTCCTGTTGTTCTGCTCCCCAAGTGAACTCAGTTCCCTTTTTTAATAGCTTAGACAATCCTCCCGTGGCCGAAGCCAATCCTGGCACGAACCTCCTGATGTATGAGACCCTTCCCAGGAAACTCTTGAGCTCCTTCACTGTTGTTGGTCTTTTCATTGTGGCAATGGCTGCGGCTTTGGCTGGATCTACACTTATTCCTTTGTGATGTACCAGGAACCCAAGGAACTTTCCTGCAGATACTCCGAAGGCACATTTCATGGGGTTCATGCGTAGCTTGTATTCTCTGCATCTTTTGAAAACTCGTTCAAGTACCTGAAGGTGTCCTGTCCTAGTTTTTGACTTGACCACAATATCATCCACATAGTCTTCCATTTCCTCGTGCATCATATCATGGAAAATGGCTGTCATGGTTCGCTGGTATGTGGCTCCTGCATTTTTGAGGCCAAAAGGCATCACAGTGTAATAAAAATTTCCGATTGGTGTCCTGAATGCTGTCTTCTCGGCATCCTTGGCGGCCATACGAATCTGGTTGTACCCACTATACTCGTCCATGAATGAGAACATAGAACTTCCCGCAGCTGAATCCACAAGGAGGTCAATATTAGGGAGAGGGAACTCGTCTTTAGGACATGCTTTATTCAGGTTGCGGAAGTCTACACAGCAACGAATCTGGCCATTCTTCTTCTTCACAGGTACTATGTTAGAAAGCCATCTGGGGTGCTGAATGGGCTTAATAAAACCAGCTGCTAGCAGCTTCTTGACCTCTTGAGTTATCTGGGCTTCTACGTCAGTGTGAAAGACCCTGGCTGGTTGGATTACTGGTCTAACTCCTGGGTCCACATTGAGGGCATGGACCACTAGCCCAGGATCCAGACCAGGCATCTCATCATAGGTCCATGCGAACACATCTGTGTATTCTTTAAGCAAAGTCACCAGTGGCCCCTTTTCTTGTGTTGTTAATTGGCTACTGATGAAAACAGGCTTCTGGGATCCCAGTTCAGCCCCCAAGTTTACTTCCTGCAATTCTTCCTCAGGCTGGATTTGTGTCTCTTTAACTGGTTCCTCTGGGACTTCCTCTTGGGCGATCATACATTCTGGCGGTCCGGGACCTTCCTGCACGATGCACTCAGGCCCCACGCACCTTCACAAGCGATATATTAATCTTCCCCCAGGTTCCCGTACTACTACACACTCTCGGGATCCTAAGGTGCTGGGCTCCTTCTTTTGCCTTTTTCTCTTCAGGAGGTCCCTCAAGTCATGGGTACCTCCTCCTTCTTCCTTTTCTAAAACGGGTGCTCCTGGGGTCCCTGGCATGGGACTCTCGTCATCAGGTTCTAGCTCATCATAGAACATTGTTTCTACAAAGTTTACTTCCCCTTGGCTGAAAGGGTTGTGGTTGGCAGGGATCCTTACAGGTCTCCCATTCAATCTCCCTTTAACACACTGATGGTACGTGGATGGTATAAGGCGGTGCTTATGGAGCCATGGCCGTCCTAGCAGTACATGGTAGGACACCTCTGAGTTGATTACATGAAATCTGGTCAAGGCTACTATTGGCCCCACCCTTAGGGCTAGCTGTATATATCCTTCGGTTGATTCTGCTGATCCTCCAAATCCGGTTATCTCCATGGGAGCCCCCAGGATCCTCCTTCCAGCTAAGCCCACGGCTTCCAAGGTACTCAGGGCTATGAGGTTGAGTGATGCCCCTGTGTCTACTAGTGCTCTCCTGATTTGGACACCATTTATGGTGGCCATTAGGTAGAGAGGTCTGCGATGGTCTGGATGCTCAACCTCCATGTCTTCATCAGTGAAAGTTATGGCATTGGTTGTCTCCAGGAAAGCTCGACTGGCATGTGATTCTGCTGTGAAGCATTCCATTCCTGAATCTGCTGCTATGGTCATGAGAGATTCCGTGGCCACCCTCCTTGCTTCTGGTCCAAATCCCAGCTGATTGAATAGTGATCTGAATTTGGGATTCTTCTGGAGGGTCCTGACTGTGTTTGGGTGGAAGGATCCTTCTGGCTCTTCTGGTTCTGTCGGGTTCCCATGGATTACCACAGCTACCACCCCCTTTCCTTTGTGGTTGGGCAGGGGGTTCCTTTGTACTTCTGGTTCCTTCTGGGTGAGCTCCAAGGTTCCTTCTCTCAGCTTCCTGTGAAAAAGCCTGCGGAGGGTCCAGCAATCCTTGGTGGAATGCTAAACATAGTTATGTATCCTGCAAAACAAAGGATTTTTTCTTTCTTCTTCGGTTGGTGGCCTGGACACAGTGAACGGCCTAACCACTCCATCCCCAATCCATTTGTCCAGGACGTGGTTTAATTCTTCTTCAGTACATGGGATTACCGGTGGTTCCTCGAATGTCTTTCCATCAGGCCTCTTCCTTTTTTCTCCTACCGATGCTGTCATGGCTTGGGACGCTGGCACCCTCTTTGCCCTCATAGTTTGTGCTGTCCTTCTTGTTCTCTGTAGCAGGTCAGCGAACTGTGTAATACATAAATTTTCGAGATTGAGTCTGTAATCGAAAAGCATGTTAGAGATGCAAGTCTCAACGAGCTCTTTTTCTTCATGGTCCCCATAACAGTCTAGGGACACATCTTCAAATCTTTTGATGAACTGGACCGGATCCTCTCCAGGCCTCTGCCTCACCATCTGAAGGCTTTGGAAAGTGACCTTGTCTTCACCAGGATAATATTTTGCACAGAATCTTTCCATCATTTCGTCCCAGGTCTTAATGGACCCAGGTCTTAGTGTGGTGTACCAAGTGTATGCTCTGTCCACTAGGGACTTAGCAAACTCTCTTAGGCACAGCTCCCGGTCTCCTGCGTAGGGACCCATAGTGTGGACAAACCTACTCACGTGCTCTACTGCACTTCCATTCCTTCCATCAAAAGGATGGAACTTTGGTGGCTCATATCCCTTGGGGTACGGCTTACCAAGGAGTTCTGGTGGGAATGGGGGATCCCGGGAAAATTGCTTGGGGGTCCCAGAAAGTTTTTCCCTTTCTTGCTCCAGGAGGGCACTGACATCTGCCAGTGTTAGGTATTGGGGGTTAGTTCCTCCTCCCACTGCTGACCCTCCCTCTGGCTGGGTTCCGTCTTGGTTGCCCACATGAGGGGCATTGTCTCTGACTTCCTGTGTCTTGCCTTCTTTAAGAAGGCGAACTTCTTGTTGCAAATCTTTCAATATTGCAGTCATCTGAGCTACAGGGTCTAGCTCCTGTCTTGCATTCCTCTGTTCTGATACTGCTTCGTGCTCTGCTAGGGGCACCTCGCCTCTTTGTCTGGAGGCCACTTCATTTTCTCCCACGGGCTCAGAGGCCGTGGGTGGCATATTAGCACCCTTACTGTTCCTTTGTCTTGGAGGCATGTTCTGCGAAGGGATTGCTTCTTCCCTTTTCTTTACCCAGTCCCCAGCGGAGTCGCCAAAATGTGAGAGTGCTTTTTCTTTAGCACTATGGCCCAAGGATCCTGGGCCGTGTGAGATATTTTTTGGTGGACTGGGATCAGTTCTCCGCAGCTAAAGGGGCTGTTTTAAGAACTGATTGGTGCACAGAACAAACTTCCTACAATAAAAAATAGCTAACAAAAAGGCATATTCGTATTGAATGACAAATTAACAGTAAGGAAAAATGTACAGTAAATGAAGTATAATGAACACGCTAGAGATCCCTTGATTAATGGGGTGTATTTCATTAGTTTTCCTTTAATGGTGGTTACAGTGGCTCGCTAGGACGTGATGCAAGGTCCAACTGGGTTCAAAAGTCACAGACTTTGATAGCTATTCAAGCTTCAAAGGCTTGCAAAGTTTGAACTTGTTGAATCCGAGCGTGTACCTTAGCGGCTATCTCTGGGATACCGGGAGCAAATTCCCCTGTTTTCCCTTCAGTTTACAGAGTCCCTTTGTTTTACAATTTCATGAGACCTCAGGAAGAATACTTGTAAATGCTTTAAAATGCTCTAAACGTAAAACTGTCCCCTGTAGCATGGATCCCTCCCTCCTTTTATAGCATAGTTTCGGGCTCCCGGGGTACTGATGATTTCTCCTTTTTGCCCCTTGAAGTCTGTCCCGCGCCTGATTGTTTCAGGATCGTGTCTTTTCCTTTTTCTTCACAGTTTCTCTCTTCTTTGTTGCGACCAGATGAAAGTCTCCCAGCTAGTTTCCTATTTCCAGATTTCCCCGTTGGCTGTCCTGAGGCTCTTTGGCTTTTTGCTCCAGCTTTTCCAGTGGTCCTCTCCTTGTCTTTTTTCTCCAAGTGGTTGGAACCAAGTTTCTGCATTTTGCCTTGTACTTCTACTGCGTGTCTGGGTCATAAGGCTCGCGTGCCTTTTGTCCCCTTTCTCTCTTCAAGTTTGTTTTAACTTCTCTTCGCGCGTCCAGGGATCCTCTTCCCCCGGGGAGCTTCTGGGCGTCCTGGCCCAATTCTGCCCTCTGGGCTTTTTCCTTTGGCTTGCTGACTTTACCTGTTTTCTTGGGCCCTTTTTTCGTGGACCTCCAGATCAGGTCCTTCTGGGCTTCTTCCTCTTTTTTTATCTTTTCTTTTCTTTTTTTCCTTTATTATGAGAGCCCATCCTTTATCATTTCTTTCCTCTTTTTTTGTGTAAAATGGGCCCAATGTCTTTTCCATCTCTTTGGGCTTTATTTATGGATATTTAATTATTTTGAACCTCAACACAAGGTATGCCACATCTTTATCTACAGCATCTTCTTCCGAAGAGTCATGAGATACTACCTTCTCATCAATTGTCTTAAGAGCAAGAGATTTGCTCTTCTTTTGTGTGGGCAGTGACAATTCATATGTCTGTAATGAACCAACCAACTCTTGAACTTTAATGTCGTCAAGATCCTTGCTCCCTTCAATAGCTGTTACTTTGGCACAGAAGCTTTCTGGCAGTGACCGAAGGATCTTCCTTACTATTTTAGAATCCTCTGTCTTTTCCCCCAAATTGAATTTTCCGACAACCACCTCATTCAGCTTACTATAAAAAGAGTCAAAAGACTCATCCTCGCTCATCTTGAGCTCCTCAAAGCGAGTGATCAACATTTGTAGCTTAGTGTCTTTCACTTTCTTTGTTCCTTCATAAGTAGTCTCCAGAATCTCCCATGTTTCCTTAGCAATAGTAATATGTGAAATCCTGTGAAATTCTTCTGGAGAGACACCACAGAAAATAGCATTCAATGCTTTACTGTTAGCATTAACCATCGCAAGGGCTGCCTTATCCCAAGTGGATTTGGCAGCCTCCGGCCTAGTCCAACCAACTTCAACTACATCCCACACAGCACCATCAATAGAACACAAAAATGCCCTCATTCGAACTTTCCAAAATGCATAATTATTACCATCAAAAAATGGTGGCACATTTAGAGATTGAGACCTATCCATCTCAATACGGGGTCAGGGATTGTACTAAGGTGTTCAAACCACAGCAAGTGCACCCACTCTGATACCAATTGAATGTTCAAATAGCGTTGAAAACACTATGAACGTTTTGACCCCCAATTACAAATTACCAATTCAAGCTTATTATCAAACAATAAATGTGCGGAACATGAACATAAGCTAATGACAGAATTGATAACCAATCTAAACCAAATAAAATCACATCCACAACAAAAATTAAATGGCAAAGATTAAGGGAAGGGAGATGCAAACACAAGGACAACACGCGATGTGTTATCGAAGAGGAAACCGAAGCCCTCGGCGTAAAACCTCTCCGCCGCCCTCCAAGCGGTAAATAATCCACTAGAAAATGTAGTTGGGATACATGAACAGCAATAGACCCTCCAAGCCTAATCTACCCAGGTACCTAAGCCCTCCAAGCTTCTTGCTCCAACGAGGGCACTGAACCTTTTTCTTCTCTAGCTTACCGGATTCCACTATAGCCCATAGTATCAACCAATAACCATTGATCCCTTCTAAACTACTTCCCTTAGCACCAAAAGACCTTCTCACAGACATGGGTGTGGTGAGAAAATGATTTGGTCAAGAACCTCTCAAAGATGTATCAATGGAGAGGAAAAGAGTAGAGGAATTTGAAGAGTCTCTTAGATGAAGATTGTGGATAAATCAATCTTATTTTTCTCTAGGGTTTCTCTCTCAAAATTCTCTCTGGAAGCTCTTTACATTTCGTGGGTATAAGGGTCTATATATAATGGTGTATGTTTGGAATACGAAGAGACAGTTTTTCCCAAACAGGGCAAGTTGGTGGCTTGGCCTCTCGACTTGACTAAGTCGCGAGTTAACTGCATTGCCAGTCTAGATATTTTGTCCTGTAGTGCATCAGCTGGCATAATGCTTCAACTTCCCACATGCTTGACACGTGACCTTCTTCTGGCGGCTTGCCACCCGCGAACCACCCGTGAGTTCCAGTCGCGAGTCCCTGCTTCTTTGCACAATGAGGAACATTTCTTCACACTCTCTCACACACTACCTTTACATGAATCCCACCTAAATACAGGGTTTCTAAGTGCTGAAATATAAGTAAATTGGCACTGAATAAAGCCAACAAGATGGTTGATAAAATTCAACCTTACAAATGTACCTTTTAGGGATGTAACAATGGAGAGGGTGAGAGTAGAGAAATTTGGAGAAACAAGGATGAAAATTGTGGATGAGTCAATCAGTTTTTACTTTATGTTATGTTTGGTTAATGCTCTCATTATGGTTTTGATGCACTATGTTTAAAATGTTGGTTTAAAGGTTTGAAACTTTGGTTTATTAATACTTAAGATGTTATTCAGTTTTCATTTACTGTTTGTACCTGTTGCTTTTGTAAGCTTTTAAGGTTTTTGTTCACATGCTTTGTAGCTTTAATACTTGATGTTAAATGTTATGCATTTTCTTTAAGTACTTCACTCTTGTGCCCTTCGTTGGATTTTTATCCTTAATGCAATTTCCTAATGTTGTTGCATTGGTTCAGTGTTAGACATGCAAATGATACTTTGCAAATAAGCTTATTAGCTTGCATGTTCGGATGTTCATTCCATGTGTAAATGAGCATTGTGATCACTATGTATAGTGATTGTTCCTTTTTGGTCAAGCCATGGTTTATTTCTTATTTCCATCTTGCTTGATCGCTTTGTGCTTGCTCCATATGCATTACAAGTCTTCTGCATACAATGAACTTATTGTGTTGTTGTGTTTCAGGAGATATTTGGTCTTATGATTCAAGAGCTTCACAGATTCTAGAGTTAAGTGTGAGTGAGTTTTCCAATTATTCCAACTCACGCGTTAAGTTTAGAGTTTGTTGTAGGGTTTTGTCACGGAATAGCCAAAGGGAGAGATTGTAAGGTTGAATTTAATCAACCATCTTGTTGGCTTTATTCCGTAACAATTTGCTTATATTTCAGCACTTAGAAACCCTATATTTAGGTGGGATTCATGTAAGGGTAGTGAGTGAGAGAGTGTAAAGAAATGCTCAAGATTGTGCAAAGATGCAAGGATTCGCAGCTGGGACTCACGGGTGACTCGCGACGGGCAAGCCGCCAACTGCAGCACACGAGTGAAGTGTGCAAGAAGATGAACAGTCATACCAACTAGTGCACTACAGGAAAAAAGGTCCAGCCTGGCCGTTCTGTTATCTCGCGGCTTGAACTCGGGACTCAGTTAAGTCGCGAGGCCAAGCCGCCAATCAGCCCTATTTGGGAAAAACTGACTCTTCGCATTCCTTTCTCACCCAAGTATAAATACTCCTTAAACCCACGAAATGGAGAGAGCTTCTAAAGAGAATTTTGAGAGAGAAACCCTAGAGAAAAACAAGATTGATTTATTTACAATCTTCACCTAAGAGACTTTTCAAATTCCTCTACTCTCTTCCTCTTCATTGATACATCCTTGAGAAATTCTTGACCAAATCATTTTCTCACCATACCCACATCTATGAGAAGGTCTTTTGGTGCTTAGAGAAGCAGTTTGGAAAGGACCAATGGTTATTGGTTGATGCTATGGGCTATAGTGGAATCCAGTAAGTTAAAGAAGAAAAAGGTTCGACGCAACCTCGTGGGAGCAAGAAGCTTAGAGGGCTTAGGTACCTGGGCAGATTAGGCTTAGAGGGTCTATTGCTGTTCATATATCCTAACTACATTTTCTAGTAGATTATTGACCGCTTGAAGGCGGCAAAAAGGTTTTACACCGAGGGTTTCGGTTTCCTCTTCGATAACACATCGTTGTGCTATCCTTGTGTTTGCATCTCTCTTCCCTTAATCTTGCCATTTAATTTTTGTTGTGGATGTGATTTTATTTGGTTTAGTTTATTTATCAATTCTGTCATTAGCTTATGTTCATGTTCCGCACATTTATTATTTGATAATAAGCTTGAATTGGTAATTTGTAATTGGGGGTCTAAACGTTCATAGTATTTTCAACGTTATTTGAACATTCAATAAGGATTTTGAATGAAACCTTTGATGTATTCCCTCTCCAATTCCCCATAAATTACCTCCTTCCTCTTATCCTCATTCCTTTCTTTTTGTGAACTTTTGAATTTGTTTACCCCAGGGGAATCTTGTAGTAAAGGATTTTGACATACAAAAGAATGCCAGTGGTGCCTCTTTCCGAGCTGCTCAAATACAATATAATAAGGTTTTGTAAGGTTGAATTTTATCAACCATCTTGTTGGCTTTATTCCGTGCCAATTTGCTTGTAATTTAGCACTTAGTAACCTTGTATTTATGTTGGATTCATGTAAGGGTAGTGTGTAAAGAGAGTGTAAAGAATTGCTCAACATTGTGCAAAGAAGCAGGGACTCGCGGCTAGGACTTGCGACTGACTCGCGACTTGCAAGCCGCCAAATTGCAGCACACGTGAGAAGCATGCGAGGAGGTGAAGGTTCACGCCAGTTGTCGCACTACAGGACAAAAGTCCTAGGCTGGCCAGGTCATTAGCTCGTGACTTGAACTCGTGACTTAGATCAGTTGCGAGGCCAAGCTGCCAACTTGTCCTGTTTGACAAAAACTGTCTCTTCGTATTCCAAACACACATCACTATATATAGACCTTTATACCCACGAAATAGAGAGAGCTTCAAGAGAGAATTGAAAGAGAAACCCTAGAGAAAAACAAGATTGCCTCATCCCCAATCTTCACTAAGAGACTCTTCAAATTCCTCTACTCTCTTCCTCTCCATTATTACATCCTTAAGAAGTTCTTGACCAAATCATTTTCTCATCACATCCATGTCTGTGAGAAGGTCTTTTGGTGCTAAGGGAAGTAGTTTGGAAGGGACCAATGGTTATTGGTTGATACTATGGGCTATAGCGGAATTCGGTAAGTTAGAGAAGAAAAAGGTTCGACGCAATCTCGTTGGAGTAAGAAGCTTGAAGGGCTTAGGTACCTGGGTAGATTAGGTTTGGAGGGTTTATTGCTGTTCATGTATCCCAACTACATTTTCTAGTGGATTATTGACTGCTTGGAGGGCGGCGGAGAGACTTTACGCCGAGAGCTTCAGTTTCCTCTTCGATAACACATCGCGTGTTGTCCTTGTGTTTGCATCTCTCTTCCCTTTATCTTTGCCTTTTATTTTCTATTGTGGATGTGATTATAATTAGCTAAGATTGTTTATCAATTCTGTGTTTGGCTTATATTCATATTCCGCACATTAATTGTTTGATAATAAGTTTGAATTGATAATTTGTAATTGGGGGTCTAAACATTTATAGTGTTTTCAACGCTATTCGAACTTTTAGGTTCATGTATCAGAAAACTACCTTGAAATCCATCTCTTTTGGGCTGGAAAAGGGACTTGCTGTATACCTAATAAAGGCACTTATGGACCTTCTATTTCAGCCCTCAGTGCTACCCCAGGTAATAAAGTGCAAAAACTGTAGTTTCAAATCAGAAGATTAGGTACTGGTTTCCTCACGTTAGTAACCATGTTATTAGCTATCTTATTTTGGTATATAATTTATACCCACTGTTAGTAACAGACCTCCAAGCAGCAACAAGAATAGGACTGGTCTGATTGTGGGTCTGATTGTTGGTGTTGGAATTTTGAGCTTTCTGTCTGTTTTCGTGGTTATCTATATTGTTCAAAGAAGAAAACCGCCAACCAATGATGATGAAGGTGAGCCAAAATCATGTTGCACATAGTTGTCAAACTACGTTCAGTTTGTTTTACTAGTTAGAAAAATGGAACTCTCTATATTTCTAACTACTAGTGAGGTGGCCTCTGCATACTGCATATTAGGTTGAATACAAAATGCAGTGGAACATTTCATGTTTACACAAGAATTTTTACAAAAACCTCTTCAATATGTCTCTTATTAAACTTGCACACTTAAACAGTCATATATGACCAAAAAGGAGTAGGGGAAAATGCTAGTTTCGTGGCCAATGAAGCCTCAGCTTATAAACAGCTTTCCATATGTTAAGCTTGCTACCCAATCTCCAGCTTCAGTCCAACAATGTTCTGGACTAAAACACATTGATGATTGATGCTTAAGAAAAGAATACTTTCTCAATTTAGCATGTAAACTCTTGCTGCATTTTCTGCGTGAAACCACTCAACAAGTGTTTATGTTGAAATTGCAGAGCTCCTTGGAATAGATGCTAAACCATTCATTTTCAGCTATGCTGAATTAAAGACAGCTACAGAAGATTTTAATCCTGATAATAAGCTTGGAGAGGGAGGATTTGGACCTGTTTATAAGGTAATTCCTTATTCCAATCAAGAACTTTTGTGGCTGAAACCATGCCATTGCCTTAAATTTGACTGTCTGATATAAGTTTAGAACTGCTATACGTCTATTGCTATTTCCAAGCAATAACAATTAACAAATCACATATTGAAACATTACCCTTTATCTTTTTGTTTCTTTCCTTTATATTTTCCTTCTATATTCTTCTATTTTCATTTTTTCCTTTCTGTGTGAATTTGCACGGCACTCCTTACCATGATAGCTTGTACCTGTGACTGGCGAGAAGTTGACAATTGCAATTATTGTAGAAGTAAATTAGTTCATAACCCCATAGCCAGAAGCTCTTTCTTTTTTATTTTATTTTATTTTATTTTTTCTATTGTATATGAATCTTTTGTTATTATTGTCTAACAACTATAGTAAGTGTCGCAAGTTATTCAAAACTTTTAATCAAATTAACAAACGTCCTATTTTCTAGTTGTTTTCTGATTCAGGCCATTTTCCCATTCAAACTTGTCTAAGTTGCCATAACATAAAATATGTTACACTTTTTTTTTATAAATTTTTTGGTGCTGGTTACAAATTCAAAATTATGGTTTTTGTGCCTTTTTTTAGGGTTACTGTGGATTTGTGGGACTGTTCAGTCAGTGGAACTTGTTCTTTATACTTGGTATAATCATAAAAGAAAGCATCCTACGTTGAAAAGAGGATCTCAATTGCAATTGAATATTTTATTGAAAATCACTCATTTACAACAAACTAATTAGAGCATTAGAATCCAGGGTGTAAAACCCCCAAATGGCTTTTTAAAAGTTCAAGGTTTAATTGCAATCAACCCAATCTATAAGGTTTAAAATGCAATTTGCCCATAAAAAGAATTATTGGACACACATTCTAAGTAGTCTCACTTTAAACGAACTATGTTATAAATATTGAATGGATGATTCTAGAAATTTAATAGCCTCATGGATGGTTTATTGTTTAAGTAGTTGTTTGCAAAAGACTGTTAAAAATGGAGTGTTAAGAAAAAAAAAATCTTCTCTGCTGATGTTTATTATATTTGATAATTACGGAAACATTAGAGGAACCATTAGAGTAATTACAATATGTGGAAGGTATAGCATTTTGAGTGATCACATTTGGTACAATTAAAGAATTTGCACAATGCTTTAGTATTAGGAGACTCTGACCAAAAAATTGAAGTCATTAGCAAACAAGATTATTTTTTTTGTGACTAATTTATTTCTTAGGAGCATCAAATAACGATATTATTTTTCTTTTCTAGAGATTTGTATGGTCATTGGTTACCTGATCTAGGAAATGGGATCCATAAGATGATTTTTTTGGTAGTTTATAGCTAGCTTGCTGGATGTATTGCTTGCATCATTGGAGGGAAAAGGACTCTAGAAAGCAAGTATTTGATTTTAAAAATCCAAGTTTTGGACCAAATGAAAGCAATATAGTGCTTTGTAGAGCATTTATATTAGGAATCTTGTCATCCCTGCTAATACTTTTACTTTGAATAGTATGAGTCTATGAGGCATGAAATTGAAAATCATTAAACTGCAAATACAATTTCATGGTGAAGATAACCATTAAGCAGCTACCATGTTTTTTGTTTTATCTATATACATTTTATATATAAAAATATTGTGTGGTTTTGTTTTACATTGTATGACTTGAGCCGTCAATCAGATAAGAAGTATAAATTGCATCTATTAAGCCATCCATCCTAATTAGCCAAACTCTCCTTTTTTTTCATTCTCTTACACATAACCTAAACAATTTTAAGTCATGATTATAATAGTTTAATTCCTTATTGTCCAAAATTCATTACATTACAAATATCTTATAGCGAGGATAGTGTTTTAGGAAAGTTAAGAATTTTGCGCAAAATAGTGTTATGTGGATTGTGGGGAATCAAATTTTTTGTAATAAGTTATGTGGACTGGTAAGTAATGATATGTTTCTTTAGCTATTTTCTTTAATAAATTTGTTTAAAATTTGTACTAAATAGGGAAGACTTATTGATGGGAGAGTCATTGCCGTGAAGCAACTATCTGTAGCATCACAACAAGGAAAGAATGAGTTCATAACTGAGATTGCTACTCTATCTGCTGTGCAACATCATAATCTTGTGAAATTGCATGGGTGTTGCATTGAGGGAGATAAAAAACTCCTTGTTTATGAGTATCTGGATAATGGATGTCTTGCTCAAGCATTATTTAGTACTAGTCGCAGACCCGCGCGTTACGCGTGATTATTTTTTATGATGATCTCATTATTATTATTATTATTATGTAATTTGAACTAATTTAATGAAAAGTAATGCATTTCATAATCATATTTATCACAAAATAATTTTTTATTATTGTAGAATTGTTTTATTTAAAATTTGAAACCTTAATTCTACTGTAGTTGGTTGACTAATTTTTACATCTCTAAGTCAATTAAACACGTTTTGCATGCTACATGTAAACCTTCTTTTCCATAAGGGTTGAAATTATGTGCGTAATATTTTTTTTCTATGGAAGT
The DNA here is from genome assembly GCA_019022515.1 of Quercus aquifolioides. Lineage (NCBI taxonomy): Eukaryota > Viridiplantae > Streptophyta > Magnoliopsida > Fagales > Fagaceae > Quercus > Quercus aquifolioides. Next base: position 90,339 of record JAFHAW010000163.1, on the reverse strand, counting down.
TAAAAAGAATAAAATTCACCTTGTCTTGATGTTTTCTAAAAATTAAATTTGGAGATTCTCTTTCAATAATTGTGAAAATTCCAAGCAATAATTCAGAAGGTAATACATGTTACATGTTCATGCTTTGATTATGTAATTGTATAATTGATTTGGGTTGTAATTTATAAGTTGAATATGGTGGTGTATATCCAAAAGAGTCTAACTATGTTGTTTAGAATATTGAATATAGTGTTGTGTGTGATTTATAGAGTAGCGGCAGTTGTAGTAATTAAAAATTGGTTTTTCATTGTCTTTTAAGTTAATAAAAACCTTACGTATACTTTTTTTTTTCAAAAAGCTTTACATATTTTTTTAACGTGAATCTTTACATATACCTTAATAAGTAAACTCTATACATTTCATTTTCTTAGATGCATAAAAAAAGGCATCTATTCCATAATAATAGTGGCTAATTAGTTTTTTCATATTCTCATTTATAACGTTTCTTACTATTATCATATTTTACTGGCTGTTGATTTTCATAATAGAGGCATTAAATGAGAGTTAAATTCTTAGAACCTTTCATTAGATTTTAAAAGTCATGGTGTGTGAAGAATATAAGCATTTAAGGAATTTTTTTTATATTTTATTATTTATAAATAATGTTAAATGAAATGTCAAAAAAAAAAAAAAAAGATTTTGAAAATTTTCATCTTTATTTCTTATATATTTCTATTATTACTGAAGAACGTTTTCCTTTTAGTTTTGATAATAAATATGATTTTCTAGATTAGAGTTTGATTAGTTTCAAGTTTAAATTTTGTATGATTTTATTTAATTGTTGATTATATGATTTAATTAAGTGAATTTAACGATTTATTTATTTGCATTGTAAAGTTTATAATAACATTCGTAAGGTCATCTTTAATTAATTTTTTACTCCTTTAGCCGTCGGTCTCTCTTTGTTTTCCAATTAACGGTTACTAATTAATTTATTTAATTGACGTTTGATTTCTTTTACTAATCTCTTTCTCTCCCTCTTTGTTAACATCCTATTGTTTTCCCAAATTTGATGATAATTCTAATGTACTAAATATGCATATTGTAATGTTTATTTTTATTTTTATTTTTATTTTATTCCATTTTTCTGCCATGAAATTAGTACATCCAAACTATTAGTTTATTATTTTATGATATGTTTGGTTTGATATTATTATTATTATTATAAATTTCGTGTTTCTAAAATAGCATGTGTTTTGTATTCTCTTTTTCTATTAATGCATTGTAACGTTTTATGGGAATACTTTATAAGAAAATTGTTTATTCTTTTTTTTTTTTTTAATTAAGTGTTTCTAAATTGATATTTGTTTTGTCTTTCATTTTTCCATTGATGCATTGTAACATTTCATGGGGAGACTTTATAAGAACAATTTTTATTTATTGAATAAAATATTATACTTTTCATTTTTTTAAAAATGAGACAAAATATAAATAATTATGATATGGAGGATGTTGCTAAATTTAAATGAGACAAAACATTTCATGGGAAGACTTTATAAGATGAGAATAAAATAATAAAAATGAAATGTATAGCAATAAACACCATATTATTTTAGTTATGCTATGTAATAAAATAATATTATATTTTTATATACTATCTTTATAATGCAATAATATAACATTTAACAACAATGAGAATAAAAAAAATAACAACATAAAACACAACTAAATCATATCAAGCTAGATTACCAGTCAATTTCAATTTTAGCAAACTAACTGACTTCTAGTAGTCTAAAATTGATTTCTACGATGCATTTGGTGGAGCTTTTAATATTACATCAGTATGTTTTGATGGTCAACCTGTTACACTAAAATTAAAAAATATATATATACCAAAAATTGAAGGAAAATATATATATATATATATATATATATATATATAGAGAGAGAGAGAGAGAGAGAGAGAGGGGCTTTTGTGTGTGGAAAAATAGAAATTATGCATGGAATAAGAGAGGGAATGAAAATTTTATAGTATGAGGATAAGAATAAGGAGAGTCAAAAATAAAGGAAGATGAAAATATAGAATAATAGTAATATTGAGAGTAGTAGGGATATGAAAAGTTAAAATGGAATAAGAAAGGTTGAAGAAAGTTAAGGTAGAGAGTAGTGGGGATATGAAAAGTTAAAATGGAATTGAAAATTTAATAATAAATAAGAATAATTAAAAAGAAGATAAATTAAATATGATATTTTGATTGTAATATAATAGAGTTTTTAATTCACTTTAAATGTTAAAAAATTGGGAAAAAATTGATAATAACATGACTGCTAAGGTGGCTCAATGAGAGCGTAACAACATTAAATGCTATACTTCAGCTTTTAGTAATATATAGATGTGAATAAATCAATCTGAAAGCTCTAAAATGTGTTGAAAAACACAAGAGCTGTTTAGACCCCCAATTAAAATTACGGCTTGGTTGATTTTACACAAACTTAATACTAAGTGCGGAAACGTGTAAACACAAGCGTATAATCAATAAGCTACTCTAATCCATAAGCTAAGCAACACAGAAGTATAATGGAATATAAACGAGTAGGGAAGAAAGATGCAAACTCAGAAAACACCAAGACGTGTTCTCGAAGAGGAAACCGAAGAACTCGGCGAAAAACCTCTCCGCCGCCCTCCAAGCGGAAATCGATCCACTAGACAATCAGTTGGGATACATGAGTGAGCAAAAGACCCTCCAAGCCTAATCTACCCGATGCACCTAAGCCTTCCAAGCTCCTACTCCAACAAGGCTTCTCGGAACCGTGTCTTGTCTAGTTCTCCGGATCCCGCAACAAGCTCCATGTTGCATCTGCCATCCTTGGCTTCTTCCAATGCTTCCCAGCAGCACCAAAACGTCACTCAACACTCTCAAAAGGTGTGGTAAGTGTTTGGGCTATCAACCTCTCAATGGTGTGGAAATGGAGAGGGAAGGGTTGAGGAGATACCACAAGCAAGTGTATAGAGAAAGGTGGGGATGACAATCTCTAATTGCAAATGTGTTTGGCTAGGGTTTTCTCTCTGAAGCCTTCCTCAACATTTGTGGGTAATGGGGGTTTATATAGGATAGGTGCAGAATGTGTGAGTCAGTCAGTACAGGCTGGCAGAACAGCATGTCTCGCGGGTGTCTCGAGGGAAGGCCTTACCCGCGAGATACTCGCGAGAGACAGCTGTCTCCATCTGTCCTGACTCTTCGCATTCCAGCATGTGCAAGGCACATGCTTCACTTCGCGGGAAGCTTAGTCGCGACATACCCGCGAGATTCCATCAGCTTCCACTTTGCTTGAGTCTTCACACACTCTCTATCACACACCCCTTACATCAATTCCCACCACAAATACAGGGTATAAACAATTGAAAGTAATTACAATCAAATTTGGCACGGAATAAAAGCCAACAAAACACATAGTTGTAAATCACAACTTTACAATCTCCCCATTTGGCTATTCCGTGACAAAACCCTAAAACAGACTCTAGACTTAACCGTGAGTTTGGGAACACAGGCAAAACTCACTCACACTTAATTCTAGATTCTGATAAGCTCTTGAAACATATGAACAAGTAACTCCTGAAACACAACAACAAAATATTATCATTGTATGCAGAAAACTTGAAAAGCATATGGAGCATCAATAGCATGATCAAGCAAGATGAAATAGAAAACACTAGATCATGGCAAGATCAAACAAGTAATCACTATACACAAGCAATTACTATGTTCATTCACACAAGGAATGAACATCCGGATATGCAAGATGATAAGCTCATATGAAGAGTACCATTTGCAAATCCAACACTCAACCAATGCAAAATACTCAAAGTATTTGCATCTAGGAACAATCCTACATGGGCACAAGAGTGATGTATTGAAGTAAATGTATGACATTAAACTTCAAAAGCACAAGCATAAAGGCTGCATAAGCAAAGTATTGCAAAAACATGGCACAAACCATAAAAGCCTACAAAACATGCAATGAAACAAAACAACCCTTAAAGCTTACAAAAGCAACATGGGTACATGCAAAGTATGCTACAAAGCATAGAGAATAACACAACAAATATCTGAAATAATACTTAAATAAAGTGTAGTATCAAAGCTTTAAACCAAAAGCAGTAAAACAGTTATAAATACTAAAAATACTGAATAAAAACCGTCTTTAAAACCAATAACCAATGCTACTGTGTATCTAGGCTATGCTCCCCCTAACACTGTGCAAGCTCTTCTCCAGCTCCCCCTCAGAAATTTCTCCCCCTTTTTGACCGGAATGGCCAAAGGTCTAGAATGGTACGGACTCTGAATCAGAGCCATGAGTGGAAGACAACTCCTGAACTTGCGATGCTAATGCGGTGATCTGTCCCTGAAGATATGCGAACTGATCTGCTGTGTGCTGCACATGGGAGTCAAGCACTGTCGACATCTGGTCCATTTTAGCAAGCAACTGATCAAGTTTGCTTAAGCCTGATGGTGGAGCAGAAGATGATGGCTGTGCAGAGGGCTCTGGAGCCGAGGTGAACCTCTCAATCTCTTCCTCTGTATCTTCAGCTTCCTCCTGTTGAACTTGTCGTGGTGGTGGTATGGTATGCACACCAGTCTTGGATCCTCGAATGTGTGCAGTGCTTCTAGTCAAAGTATGACCACCAATGGGATAATCCCTCGGAACAACTGTGAGACCACTGGGTAGCTTGAGCTTTGTCGTGGCAATCAAACCCATGATCAAAGAGGGGAACGGCATCACAGTCCGTGAATTCTGCTTTGTGATGCTCTTCTTCAAGACATGCATGATGTGACCACAAATGTCAATCTCCTTATGTGTGAAGAGATCATACAGAAATCTTGTTCTCGGAGCAGATAGAGTGGTGAGATTGGTGACTGGATATAGATTGTGAATCATCACATAGCTTAATGTCCTCATTTCTGGAGAGAACTTGAGAGTGTCCATGGATGATTTCTTCGATACACCACCAAGGATTTTAATCATCTCATCAATCCTACCCAATCTGTCCTCATAAGCAACTGTGATTTGCTGAGATGGAGGACGAGTCTCCAAAAAGTCTTGGATGCTCTCTCTAGTAATCTGAAACTCCTTGTGTCTCACCCAGCCCTCAATACAATCTCCGTTGACAATGGCATTAGAGAAGAACTCCTTGATGATCTCTGAATAGACCACTCCAGTTGGGTTCAGCAGCTTGGTCCAAGTTCTATCTTTGAACACTTCAGGGATGAAAGTGCCCTCAAGAGTCTCTAACTGGACTACCCGTTCCATGATGATCGTCTTGGTCTTGTAGCAGTCATTGTACTTCATATCAGCATCTATAGACCGGAAATGATCTGAATCAGTTCGGGCTCTCTTTGAAGTCGATTTCTTCCTAGCTGCATGCTTGGTGGGAGACATCTGCACAATTGCACAAAGCAAAGATGGAAACAACAATGCACAAACACAAACCAGAAGACAAACTTCATTAGATTCAAGTTAGTGCTAAATCAAACATAGACTAACTGAAAAACAGAGCATGATAAACACCAAACATCATGGTAAGAGACTCCAACTTATAAGGGATAACTACAATGCAACAAAAAAATAGTGCAAGAGTGTGTGTCTGTGAGCATGTGCTGATGAGTGTGTGCGGCAAGAGATGCATGAGGGTGCCTAAGTGTGCTTAGTTGTGTGTCAAAAATGTGCAACATGAACAAAGTGAATGAAACACAAAATCAATGACCAAATCAAGTAAAATAAGATCATACAAGTGAGAATCCATTGATTGAAATCACTTGATTTCAAAATAGCACAAAAATGTCACTCGGACATTTTGACAAACACTTAGTGTGCACAAAAACAAAAACTACATGAATAATGCATGAACATGTGAAAATCTACCCTCAATACATGATAGAATGCCACAAGGGGCCAACACAAGTGCAGAAACAACTAAAGGGACACAGCCCAATCAAAAAAAATGAAAAGAATTCACCCAATTTTGAAAACCAACCCAAAGTTTCGAAAATCCCCAATTATCAAAACCCTAACAAAAATTCTGCATAATCTAAGTAAAACTTGAAAGGAAATAGTTAAGAAACATACCTTGAAGAAGAAAAATGCAGAAAAAGTGCTTGGATTGAAGGGAAATGAATGGAATAGTGATTTTGGGTTGAAAAACTTTGAGAGAGGTTGAGCGAGGGAAGTTTGATAGTTTTGAAAAACTGTCACATCAGCTATATAAAAACTGAAAACACGCGTTTTTCGCGGGTTAGAGAGTGGCGACACAGTCGCGAAACAGTCGCGAGAAGAGCCACTGAAGCATAAAAAATTTCGCGAGAAGCATTAGGTCGCGAAACAGTCGCGAGACAGTCGCGGTAACTTCTGTCTGAAATTGGAAAAATCCAATTTTAGCCAAACAGTATTTCGCGAGTAGCTTTTGGTCGCGAGACAGTCGCGAAAGTTTCTGTGTGACATGTTAAGATAAAAAATTCCCTCAACTCCTTTTCGCGGGAAGCTCTAAGTCGCGAGCTTCTCGCGAAACAACCCCTGAACCAGTTTTTGAAGACACACAAAAACATGCTTTTTAATGAAAAACAAATGACAAGAAAGTATAAAATCACTTTCAAAAACAAATAAAACAATCAAAAATCTTTTTGGGTTTGATCAACAAAGATTGAGCATGTGAAAACACATTTAAACAAGTACAATCACACAAATGAATAAGGCATTCATTGAACATAGACTTGTGTGTTGTGTGTGAATATCAAAAATGAGATAGTCCTTAGTCCAATGTGAAGCTTCAATGATCAATTCAATCAAGGCATACACAACTAGCACTAGATTATGTGATCTATCTCAATTATAGAAACATGCATATATGACCTCCCACATGTACTTGACAATAATTCATTGAAGCTTTTCATTTGGCTCCATTTTTAACATATCATTTGCAACTTTTGAGCAAAGAGAATCTCATTTAGAGAAAGATGCCTGAAATTTTTGATATTTCAATTGATGTGTTAGCCTTTGGCTTGTTGGGCATCATACATTTTATTTTGGTCGCTTTCCCTTTTTCCTAGTCGAATACTAGTTTGTGCGACAGGCTTTTGCAGCTCTATATCTCTTTTCATTTGGAGATTTACAATTAGAGAGCTCTTTTAAGCAAAAAAAATAAAAGTGGGAAGATATATAGGCATGAGTCTATGCATGTCTCAAGATCAACAGAACCATTCACTAATCATTCATGACAAGGTTGAAGATCTATTTACAACAGTCACATAGATTTCAGAATTTCTTCCACAATGATATGAGTGCATGAGAGACAAGCTAAGCTCGTTAAATGCACAAAGCCATAAGTACAAAGGTACAGGGCAAAACATGCTTTGAGACAAAACTCAACAAAGTGATCAAACTTTTTGGATTTTCTATTTTTTTTATGTGATTTTGAATTTTTGAACACACCCAAAACAGAACAACGAAAAAAATAACAAAGACAACCGGTACAAATCAACCGGACACAATAAAAGATGCATGATAAAGATGCAACAGCAAATGTCCCTAAAAATTGAAAGAATTTATGCGTGGACATGTTATAATGCTTATGCATGAGCACCCCTTTTCACCCACACGTCACGTGCGTTTGGGGTGATATCCTTAACGGATTGGGTACGAGAATTTGGACTATCAAACCTTCTGGTGAAACTCTCCAAGCAGGTGGTGAAGGCACCAATCATTTTCATCACGTCCATCATGCCAGGATCACGATTCTGACTTCTCGGTTGTTCACCACCCCAAGACCTCATGTCATTTCTCCTTCCTCGTGACCGAGGTGCGCTTGAATTGTTGTCTGATCTCAGCTTTTGACAGTTGGGTCTGGTATGTCCTTGCATTCCGCAGTAATGACACACATAGTCCGTTCTAGGATTCCGTTGTGATCTTGGGAGAGACCTTCCTCTGGTTTCATGTCTACCCATGGAGTGATTTCGGGGCTTATTCACCATTCGTTGCTCACTTACATTCTTCTTCTCAGCCTTAACATTCTCAGGGATGGTTTCTTCTATAATAGGCACTGCGGCCTTCACAAACTTCACTTCTTTGGTAGCTTTGGCTGATGAGCTGCTTCCTCCAGTGTATCCCAACCCGGACTTGTCTGAAGAAGGTTTTTGAGATGAGATAACATCATCTAACTTCTGGGAGGAGACTCTCTCTATCTTGGCATGAGCTTGCACTACCTCTTGCTCAAGAAACCTCACCTTCGTATAGGCTTCAGACAACTCGCCATTTAATGTCTCAATTTCGCACTTAGCCTCTTTATATCTGACCATGAGACTTCTGTAATCTTCCTCAGCCTTCTTCATTTTCCTCACAGCTGCCTTGGCTATTCTGGTATACTCTCCAGACTTCTCAAGAAGTAAAGAATAATTTTCTTGAAGATTAGCTGTATTCTCTTCTTCTTCTTCAGCATCTGATTCATCCACATTCCCAATAGACTCTGAATCTGAATGCTCACCAAGCTCCTTCACAAGAGTACCCAAATCATCCGATGACTCCACATGAGCAATGGTCATGAATGCGGAGTAGTTTCCCTCTCCGTCACAGCTCTCTTCCGAGTCAGAATCAGAGGATTCTGAATCACTGAGTGTTGTGGCATAAGCTTTGCCTTTTCCCCTTAGAAAATTTGGACACTCCTTCTTTAGATGTCCATGGCCATTGCACTCATAGCATATAATTTCTGAAGAAGGTTGAAACTCCCTCCCTTCTTTTCTTGGAAACTCTTTCCTATCACCTCTTGAAGATGAAAATTTTCCTTTGTTGAATGGTTTCCCACTGTTTTTCATCTTCAGAAATTTCCGGAAGTTTTTCGCAAGAAATGCTACTTCCTTCTCCACCCCATCTTCTTCGGAGGAATCACCCATCCTTTCGGTGATGGTTTTAAGAGCAAGTGATTTACTCATCTTATGGGAAGGCAGTCCCATCTGATATGTTTGGAGAGACCCAACTAATTCTTGAATTTTAATCTCATCCAAATCCTTGCTTTCCTCTATGGCTGTAACTTTTGCTCTAAAACTTTCAAGCAAGGACCTCAAAACTTTTCTCACCACCTTAGTATCTTCAATCTTCTCCCCAAGATTGAGTTTAGCAATTACAATTTCATTGAGCTTCCCATAGAATGAATCAAACGGTTCATCATCACCCATCTTGAGCTCTTCAAATTTGGTGGTAAGCATCTGAAGCTTTGTGTCCTTAACTTTCTTTGTACCCTCATAAGTGGTCTCCAAAATCTCCCAAGCTTCTTTGGCTACCGTCATGTGAGAGATCCTGTGGAATTCATCAGGAGACACAGCACAAAATATAGCATTTAAAGCTTTACTATTAGCATTTGCTGCTGCAAGAGCCGCCTTATCCCAATTAGCCTTAGGAGCTTCCGGCTTAGTCCAGCCGAGCTCTACCGCATCTCAAACGGTATCTTCTATAGAGCATAGAAATGCTCTCATTCTGACTTTCCAGAATGCGTAATTGTTCCCATCAAAAAATGGTGGAACATTGAGCGATTGAGACCGGTCCATCTCAAATAGGGTCAAGGATCACACTAAGGTGTTTAAACCAAGCAAGTGTACCCGCTCTGATACCAATTGAAAGCTCTAAAATGTGTTGAAAAACACAAGAGCTGTTTAGACCCCCAATTAAAATTACGGCTTGGTTGATTTTACACAAACTTAATACTAAGTACGGAAACGTGTAAACACAAGCGTATAATCAATAAGCTACTCTAATCCATAAGCTAAGCAACACAGCAGTATAATGGAATATAAACGAGTAGGGAAGAAAGATACAAACTCAGAAAACACCAAGACGTGTTCTCGAAGAGGAAACCGAAGAACTCGGCGAAAAACCTCTCCGCCGCCCTCCAAGCGGAAATGGATCCACTAGACAATCAGTTGGGATACATGAGTGAGCAAAAGACCCTCCAAGCCTAATCTACCCGATGCACCTAAGCCCTCCAAGCTCCTACTCCAACAAGGCTTCTCGGAACCGTGTCTTGTCTAGTTCTCCGGATCCCGCAACAAGCTTCATGTTGCATCTGCCATCCTTGGCTTCTTCCAATGCTTCCCAGCAGCACCAAAACGTCACTCAACACTCTCAAAAGGTGTGGTAAGTGTTTGGGCTATCAACCTCTCAATGGTGTGGAAATGGAGAGGGAAGGGTTGAGGAGATACCACAAGCAAGTGTATAGAGAAAGGTGGGGATGACAATCTCTAATTGCAAATGTGTTTGGCTAGGGTTTTCTCTCTGAAGCCTTCCTCAACATTTGTGGGTAATGGGGGTTTATATAGGATAGGTGCAGAATGTGTGAGTCAGTCAGTACAGGCTGGCAGAACAGCATGTCTCGCGGGTGTCTCGCGGGAAGGCCTTACCCGCGAGATACTCGCGAGAGACAGCTGTCTCCATCTGTCCTGACTCTTCGCATTCCAGCATGTGCAAGGCACATGCTTCACTTCGCGGGAAGCTTAGTCGCGACATACCCGCGAGATTCCATCAGCTTCCACTATGCTTGAGTCTTCACACACTCTCTATCACACACCCCTTACATCAATTCCCACCACAAATACAGGGTATAAACAATTGAAAGTAATTACAATCAAATTTGGCACGGAATAAAAGCCAACAAAACACATAGTTGTAAATCACAACTTTACACAATCTCTCTCTCTCTCTCTCTCTCTCTCTCTCTCTCTCTCTCTCTCTCTCTCTCTCTCTCTCTCTCTCTCTGTATGTGTTATTCTTTACATTTTTGCATGACTCAGGACGCACAAGTTTGAATCTCAACTTGTCAACACGCTACGGTATATGCTTGGGTGTTGCAAGAGGTTTAGCTTATCTTCACGAGGACTCACAATTTTGAATTATACATAGAGATATGAAGCCTAGTAATATTCTACTTGACTCTAACCTTGTCCCCAAAATATCCGACTTTGGCTTGGCCAAACTTTATAATGACGAAATGACACACATAAGCACCCGCGTTGCAGGCACCTTGTAAGATCCTTTATCTTAATGGGGCTTAGCAAATTGCTTTTGTTTTTGTTTTAATTATATAATTCATTGTATTCTCTTACTTATTTTTGATAAATTTGATAGTTACAATAAGAAATGAGGATTTGAATCCTAAATGCCTTTATTGAAATTACTAGGAGGTGCTAATTGAGTTATAAGATTCTTGGCATATTCTTATATTTTATGTTTGTTGGACTAATTGTGCATATGGTTATTATTAATATAGTGGATATCTTGCACCGGAATATGCCATGCGTGGACACCTTACAGAGAAGGTAGATGTGTTTGGACTTGGTATTGTGGCTTTAGAGATTATTAGTGGAAGGCCGAATTTTGACAAAAACTTGGTTGAAGAAGAAAAGATGTATCTTCTTGAATGGGTATGAACAATATATTTTGCTTCATATATGTGATTTTTTTTTTTTTTTTTTTTTTAATTATTGGGATCAGGCTATGGTTTTTGGTTCATCACAACCGTTATCTATCCATAACTATAAGTATGTTATTTATGCGTAAACTTGAAGCAACATTGAAGGTTTGAAACGCAATTTTATCAAAAGGGAAGTATGGAAATCATAGGGAACCAGAATAACTTATCCCCTTCCACTTAATTGGAAATGAAATGAGTCTCCATAGACTGATCCTCCCTAGTAAGATCATGGTTGTGTTGACATTTGAGAGAAATTAGCTCAAAATCCTATATTGATATAGTTTGGGTTTTCTTAAAGTAGAAAAAAAGTCCATTCTATGTTAAAGAAGTAATTTGATAATTCTTATCCCATAAGAAAGCTATCCTTAGTCCACTAATAAATTTATTATGTTTTTAATTTGGTCAGTTTATTTGATACTAGCCTATTTGTTTCAAGGTGAAGCAAACAATGCATTTTAAAAATAAGATACCTTTAAATTTAAACAAACATGTCAGCTTATTTGCTTAAGCCACTAATTTTTATCTCACACTTAAGCAAGTAAGCACTACCAATCTAAAATATAGTTAGTGTTGCAAAGAGCTTGATATCTTTAGTCCAATTTTCGGCCATTGTAGAGAGGAGAAGACTCTTAAAAGAACTTTGAAATGGGTTTCTTCAAAGATTACTATGGAAGTCATTTTTGTGTTGAAAGATACCCAGATGTGTGAATTGAGAGTATGATTATTATTTAAGTGTGGAAGCATCATTGGGTATGGGTATATATATTGGGTTTTCAACTTAATTTGTGAGTGTCTCCAGTATTTTAGTTGGTGTGGGGTTAGAGAATTTGGTAACCTCGGCCCACTTTATACCAAGCCCAAGGCCCATGCCAAGGAGAAAGAAATGCCTGAGGACGAAGTGTGAAAGTCTAAATTGCCCAGAAACCTTGACGAGGACAACCCTGTCCTCGGCCAACCAAGACCATGGGAGGAGGAAGTAACGGGCCACCAAAGACAGCCTTCCAGAGCATCTAAAGAGAAAGAACAAGTACAATGTGTCAGCTATGGAAGCATAATGGAGGAGCAAGTCTAGGATGAACTGTTACCTCCACATTAAATGCCCACAACTAACATTCTGGCCGTATTAATGAGGAAATGACCCCTGAACAGTGCAACCTTAGTTGCTACAACCCACAGAAAGAATGGGAAGGTGGCTGATGGGACAAGCACTCAAGTAGTGACCTGCTTGATCAACAAATGTAGGGTTAAGATCAACTGAAAGGTGATATATAATGTAAGGAAACCCTCTTGGAAGGGGACAGGAGAAAAAGAAGAAGGAGAAATATAGAGCACTGTAGCAGCCTGTATCATCACTGAAACCTTTGTAACTAATCACTGAAGAAATAAAAGAACTTCAAGCTCCCAAGAGGAGGGCCGAGGAACATCATTGCACATTTTTAATCCAAGTTGATGCTATTCAATCCATATGCAACCATGCCTAGTCGTTGTAACCCTCACTAGGGCCTAGTTCTTGAACCCGCTCTCTACAAATTCATTGTTTTGGGCTAGTTGGGCACGAGTCCACTCACTCAACAATAGAAGTGCTCAAGCCCAGTCCCTACAATTGGCGCCGTCTGTGGGAAGAACTTGTGTGTTAGTAAGGGCAACGATCAAGCATGGTAGGATCAGGCTCTCATTAAGCAGGCTCCCATCAGCCTGAACCGGTCAAATCCCAGCATCAGGGTAACTTTATAGACCCCAAGCGTGATTAAAATGAAGAGAATGGAAGATTTCGAGAGGGAAGTGTGCACACCACTCAAACCAGCAGAAGCTACTCGCGTGGGGACAGTTATGTGCTCCATAGACAAAACAACAACTGGGCCATACAACCAAAAGAGGTTAGGAGCCACGTGACCCAGGGGCAAAACGATGAGCAAGCCATGCAGCGAGAAATAGATGACTTGAAGAGGAGGCTGTGCCATGCACAACGAAGGCTATCTTAACCTAGCCCCGACCTGCCCTCTAACGATGAGAGCAACGATGACTATAGGCAAAGATTGAGAACCCCTTCAAGTGAGACCTTCTCTCATGAAGAAGAGCACTACTGGGAGCGTAAACGTAAAAACCTGTCTCCTAGGGGCTTAGGATACGATGCCATGAGCAGGGCACTGGATCAACTATCTAAGTCGCCTTTCACGCGCCACATAGAAGGGGCTACCCTTCCTCGGCGGTTCCAGCAGCTAACCTTCTCCATTTATGACGGCAAAACGGACCCCGTGGAGCATGTGAGCCAGTTTAACCAAAGGATGGCTGTCCATTCTAAGAATGAGACATTAATGTGCAAGGTTTTCCCCTCTAGCTTGGGTCTAGTGGCGACGAGGTGGTTCAATGGCTTGAAGACGAATTTCATAGATTCGTATAGACAGTTGACCTAGGCCTTTGGCTCTCGCTTCGTTACAAACAGCATAGCCCCTCGGCCCTTGAGCGCGCTACTATCTCTATCCATGTATGATGGAGAGACTTTAAAGGCCTACTCGGGCTAATATTGGGAGATGTACAATGAAATAGAGGGAAATTTCAATAATGTCGCCATCAGCACCTTCAAAAATGGTCTCCCAACTGGACACGGCCTAAGGAAGTCTCTGACTAGCAAGCCTGCCACCAGTATGCACCAGCTGATGGATCGAATTGACAAGTACAAACGAGTGGAGGAAGACCAGCTGCAGGGCAAAGGAAATGAGAAGGCTATCTCTTAGGAGAGGAGGAATTTCAAGTCGGACCGATACAGCAGCACCCGCCTGAGGAGGGACTTCGTGGGGCAATTTGGAGTAGCCAACACACAGACGGTCAATGCTGTATTCCGAGAGCTAGTACATAGGGTGTTGGAGAAAATCAAGTACGAGTCATACTTTAGGTGGCTGAATAAGATGGTGGGGACCACAAAGTGCAATTAGAACCTTTATTGCTAGTACCACCAAGACTGCGGGCATACTATAGAAAACTACAGGAATCTCCGGAACTATCTGGACCAGCCGATCCGAGAAGGAAAGCTGCACCTTCTGCATCACCCCTGTGACCATCAAGGCTAGACCCATCAAGAGCCCCAGAGAGATAATACCTTAAGGGCACCCGTAAGGACGATCAATGTAATCTTAGCCGCACCAAGAAGAACAGGTACGTGCCCTTCACGAGTGTTGTCTGTGGCCCAGGTGCCTGTCGAGGAGTCCCAGCCAGAGCCAAAAAGGGCCAGAAGGAATTTTCACCCAACCTTGAGTTTTTCAGAGGAAGACAAGATTGGGGCCACCTAGCCCCATGATGATGCTCTGGTGATCACTCTCAGAATCGAGGACTATGATGTAAGGAGAGTGATGGTCGATGATGGCAACGCGGCCGAAGTCATGTACCCGGACCTTTACAAAGGGCTGGGGTTGAAACCGGAGGACTTAACGCCCTATAGCTCTCCCTTGATGAGTTTCGACGGGAAGCTTGTTATCCCAAAGGGCATGATCAGGTTGCCCATCCAGACCGGCCTAAAGGTGGTGGAGGTGAACTTTATAGTAGTGGACACCTACTCCCCCTACACAACCATCGTCAGAAGGCCATGGCTCCATACCTTGGGGGCTGTTGCCTCCTCCTTGAACCAGAAGGTGAAATTCCCGTCAGGGGATCAAGTTCTCGAAATTTGTGGTTGCCAATCCACAGCAAGGTAGTGCATGTTAGCTGCCATATCACGTCGGCTCGATGCACAGCCCTCGGCCACTGCTGAAGAGAGCTTATAGCAATCAAAAACCCCGGCAGCTCCTCCTAATGTAGCTGCCGAGGAAGCAAAATGTAAGGATCTAGAGAAAGAGGTAATTGGTGACGACCCGGAGAAGTTCTTTCGAGTCGGGGCTCAGCTGCCTCTTAAGGAGAAGAAGGAGTTAATTGAGTTCCTCAAAGGTAATATTGACGTGTTTGCATGGGATGCCTGTGATGCCCCAAGGATTGATTCGTCCTTCATTTGTCACCATCTCAATGTCAATCCGACCATAATTCCCAAGAAACAGCCACCCCGGTGCCTATCGAGAGAACATGCTGATGTGATTAGAGAAGAGGTGAATAAACTTAAGTGTGCAGGGGCTATCAAAGAGGTTTTTTACCCCAAATTGTTGGCCAATACTGTGGTGGTCAAGAAGAAAAGTGGAAAGTGAAGGGTCTGTGTGGACTTCACAGACCTGAATAGGGCATGTCTAAAAGACTCGTTCCCCATGCCTCAAATAGACCAGCTAGTGGATGCAACTACGAGCCATCCTCAGATGAGATTCCTAGACACCTTTCAAGGCTATCATCAAATACCACTAGCCTTGGAAGATCAGGAGAAGACAGCCTTTGTAATGCCCATTGGGAACTACCATTACAAAGTAATGCCGTTCGGTCTGAAGAAGGCAGGATCCACCTATCAAAGGATGATGATGAGAATGTTCGAGCCGATGCTGGGCAAGAGCATCGAAGTCTACGTTGATGATATGGTGGTAAAAAGTAAAGCGGTGTCCGAACATTTAGGGGACCTCGGCTGCACCTTTGATGTCTTGAGGAAGCACAAGCTACGCCTAAATGCTTCCAAATGCTTGTTTGGCGTGGGGTCTGGCAAGTTTTTAGGATACATTATTACCCACAAGGGAATCGAGGTTGATCCTAACCAAATCAAGGCTATTCACAATCTAAAACCTCTGCAAAACCCCAAGGAGGTCCAGAAGCTCACTGGAATGATCGCGACCCTGAATCGATTCATTTCCAGGTCGACTGACAGATGTAGGCCTTTCTATCTCCTGATCAACAAGTGGAAGGGATTTGAGTAGTCTGAGGATTGTGTCGTGGCATTTCAACAACTCAAGGAATATCTATCCCGGCCACCTATCATGTCCAATCCTGAAGCCGACGAGGTCCTATACGCATACATTGCTGTGGCACTTCACGCTGTGAGCCTGGTACTGATTCGGGACGACAATGGCGTTCAAAAACCAGTCTATTACGTTAGCAAGTCACTACATGAAGCTGAGGTCAAGTACCTACCCTTAGAGAAAGCCATACTAGCTGTGGTCCACGCTACACGAAAGCTCCCCCATTATTTCCAGGCTCACACAGTGGTTGTCCTAACCCAACTACCCTTGAAGTCTGTACTTCGGACTGCTGATTACACAGGAAGGATTGCCAAATGGAACACAATTCTGGGGGCTTTTGACATCAAATACATGCCTCGGACCTCCATAAAGGGCCAGGTCCTGGCTGATTTGGTGGCCGAATTTGCCGAACCACTAGTAGAGATGGTAGCCGAGAAGAGAAGCATGGACGAAAAATCAGTTGGGGCAATCTCCATCCCGGGGCCACCATGTTGGAAGGTATACGTTGATGGCGCGGCAAATCAAAGGGGGTCTGGAGTGGGGCTAGTCTTAGTATCCCCTAAGGAGTCTGTCATAGAAAAATCCCTGAGGCTCGAGTTCTCGGCCACAAACAATGAAGCCGAGTATGAAGCATTGTTACAAGGGATGGTCATGGTGCAGAAAATGGGAGGAAAAGCAGTGGAGATGTTCTCGGATTCGAGATTGGTGGTAGGCCAGGTAAAGGGAGAACTGGAAGCTAGAGATTCGAGGATGCAAGGGTACCTAAGCCAGGTCAAGCGCTTGTAGTCAGATTTCGATCTTTTCAGCTTGTCACATGTCTCCAGGAGTGGAAACACCCATGCCGATTCATTGGCCACACTTGCCACCTCATTGGCAGGGGATTTGCCTCGGATCATTCTTGTAGAGCATCTGAAAAGAGCAAATGAGGTGGCAAAGGGCATGGTCCACATCCATCAAGTTGGGGTGGGTCCCAGCTGGATGGACCCCATAGTGAGGTTCCTCAAGGATGATGTTCTGCCCGAGGAGAAGTCAGAGGCTGAGAAAATACGAAGGAATGCTTCTCGGTTCTGGTTGTCCGAGGACCATAAGTTGTATAGGCACTCCTACTCTGGACCATACCTACTGTGTATTCACCCCGAGGCATCAGAATTACTACTCGAAGAGCTGCACGAGGGGATCTGTGGGAGTCACACAAGAGGAAGATCCCTATTGCACCAAGACGTCACCCAAGGATATTGGTGGTCGGGGATGCAGAAGGAGGCCCTGGAGTATATTAAGAAGTGTGACCAATGCTAAAGGTTTGCCCCAAATATTCATCAGCCTGGAGGGGTCCTCAACCCTTTGTCCAACCCATGGCCGTTTGCCCAGTGGGGCCTGGATATTGTAGGCCCTTTCCCCAAGGCACCAGGGAATAAGAGATATCTGTTGGTCACCACAGATTACTTCACCAAATGGGTCGAAGCTGAGCCATTGGCCAACATCAGGGATGTGGATGCTAAGAAATTCCTTTGGAGAAACATTGTCACGCGATTCGGGGTCCCTCATACCCTCATTTCGGATAACGGACTCCAATTTGACAGCAAAGCCTTCAGAAGGTACTGTTGTGAACTTGGGATCACAAACAGGTATTCAACTCCAGCTTATCCTCAGGGAAATGGGCAGGCCGAGGCTGTCAATAAGGTCATCGTCAATGGGCTTAAGAAGAGACTGGATGATGCCAAGGGAAGATGGGGTAGAAGAGCTGTCACACATTCTTTGGACATACCGGACTACACCACGGCGGTCAACAGGGGAGACACCTTTTGCCAATGACTTACAGGGCCGAGGCTGTTGTCCTTCTGGAGATAAACTTCCCAATGCTAAGGACGAGCTCTTTCGTTCCAGGCAGTAATGATGAACTACTGGGGAGGAGTCTAGATCTGGTTGATGAACGAAGGGAAAGGGCAATGATCCAGCTGGCCTATTACCACCAGAAGCTCAAGCAGGGATATGATGCCAATGTAAAGCTAAGACCACTAGTACCAGGGGACTCAGGTAACTACGCTCATTGAACAGCTACTACAACAAAGCTCCTCGGATTGTGCCGAGGACAAACTTACTTTCATAAATAATCTCAATTTGTCTTTATCTGATTGTAGCGACAACTATCACGACCATTATCCAATCACTAAGGCCTAGTTCTTGAACCCGCTCTCTACAAATTCATTGTATTGGACTAGTTGGGCACGAGTCCACTCACTCAACAGTAGAAGTGCTCAAGTCTAGTCCCTATAATTGGTATAAGATTTTTTTTTTTTTTTTTTAGTTTTACACTGTCTTAAATATATATATATATATATATATATATATATATATATGTATATATATATATATATATATATTTGTCTTGTGTATTTCTCATTTATTCATAAATTGTATTTTTAAAGTTCGCACTTTCCTTGATATTGAAATTTTTATTTGGATTGTCACTTATTGGATCCAAATATGCCATGTCCTTTATTGGATAAATCATAAATATTATCTTTTGATAAGAAAAAAAAAATGTATTTTCTTTATCTTTCTCTCAATTTATTAATACCATTGAACTTGGGTTCTTTACTACATTTATTTATGATTTAAAATTTTATATTTTTGCAAGTGAATGTGCTTATTTATAAAATTATTTTGAAAATGGTCTTATTTAAATGAAATAATAATTCTTATGACAAAATTTGGCTACAAATAACTTGATTGTAGTCTAAGATTACAACTCCCATTAAAAAAATTAACAAAGTTGCATATTTTGAAAATCTAACCATTAAAAAACATATTCTTTATATTCTTAACAAATATATCAAATTTTGTGTCAATCGGATGTTATTTACTATTCAATTCGTAAACTTATTTGTTATGCATAATTTTAGGCTAGAAAAACTGAAAATTCAAATATTTGATTGATGAAATAGCTATTAATTTATGATATTCTAAAAATTTTGCAAGTATAAAATATATAAGAAGAAAATGTAATCTAATAGTAGATTTATCAAAATTCACATCTAATAAAAAATATTGAGTGGAGTTATGGCCTTTGGTAACAACTAAGTTTATTGCTAAACTTTGTAATTAGAATTGAACTTCGTAATTTTTCTAATGCTCATCTATATTTTCTATTAACCTTATAAAAATCAAGAAAAATCTTTTGAAATTTGATTTTCTTGAGATTTTGTTTAATACTATCTTAGTCTCTTTCTCTCCCTATTTTTTGAACTATTTGATTTTATCATTTTTAAACATTCATCTTAACAGTGCTATGATAAATCTTATCTTTCAAAGACTTGGCAGCTATATGAAAACAATCGTGAAGTTGAACTTGTGGACCCTACGTTATCAGAAATCAATGAGGAAGATGTAAAACGAGTGATAAGAGTGTCTCTTTTGTGCACTCAAGCATCACCTACATTACGACCATCAATGCCACGTGTGGTGGCAATGCTTTTGGGAGACACTAAAGTTGGCACCGTAACTTCAAGACCTGGATACTTGACTGACTGGAAATTTGATGATATAACTAGCTCAAGAAGTGGACCAAGCGGTGTTAAAGCTAAAGAAACAGTTAGTATCTATCATGACTCTTCAGAAAGTACAATCATGGTAGGTCATGCAGATAATTCACCAGTAAATGCTTCTAAGCTCATGCTTGGTAAGATTATCAAAAACCCTAGGTGAGAATTAGTCTTCATCTCTCTCCCCTTTTTTGGGAGATAAATTGCTTGGTGTAATTTTCAGTAATTTTTTTTTCTTGTTCGCTGATGTTTGTGATAAAACTTAATTCGTAACACGTAGAACACTATTCAAGAATTTGCAGCGATTTATATGTCTTTCGGCCTGCAAATTTACTTGTAAAAAAAGTAAAGAAAGTTTTTTTTTTTTGGGTGTGAAAATATGTTATGTGAGAATCTACGACATTGTTTGATGAAATTGTCTTAATTTGGACATAAATTCCGACACTTTTTTTTTTCTTTTTTGAAATTAAGTTTTCTGTTTGCTGTCCTAGGTAGCCTATGACCTTGAAGAAATTTAATCACTAGGTACCACCTTCCCATTTGGTAGGACTCTTGGCTGAGGTTCGACACAAGGAACCGTGCGGCCCATCTTCCCTTTTGTTCATGTTAAATGCCTTATAGATACCCTCAATTATTCAAATCTCATGTGTTTATCACACGTCTAATTTTTTGGTCAAAGTTAACCCCCAATTAGATAGTTGGCATTTCGAAAGTTTAGGGAGGATTTTGTAATTCAAGTGAAAGGTTTATGATGAAAAGGTGTAATTTACCCTTACATTTTACTATATTATTTGAGTATTCACATTAATATATGTAAAATAGCGTAAGTCTCAATTTTTTTGCTAAATCAACCCCCCCAAAAATAAACACCCATATCAATTTATGTATCTATTGTGCAAAATGGGATTTTGCTATAGTGCTTGTGCAAATATACATTGTGCATTTCAATTTTTTATTCTTTCTTTGTGTGTCTTGAGAATAAATAAAGAAAGTGGATAGTTGAAAGCTCGAAAATGTGTTGAAAAAACACAAGAGCTGTTTAGACCCCCGATTAAAATTACGGCTTGGTTGATTTTACACTAACTTAATACTAAGTGCGGAATAGTGTAAACACAAGCGTATAAGCAAGACAACTACTCTAATCCATATTTAAAGCAACACAGCAGTATAATGGAATATAAAAGAGTAGGGAAGAGAGATGCAAACACAGAAAACACCAAGACGTGTTTTCGAAGAGGAAACCGAAGAACTCGGCGAAAAACCTCTCCGCCGCCCTCCAAGCGGAAATCGATCCACTAGACAATCAGTTGGGATACATGAGTTAGCAAGAGACCCTCCAAGCCTAATCTACCCGATGTACCTAAGCCCTCCAAGCTCCTACTCCAACAAGGCTTCTCGGAACCGTGTCTTGTCCTAGTTCTCCGGATCCCGCAACAAGCTCCATGTTGCATCTGCCATCCTTGGCTTCTTCCAATGCTTCCCAGCAACTCCAAAACACTCTCTACACTCTGAACAGGTGTGGGTTGTGTTTGGGTACAAATCTCCTCTCAAGCTATGATAATGGGAGAGGGATGGAGAAGAGACTACTATGATTTCTCACTAAGGAGGAGTAGCTCTCTCTAAAAGATGGGTGTGTGTTGTAGAAAACCTATCTAGGGTTTTTCTCTCTGAATGGCCTCACATACATTTGTGGGTAATGAGGGTATATATAGTATGGGTGAAGGGTAAGAAAGTCACTCATTAAAATCCTCCAGGCAGAATGTTTCGCGACTATCTCGCGGGAAGGCCTTACCCGCGAGACACTCGCGAAAACGACAACCTGGCACGACTCTTCAGCTTCCAGTCATGTGCTTCTCACATGGCTCTTTCGCGGCTTAGCTTCCAGCGACACACCCGCGAGATCCACTGATCTTCAATAAAGCTTGAGTCTTCACCAACTTGATACTAAACCCAATACAATTAAATCCCACAAAATACAAGGAAATGAAATAAAGTAATTACAACACATTTTGTCATGGAATAAAGCCAATATAAAACATAGTTGTAAATCACAACTTTACAATAGTCATTGTAGTGTGTGAAAAAAGAGAGACAATTAAAAAATTAAGAAAAATTGATATTTTAATGAAATAAAGTTTAGAGTAGATAATCGAATATGTGTTTTAAAAAGTAGTTACCTATAAAATAAAATAAAAATAGGATTTTATGCTAAAATAAGCATGAAATTTTATATAATGTGAATGCTATTATTATTATTTTTTTTTGAAAGGAAAATCAACTTCAATTAACTAGAAAGAGACAATGAATCCACGAACAAAGCTTCTACAGCTGGTGGAGGGGTATCCTCCAGCCACACACAATCCTCACTGATATGTCTAGCAAAACGGGTTAGAGAATGCGCTACCCCATTTGCACTACGTCTAATACATTGAAAATCCACAAGTCTCAACCTTCCAGCCAAGTGTCGAACGTCATCAAAAAGATTCCCCAAACGAGACCAATCTGATCGAGTAGAAGCTACAGCCCGCATCAATGTGAATGCTATTATTAACACGCCATATAAGAGTTTCAATATAACTGTACAAGTACTACTAGTAGCTAGGGGTGGCAATTTTTACCCATATCCAAGAATCCACCCATTACCCACTTTATTTGGATAAGTCCTAGCCCAACCCATTTGAATATTTGGGTTAAATGGGTAGAGACCCATTTGGTTATTTAATTAGATGGGTCTAAATGGATATATCCACTAATACCCACTAAACCCATCTAAATTTCTAGAAAATGACCAAAATACTCTTGAAACCTAATAAATGACCAAAATACTCCCAAAATCCAAAAAATTACCAAAATAAATCCAAAATCCAAAAAATGAGCAAAATACCCCCCAAAACCTAGAAAATTACCAAAATACCCCAAAAACCTAAAAATTAACAAAATACCTTCAAAACAAAAAAAAAATGACCAAAATACCCCTGAAACCCAAAAAATGACCAAAATACCCTGAAAACCCAACAAATGACCAAAATACCCCAAAAACCTAAAAATTACCAAAAAATGACCAAAATATCCCCGAAACCTAAAAATGACCAAAATACCCTCAAAACCCAAAAAATGACCAAAACGCCCTCGAAACCCAAAAAAATGACCAAAATACCCCAAAAACTAAAAAAATGAACAAAATACCCCCAAAACCCAAAAAAATGACCAAAATACCCCCAAAACCCAAAAAATGACCAAAATACCCCCAAAACCTAAAAATTACCAACATACCCCCGAAACCCAAAAAATGACCAAAATACCCCCGAAACCTAAAAATGACCAAAATACCCTCAAAACCCAAAAAATGGCCAAAATGCCCCCGAAACCCAAAAAATGACCAAAATACCTCCAAAGCCCAAAAAATACCAAAATACCTCTAAAACCTATAAAATGACTAAAATACCCCCGAAACCTAAAAAATGACCAAAATACCTCCAAAACCTAAAAAATGACCAAAATACCCCCAAAACCTAAAAATGACCACAATACCCCCGAAACCTAAAAATGACCAAAATACCCTCAAAACCCAAAAAATGACCAAAATGCCCCCGAAACCCAAAAAATGACCAAAATACCCCCGAAACCCAAAAAATACCAAAATACCTCTAAAACCTATAAAATGACTAAAATACCCCCGAAACCTAAAAAATGACCAAAATACCTCCAAAACCTAAAAAATGACCACAATACCCCCGAAACCTAAAAATGACCAAAATACCCTCAAAACCTAAAAAATGACCAAAATACCCCCGAAACCCAAAAAATACCAAAATACCTCTGAAACCTATAAAATGATTAAAATACCCCCGAAACCTGAAAAAATTTCCAAATTACCCCGTAACCTAAAAAATGACTAAAATACCTCCGAAACCCATAAAATTACCAAAATACCCCCTAAACTTAAAAAATGACTAAAATAACCCAAAAACCTAAAAAAAGGACTAAAATATCCTCCCTGAAACCTAAAAAATGACCAAAATACCCCCAAAACCTAAAAAAATGACTAAAATACACTCGAAACCTAAGAATTACCAAAATTCACCCTAAACCTAAAAAATTACCAAAATGCCCCCTAAACCTAAAAAATGACTGAAATACCCCTGAAACCTAAAAAATTACCAAAATACCCTGAAACCTAAAAATGATCGAAATACCCCAAGACCTAAAAAATGACTAAAATAACCCCAAAACCTAAAAAAATGACCAAAATACCCCAAAAACCTAAAAAAATGATCGAAATACCCCCAAAACCTAACAATTACCAAAATACACCATAAACCTAAAAAAGTACCAAAATACTCCCTAAACCTAGAAATTGACCGAAATACCTCAAAAACCTAAAAAATAACTGAAATACCCCCGAAACCTAAAAAAGTGACCAAAATACCTTGAAACCTAAAAAATTATCGAAATACCCCAAAAACCTAAAAAATGACCAAAATAACCCCAAAAGCTAAAAAAAATGATCGATAAAAACACCTGAAACCCAAATTATGACCAAAATACCGCTAAACATGTAAGATGACCAAAATACACCAGAAACATCTGAAATTACCGAAATAGAGGTTTAGGGTATTTTGGATGTTTCGAGCATATTTTGATCATTTTTTAGGTTTCAAGGGTATTTTGATCATTTTTAGGTTTCGGGGGTATTTTGATCATTTTTAGGTTTCGGGGGTATTTTGGTCATTCTTGGGGTTCGCGGGTATTTTGGTCATTTTTTGAGTTTCAGGGGTATTTTTGTCATTCTTGGGTTTTGGGGGTATTTTGGTCATTTTTTGAGTTTCGGGGGTATTTTGGTCATTCTCGGGTTTCGAGGGTATTTTGGTCATTTTTTGAGTTTCGGGGGGTATTTTGGTCATTTTATGGGTTTTGGAAGTATTTTGGTCATTTTTAGGTTTCGGGAGTATTTGGTCATTTTTTGAGTTTCGCGGGTATTTTGGTCATTTTTTGAGTTTCGGGGTTATTTTGGTCATTTTTTGGGTTTTGGAAGTATTTTGGTCATTTTTAAGTTTCGGGGGTATTTTGGTCATTTTTTAGGTTTCGGGAGTATTTTGGTCATTTTTTGGGTTTTGTAAGTATTTTGGTCATTTTTAGGTTTCAGGGATATTGGGATCATTTTTTAGGTTTCAGGAGTATTTTGGTTATTTTTTGGGTTTCGGGGTTATTTTGGTCATTTTTTAGGTTTTGGAAGTATTTTGGTTATTTTTGGGTTTCGAGGGGTATTTTGGTCATTTTTAGATTTCGGGGGTATTTTGGTCATTTTTTGAGTTTCGGGGGTATTTTGGTCATTTTTTGGGTTTTGGAAGTATTTTGGTCATTTTTAGGTTACGGGGGTATTTTGGTCATTTTTTAGGTTTCGGGAGTATTTTGGTCATTTTTTGGGTTTCGGGGTTATTTTGGTCTTTTTTTGGGTTTTGGAAGTATTTTGGTTATTTTTAGGTTTCGGGTGCAGAGACGATGGCATTGGCGCGCAACACACTAACAACCCGAAATACGAAATCGGGATTAAATCTCTAGATTAAATATTTTTTATTTATATTTTTTTTATCTATACTATTATTTAAGTGGTTTTCCTTTTTTAGACCAGATTTTTTTTTTTTTTTATTCCAAAATACCCTTACATCCCTAGATTCAAGTAGAGACAAAACTAAAGGACAGTACAGTAAAAATATGTCTAAATTGCACTAAAATATTATCTACAAAATAGGAACATTCTCCCACTAACCCACTTCTTCACAGCAACTATACATTTATTGTTTTTTTTTTTTTTTTTTCAAATAGAAAAATAGATTATGAATTATCACATCAATTAAATAGGTTTAACTATAAAAAAATTAAAAAAAATCCCCATCCCTCCACTTTTTTTTTTTTTTTTAATTCTTAAAAAAAAAAAAAAAAAAAAAAAACCACAGGTAACATTATCAAAAAAAAAAAAAAAAAAAACCGACAGGTAACAAAAACCTCCCACTAACCCACATATAGTTCATCCGTTTCCTTTGCACACACTACACACCAAAACTGCCTCCTCACTCTTCTTCCACTCCATCTCCTTCCCAACAAGGCAACAACTACAAACCAACCCCAAAACCCGACCACTACAATGTGACTGCAGTAGCCATGGCAGACAGGCAAAGTCTTCCTAGATGCACCATCCTCAACTTTCAACATTGAACCCCTTAAAGAATATTGCTAGCCAAATCAAAGGGAGTGGCATTTAAATGAATATTGCTAACAATACATTTTTGGTTCCCCCCCCCCCCCCCCCTTACTTTGTTTTTGAAAATGAAAATAGAAGTGTTTACAATTTGTTAAAGTAGGTTCAAAATTTTGACACTAACAATGACATATGATAAAAATTTCATATAAGTTTAGCATCTTATTTGTTCTTCGCCCTATAGTTAAATAAGCCTTACACTTTTTCTTTAATTGAACAATTACAGTATATGCCCATGCTTTGGCATATTGGTCTATCTAAACATTGATGATAGCTTTTATTTTAGGAACATACACAGTGGTGCCTCTTTCCTTGGGGAATTCTGCAGCCAACTCTCACTCCCAGATCTTATAATAATTAATAGGTAACACTTCAAATACATAAATCTATATGTTTATTCGATTGGTAATTCTTATTTAATTGAGATCCCTTGCTTCATAGGATGATGCAATACACATGAAAATGAAAACTGGTTGTTGTTCATATACAATTCAATTTAGAATGGATTTTCAATGATGCAGTAAATCTATATGAACAAGCCCAAGAGAGAGGCATTTGTGAGCGTTACAATTTTCATTGGATACCAATTGAGTAAATAAACACTCTCTCTTTTGGTCATTGTTCAATTAAAGAAAAATTGTTTCTTTGGATGCTAAGGAACCATAAACTTTTTTTTTCTACATGTTGATGCTTTAGAAATTTCATGGTTGAAGACTTACTTTTCACAAATCTATTTTTTTTTTTTTTTTTACCTTTCTTTGAACTTATTATTTTACATTTTACTTTTCTATGAAATCTATTGTCATTTTTAGGTAATGCCTTGATTTCTATCAATTCTCTATTTTTTTTTTTTTCTTTCTATCTGTCTTAGGAGCTGGGAGGTCTGCCCTAGATGATGATAGTAGGAAAAACTATTTGCACGGAATTCATAAGTTAGTTTGATTTGCACCAAGGCATCGGTATTTGTTTCTATCACCATTTTACAAGGAATCTGAGATTAGGGATGGGATCAGGGGATGAAGAAGGGCAAGGGAAGTTTAGAAAATTGCGCAAATATGAAATATGTGGTTACATGCTTACTGCTTTTTGTTGAAATCTATTATCCTTTCTCTTTAATGTGGCCAGATCCTCTTAATGTGAGTTCATATAAGTATGAAATGCTTAAAGTCACATCCATAGGAATGGATTTGGGAATGCTTTATGGTGGCTACATCTTTGTCTTCTCAAAAAAAATAAATGTTTTGTTTTGTTTTTGTTTAGTCTTTGTGTGAGGACTATGCTGCAAAATTTCATAAATTTTTCATGTTTAGGAAAATAATGTGAGAAAAACAAACTAAAAATAAATCACAATTACAATGGGAAGATATATATATATATATATATATATATATATATATATATATTGCGTAGAATATTTTTCCCTTTTTTATAATCAAAATGGCCACTCACACAACAATTTTTTGTGATGGATATTCCCACAACAATTTTAAGTATTGTGTCTCATGATTTCAAACTATGGCAAATTTTTCATCGACATTCTCACCTTTGTTTTGACTCTATTATTTAACCACTAGACCATACACTTTTTTATTTTTATTTTTACTCCCGTAGATAAGAATGGGATACAAGGATCCTTAACTCTAAACTAGCTTCTATTTTTTTTTTTTTTTTTAAGGTTAATAATTTTCAATTATCATAATTCGGAGTTGCTACATTCTTCAATCACAAAAATACCTAGGGGTGTGATAAGAATTATATACTAAAAAATTATTTCACCCACAAACGCATAAATCTCATCACACCTTTAAATCTTTTTGTGATTTAAGAATGCAACCCCGACTTATGATAAAAACCCAACTTTTTAGGACTTTGAGCTTATTTTAGCAGGCTCCCCTCCCCAAAAAAAAGAAATTTCCCTTTATTTTCTAAAGCGCTTTCAGCAAATAAACAATTAGTAAAGCTCATAAAAAATATTTCAAGTTTCTACATTGATCCATCAACTTCTTCATAGTAGCTTTTGTAAATATTTTGACATGTAATTTTTTAATAGTTTTATAAATACAATTTCATTATGCATTTTCACTTTATGTAAATTTATAAGATTTGCTCAAAGAATCTTTTTTTTTTCCTCCCCCTAAAGGTTAACACTTATAGCATCACCTTCCAATCATTAAAACATTGATTTCTACATTAACAAAATAGCAAACACTGGATGATAATTACGGAATACTAGCCTTTGAGCACGTGCTCACACGCGTGCTCAGAGACTCTTCTATTTTTTTTTTTTTTGGTAAATATTAATAATTTGCATCTATTATAATTTGGGATTACTACATTTTTCAATTACAAATTTACTTGGGGGTGTGATGAGTGTTATGCGTATATTCGATCATATTATGCATTTCAAAACTACTGATATAGCCATGATAGTGTGTGCTTATATAATTTGCATCTATTATAATTTCAGATTATTACATTTTTCAATTACAAAAAAACCTAGGGGTGTAATGAGTATTATTGATTTGCAGGTGAAATAATTTTTTATCACTCCTAGGTTTTTTTTTGTGACTGGAAAATGTAATAATTTGAAATTATAATAGATGCAAATTATATAAGCACACACTATCATAGCTATTTCAGTAGTTTTGAAATGCATAATATGATCGAATATATGCATAACACTCATCACACCCTTAGGTAAATTTGTAATTAGAAAATGTAGTAATCCCAAATTATAATGGATGCAAATTATTAACATTTACACACAAAAAAATAAATAAAAATAGAAGAGCCTCACGCGCGTGTCCAGAGGCTATTATATTATTAAGCATTTATTATTTATTGCTGTTAAATATATAATATCAAATTAAGAGTAGTAATGGATAATAAAAGCAAATTTGTGACTATTAAAGGATATTTAGAAATTAGAATACAAATCAAGAATAAATTTTTTTATTAATTTTCAAATCCATTATTACTAGTTGGTTTTTATCAGTTTGTTTCTATAAAAATAAAAAAATAAAAAGTTTTATCAATAGAATAAAATTATCGTTCTTATTTATTTAAAAAAATAAATAAATTAGCCACCTATTTGACATCTGTGGCCCATGTCAATTGTGGGGGGGAAAAAGTCCAACCTAGTATATTGGGCCTAAGGCCCTATTTGAGAACTACTGTTTGTCCGAAGAGATGAAAGTACTTGAGAGGAAGCCCATGTGAAAGAAACATACCTGGAGACGAACGTGGGGCACAGTCCGAGGAGATATTCAATTGTCCGAAGAGGCCACCATCCTTGGATTCAAAGAAGCTTGGTCAAACAGATGTCTAGGAAGTTCAAGTAACCCTCCTGACGATTCTAATGATAAAGATGAACCTCAGGCACACATGGAGACGATAGGAACGGAGAAATATCTAGAAGACCAACTTCAACCACCACATTAAATGCACTGCATCTACTACTTTCTGGCCATATTAATGTGGAGAAGACCCCTGAACAGTACAATCTCAGCTATCGCCACTCACACAAGGCTAAAGAAGATACGTGATGGGACATGCACTCAAGTGGACGTTTAGATAACGAACAAGTGGACGATGAAGATGAAGGGAGAGGGTGCTATATAAGGGAGAGAGGCCTCTGATAAAGGAGGAGGGGAAAGAAAAAAGAAAAAAAAGAAACAAAGGAGAGAGAGAAAAAAAAAATAACTTCACTGTTGCTCCAAGATCTGTAATGAACTTTCATTCAATCAAATGCCTCTTCGGACTTTTACTTTTGCCTTCGTCCAAGCATGATTACATGTTAGTTCATCCGTAAACACCACAATCAACTCGTCTAATTCATGTCCAACCCAGCTCTTTTACCCATGCTCTACAAATTCATTGTCCTGGGTTCATTGGGCTCATAATCCATACATTTTGGGCTTGGGCCACAAAAATTGACCCTACGATTGGCGCCGTCTGTGGGAAGAGCTTGTGCAAGGGTGAAAACAACAGTTGGTGATGGCCGAACGAGGTCAACAACAAGCAGAATCTAGGGCATCCCAACACGTGGACCCTTTTCTTAACTTAGAAAGGAGACAAGATCGTGAGGGCAGTGCACACACTGTACTTATTGGCCAAAGCCAGTCGCATGGCAGAAGTCACATGTCCCATGCAGAGAAAAACCGAGATTTGCAACTGGAGGTAGAAAAACTAAAAAAGGAGCTGTGCCATGCAAAGAGGAAACAGATTTCCTTGTATTCTGATGAGGATTCTGATGACGAGCAGGATGTCACTTATCAACAGAAATCTAGGACGCCAGCCAGTGAATCCTACACCTATGAAGAAGAGTCTCATTGCAAGAGGCAACACAAAAGCCCATCACGTGGAAACGTGGGGAACGATGCCATGAGCAGGGCTCTGAATCAGATTTCTAGGTCACCTTTTACGCCCAGGATTGAGGAAGCAAGACTTCCTCGGCGCTTTAACCAACCAACATTCATCATCTACAATGGTAAAACAGATCCCGTGGAGCACGTGAGTCATTTTAACCAAAGGATGGCTGTCTACTCCAGAGATGAAGCTCTGATGTGTAAGGTTTTCCCTTCCAGTCTTGGGCTAGTGGCAATAAGGTGGTTTGACGGTCTGAAGGCAGACTCCATCAACACCTTCAAAGAGCTCACTCAAGCATTCGGCTCCCATTTTGTCACATGCCGAAGAGTGGTCAGGCCTTTATCTTCATTGCTATCCTTGAACATGCAAGAGGGCGAGACCTTGAAGGCATATTCGGATAGATACTGGGAGATGTTCAATGATATGGAAGGCAACTCTGATGCAATGGCACTCAGCACATTCAAGCTCGGCCTCCCCACTGACCATGGTTTGAGGACGTCCTTATCTAGAAAGCCGGTCACTAACATGCGTCAACTTATGGACCGTATAGAAAAGTA
Source organism: Quercus aquifolioides (assembly GCA_019022515.1). Classification (NCBI taxonomy): domain Eukaryota; kingdom Viridiplantae; phylum Streptophyta; class Magnoliopsida; order Fagales; family Fagaceae; genus Quercus; species Quercus aquifolioides. Next base: position 59,266 of record JAFHAW010000163.1, on the reverse strand, counting down.
CAAGAGAGTTGAGGAAGACCAGCAGCAGGGGAAGGGAAAAGACAAGGTTATCCCCCAAGAGAGAAGGGATTTCAGGTCGGACCGCTACAATAGCAACAAACCGATGAGGGATTTTGCTGGGCAGTCGGGGTCAATAAATCCCCAAGTGGTCAACACTATATTCAAAGAACCAGTACACCAAGTCTTGGAAAAGATCAAGAATGAACCATTCTTCAGGTGGCCAAACAAGATGGTGGGAAACCCTGAGAGGCGCAATCATAATCTCTACTGCTAGTACCATCAAGATCATGGGCATACCACGGAGGATTGCAGGAGCCTGTGGGATCACTTGGACCAATTGGTTCATGATGGCAAATTAAGACACCTCTTACACCCCTCCAGCGACCGAGGAGGGCAGATGAGATCAGGACCACGAAGAGATGACCCTTCACAGCCACTATTAGGAACTATTAACGTTGTCTTCGCCGCACCGGGAAGAACAGGATCCTGGCCATTGAAAATTATGTCGGTAGTCCGACCGCCAGCAGGGGATTTAGGCCGAGGCCCGAAGGGAGTTAAATCTGGTGCCCCACCAATTATAGGGTTCTCGGACGAAGACATGATTGGCACCATTCAACCCCATGATGATGCATTGGTCATCACCCTCAGAATTGGAGGGTACGATGTGAAGAGGGTGATGGTGGACCAGGGTAGTGCTGTGGTGATAATGTACCCTGATCTCTACAAGGGGCTAGGCCTGAAACCCTAAGACCTTACACCATACCATTCCCCCATCGTGAGTTTTGAAAGAAGGGCTGTCACCCCAAAAGGCCAGATACATTTACCTGTGCAGACCGGCTCTGAAGTGGTAGAGGTGGATTTTATAGTTGTGGACGTGTATTCACCTTATACGGCAATCGTGACCAGACCTTGGCTTCATACGCTAGGGGCTGTTTCCTCTACTTTGCATCAGAAGGTCAAGTACCCATCCGAGGGGTAAGTTTATGAGATCTAAGGAGATCAGTCTGCAGCCCGACAATGTTTAGTGGCTGCCATCCAACATGAGCCCGAAGCCGAATCCTCATCCAGGGTCGAAAAGGGTTTATAGCAGTTAAAGTCTCGGGAATTGCCCGACGAAGGTTCAGACGAAGGCACTCGATGCGAAGATTTGATGAAAGTGATCATTGGAAATGATCCTAATAAGTTCTTCCAAGTCGGATCTCAGCTACCTCCTCAAGAGAGGGAAGAGCTAATAGAGTTCCTCAAGCGAAATCTTGATATATTTGCCTGGAGTGCTTACAAAGCCCCGGGGGTAAACCCAGAATTCATATGTCACCACTTAAAGGTAAACCTACTGATCACCCCTAAAAAGCAGCCTCCTCGGTGCTCATCCAAGGAACATGCTGATGCGGTAAGGGAAGAAGTGGCAAAGCTCAAACAAGCTGGAGCCATTAAGGAGGTTTTTTATCCTGAGTGGCTGGCAAATACCGTGGTGGTAAAGAAGAAGAGTGGAAAATGGTGAGTGCGTGTGGACTTCACTGATTTGAATAAGGCTTGCCCCAAAGATCCATTCCCTATGTCGAAAATTGATCAGCTAGTGGACACCACTGTCGGCCATCCTTGAATGAGCTTCCTGGATGCCTTCCAAGGCTACCACCAGATACCACTAGCCCTGAATGATCAAGAGAAGACTGTTTTTGTCACCCTTATCGGCAACTACCTATCAGAGGATGATGACAAGGATGTTCGAGCCACAGTTGGGCAAAAATATCAAGGTTTACATAGATGACATGGTAGTAAAGAGCAAGGTTGTTGTTGAGCATGTGAAGGACCTTGAAAGTACCTTTGAGGTTCTGAGGAAGTACAAGCTGCGCCTGAATGCTTCCAAGTGCTCATTCGGGGTGGGATCCGGCAAGTTTTTGGGATACATGGTGACTCATAGAGGAATTGAGGTTAACCCCGACCAGATAAAGGCCATCAACGATTTGCGAGCTCCTCGGAATCCCAAGGAGGTTCAGAAACTGATTGAAATGACTGCTGCCCTGAATCGATTTATCTCTCGATCAGCAGACAGGTGTCGGCCCTTCTTCTCTCTGCTTAACAAGTGGAAGGGATTCGAATGGACTGAAGAATGTGCTTTGGCCTTTCAGCAGCTTAAAGATTATCTAGCTCGGCCACCAATTATGTCCAGTCCTGAGCCAGATGAAGTATTGTTTGCCTACATTGCTGTAGCTCCCTGTGCAGTGAGCCTGGTGTTGATACGATCAGACTCTGGAGTGCAAAGACCAGTTTATTACGTAAGTAAGTCGCTGCATGAGGCCGAGATCCGTTATTTGCCTCTGGAGAAGGCTATCCTAGCAGTGGTGCTTGGTACACGAAAGCTACCTCACTATTTCCAGGCCCACACGGTCATTGTCCTCACTCAACTCCCACTCAAGGCTATACTCCGAAGCGCTGACTACACTGGGCGGATTGCTAAATGGGGTACGATCTTAGGGGCTTTCGATATAAAATATATGCCCCGCACATCAGTCAAGGGCCAGATCCTTGCAAATTTGGTGGCTGAGTTCACGAAGCCCCAATTAGAAGAAGTAACGCCTACGTCCGACATGGATGAAAAATCAGTTGGCATGATCTCTTAGCAGAGCCCCTCCCATTGGTAAGTGTACGTTGATGGCGCAGCGAACCAAAAAGGTTCTGGAATTGGGCTAGTGTTGATATCCCCTGAAAGAATCATTATCGAAAAGTCGTTAAGGCTGGACTTCTCGGCAACAAATAATGAAGCGGAGTATGAGGCCCTGCTGATGGGAATGGCTATGGTCCGAAGAATGGGCGGAAAGTCTGTGGAGTTGTTCTCGGACTCGAGGCTAATCGTAGGTCTAGTACGAGGCGAGTTTGAGGCGAAAGATGACAGAATGCAGGGGTACTTGAGCCGAGTTAAATGTCTGCAATCGGAGTTCGACTTTTTCAGTTTGCTGCACATCCCCAGAAATGGTAACGCACATGCTGACTCTTTAGCCACGCTTGCTACCTCCTCGGCGCAAGATTTGCCGAGAGTCATCCTCGTCGAGGACTTGCATGGGCCTACAGAGGCAAAAAAAGGAAGTAGTTCAGGTTCACCAAGTTAGGACCGGACCTTGCTGGATGGACCCTATAATTAAGTTTTTGAAAGAAGACATCCTGCCTGAAGAAAGGGAGGAAGCTGACAAAATTCAGAGGAAGGCGACCAGATTCTGGCTATCTAAAGACCAGAAATTGTACAAACGCTCCTACTCAGGACCGTACTTATTATGCATGCATCCTGAAGCGACTGAGTTATTACTAGAGGAATTACATGAAGGGATATGTGGAAGCCATACTGGAGGGAGGTCCTTGGCTCACCGGGCTATTACTCAAGGTTATTGGTGGCCGAAGATGCAAAAGGGTGCCCAGGATTACGTTAAAAAGTGTGATCAGTGTCTGCGATTCGCCCCAAACATTCATCAACCAGGGGGAATTCTTAATCCGCTATCTAGCCCATGGCCATTCGCCCAATGGGGCTTGGATATCGTGGGACCATTCCCTAAAGCTGCAAGAAACAAGAAATACCTTATGGTCGGCACAGACTATTTCACCAAATGGGTCGAAGCTGAACCACTGGCCAACATCAGAGACGTTGATGTACAGAAATTTGTGTGGAAGAGCATTGTCACTCGATTTGGGGTTCCTCATACTCTCATCTCAGATAACGGCCTACAGTTTGATAGCAAGGCATTCAGGATTTATTGCAGCGAGCTGGGAATTATAAATAGATACTCCACTCCTGCCTATCCCCAGGGTAATGGGCAAGCAGAAGCTGTCAACAAAGTCATAGTAAATGGGTTGAAGAAGAGGCTAGATGATGCGAAGGGCAAATGGGTAGAAGAATTGCCACATGTACTTTAGGCTTACAGAACTACGCCCCGCAGGTCTACTAGAGAGACCCCCTTTTCAATGACCTATGGGGCTGAAGCTGTCATACCTTTGGAAACTGGGTTCCCAACGTTGAGAACTAGCTCGTTCAGTCCAACCAGCAACAATGAGCAGCTAGAGAAGAGTTTGGATCTGATTGAGGAAAGGAGGGAAAGTGCAATGGTTCGGCTGGCACATTATCAACAAAAGCTCAGGCAGGGCTACGATGCTAACGTAAAGCTAAGGCCTCTAGAACCTGGTGATCTGGTGCTGAGGAAAGTTGTGGGCACTGCAAAGAACCCAGCTTGGGGAAAATTAGGACCCAATTGGGAAGGGCCATATCGTATCACTTCAGAAGCTGGCATTGGGGCGTATTTCTTGGAAAACCTAGATGGTCATGTACTACCACGTCCTTGGAATGTAAATAACCTCAAGAAGTACTTTTACTAATCGAATCTTTTCTTCAACCGATAGGCTAATTCGCTACAAAAAGTTCTCTCAAGTATTTAAACTTAAATCCAATCATGCCTGTAGTTCTCGGACCAGATGATTTGGGTTAGTTAACACTCCATTCACTATTCTCCAAGTGTTTAAACTTAAATCCAATCATGCCTGTAGTCCTCGAATCAGATGATTTGGGTTAGTTAACACTCTGTTGATGTCCAAATGTTTAAACTTAAATCTAATCATGCATGTAGTCTTTGAACCAGATGATTTGGATTAGTTAACACTCCATTCACCGCTCTCTCAGTGTTTAAACTTAAATCCAATCATGCCTGTAGTCCTTAGACCAAATAATTTGGGTTAGTTAACATTCCATTCACCGCTCTCTAAGTGTTTAAACTTAAATCCAATCATGCTTGTAGTCCTCGAACCAGATGATTTGGGTTAGTTAACACTCCATTCACCGCTCTCTAAGTGTTTAAAATTAAATCCAATCATGTCTGTAGTCCTCGGACCAGATGATTTGGGTTAGTTAACACTCCATTCACCGCTCTCTAAGTGTTTAAACTTAAATCCAATCATGCCTGTAGTCCTCGGACCAGATGATTTGGGTTAGTTAACACTCCATTCACCGCTCTCTAAGTGTTTAAACTTAAATCCAATTATGCTTGTAGTCCTCGAACCAGATGATTTGGGTTAGTTTACACTCCACTCACTGCTCTCTAAGTGTTTAAACTTAAATCCAATCATGCTTGTAGTCCTCGGACCAGATGATTTGGGTTAGTTAACACTCTAGTCACTGTTCTCTCAAGTGTTTAAACTTAAATCCAATCATGCCTGAAGTCCTCAGACTGGATGATTTGGGTTAGATAACACTTCGTTGAGGTCCAAGCGTTTAAACTTAAATCCAATCATGCTTGCAGTCTTTGGACCAGATGATTTGGGTTAGTTAACACTCCATTCACCGCTCTCTAAGTGTTTAAACTTAAATCTAATCATGCCTGTAGTCCTCGGACCGGATGATTTGGGTTAGTTTACACTCCACTCACCACTCTCTAAGTGTTTAAACTTAAATCCAATCATGCCTGGAGTCCCCGGACCAGATGATTTGGGTTAGTTAACACTCCATTCATCGCTCTCTCAGTGTTTAAACTTAAATCCAATCATGCCTGTAGTCCTCGGACCAGATGATTTGGGTTAGTTAACACTCCATTCACCGCTCTCTAAGTGTTTAAACTTAAATCCAATTATGCCTGTAGTCGTCAGACCAGATGATTTGGGTTAGTTAACACTCCACTCACCGCTCTCTAAGTGTTTAAACTTAAATCCAATCATGCTTGTAGTCCTCGGACCAGATGATTTGGGTTAGTTAACACTGCAGTCACCATTCTCTAAGTGTTTAAACTTAAATCCAATCATGCGTGTAGTCCTCGGACCAGATGATTTGGGTTAGTTTACACTCCACTCACCGCTCTCTAAGTATTTAAACTTAAATCCAATCATGCCTGTAGTCCTCGGACTAGATGATTTGGGTTAGTTTACACTTCATTCACCGTTCTCTCATGTGTTTAAACTTAAATCCAATCATGCTTGAAGTCCTCAGACTGGATGATTTGGGTTAGTTAACACTTCATTGAGGTCCAAGCGTTTAAACTTAAATCCAATCATGCATGTAGTCCTCAGACCAGATGACTTGGGTTAGTTAACACTCATCCCCTGTTCTCTGAGGTGCTTAAACTTAAATCCAATCACGTCTACAGTCCTCGACCCAGATAATATGGCTCTCTTAGGTGTTTAAACTCAAATACGTTCATTCCTGTAGTCCTCGAACCAAATGACACAGGTTAGTCAACACCCCTACACAGCTATTATCACTGGGGCTTAACGTTAAAATGAGTCATGCTTGAAATTCTTGATTGTATTTAAATTGACTCTAACTTATGACTGGCTTCCTTAGTTATGTTTAATTCAAAGCCGAGGGGCAACGACACTCTCTTTGTATATTTGGAAAGACATGTGAAACTTCCATAACTACTCGCTGCATTCATTGCTTATTAATGACTCTTATACAAACTGTTCTTTTCAGTACCAATTTCGATTATTCATATCATCAGTATGATATAGTGGTAAAGTTTACTCGCATTATTGTAATTACAAAGTACAGTTATATGCAGCAATGATAAGTCATAAAACATGTAACGAAGACACTAGAAACAAAAGAGAAACTGTTTCATTGATCAAAAGAAAATGGTTTACAATTCCTTATATAAAAACAAAATTAATACAAGTGCAAAACAAAAGCCCCTATGTCTAAGTCTTCGGTTGAGGGACCAAAGGATCAGCAGCCTTACTAGACTGAGCTGCAGCAGCTTCTGTGGCTTGGTCCTTGGACTCTAGAAGGGATTTATTTTTTCCCAAGCCCTTGCCCTTGTCCTTGGGAGCTTCAACTGGCTTACTCTGATCACCAGGCTGACCAGACTCCTTGGGGGCCTCAAGGCTGGCAGGAGAGACTTGGCTGGCCAGGGGTTGCTCTGGAACCTTTGGGAGTTATGTTGGGGGAGAGGGATCAGACCCTGGGAGTTCTCGAATTTCAGGATCATAGTACACACTCCCAGGTAGTCTCAAGTCAGAGTTCGAGGGGACTCCAGCAACATCCAATGCTTTCCCCCAGGATACGCCGCAGTAATCCCGGCTGAGCGAGGCAAACTGCTCAGTGAGGTTGAGTTGGGTCTCCTCCACCCCCAGCTGATAAGCTGCTTTCCTTTCAGCCTCGACAGCCTCCTTGGCCAGCTGAGCATCCTTCTGAGCTAGCTTGGCAGTCTCCTTGGCTTTCTGAAGTTCAACTTGAAGTTGCCCCATAAGTGCTTTCTCAGTCGCCAAATTGATCTCAGTCATGTTCAGTAGCTTGCGTTGCTCTTCGGCCTGCGTTTCAGCATTCTTAAGGCCCGCCCTGAGGCTATTTCGCTGATTAGTGACCTCTTTAAACTGCTCAGCCAGTTGAAAGTGCTCTTCCTTCAGACTACCCAAAGCCTTTTCTGCATCAGATTGAGATTGGGCCGCTGCCTGGGCTTCGAGATAGGACTTCTTGTTCCACTCCTCGGCAACAAAGATTTGCTGGGTAACCTACATAATGGAAATTTCGAATGTCAAGCACAGGAAAAGGGGAAAAAGTAAAAAGGCTCAGCGGTTTAACTAAGCAGACTAAGTTCACTTACCATGGCTATATCCCTCTTAAGGGATAGGAAGAGCTTTTGTTGGTTGAAACGCCTGTAGGAATCCATGTCGTGTGGGAGGAGGAGTGGCTGCTCCAAGGCCTCAGCAACATAACCTGCCCTTCCCCCATCGTAATTCCTGAGGGAGGTTTCCCAAGAGATTGGGGCGCCATCCAACTCCAACCTTGGAGACCAAATGCGTGGTCCTCGGCGCATATCAGCCACGTTGACCTCATCTCGACTCTCAGTGGACGAAGCCCTCTTGTTCCGATGGTCTCCCACCACCTTCTGTTGCTTGGACCCTTTTGGAGGATCCACCTCCCTTTCTTCAGTCTCAATGTGAGGCCTTTTTTTCTTCAGATCTGGCAACAGCTTCAAGCCGAGATCAGGAACCTGGGGGGGCGCTGGAGGTAGGCTCACCACGGGTTGGGACGTGCCAGTCCCTTTCTGCTTAGCCTTCTTACCCCTATTCTTCATCAAGCTCCTCAAATCTGCCATATCTTCCTCGTCCGAAGAGTCTTCTGGAAGAGCAGTTATTAGCATAGGAGGGTATGCAACAGATTGTCTGTCAGCTTCCTCCTCGGTGTCAGGCACTGGTATCACCTCAACCTCTCTTGAAGCCTCTCCTTCGAACTTGAATTTATCTATCTGCTCCTCAAGTGAAGAGGTTGAAGAGGCAACTCCTTCTCCTGCTGCCGCTGTCCCGAGAGGAACCTGCTGAATTGGCTGAAGGAGCTGGGGTACACCCTGTGGATTGGGATGTGGCACGGGCAGAAGATCGTATGGAGCCAAAAAGCCTTTCTGAGCTACGTCTATACGGCTGAGACGATAATCTCCCTGTCTTATCGCGTTGCCGACCAGCTGAAAATCCTTCTTGTGTGCCTTATAACCGAGAATAAGGGGAACCGACCAAAGCTGCCCGTCCTCACTTACAAAGATCTCTGCTCTTAATAAGTAATTGAGCGCAGCAATGTTTGTAAGGCTGAGCCGAGGAGAAACGTGTTCTCTATCTGTTAAACATCACCACAAAACGTAGTCAGAAACTCGAAAATAATGATACGAAAGAAGAAAAAATTGTTAGAAGGTGAAGATCCTAAGCCCACTGTTAGTAAACCTAAGTCTAACATATCCCACTTGGCTCTCCTGGCTTGGTTCGGCAATGAGGACCATCATGCCACACACCCGAGACGATCACGTAGTCGTCTTTCATCCCTTTGTTAGACTTGGGAAGGCAGGAGAGGAGCCTAATGACATCGGATCGGGATTTAAGATAATACCCCGCCCCTTGCTGGCTATTACACTCGTACATGTGTACCACGTCACGCCAGGTGAGCCCTAATCCGAGAAGACGGTTCAGATCGTCAATGGCTCCTAGGATCCTAAAAACGTTGGGCGCACATTGGTCAGGACTAAGCCTATGGTTTCGAAGGTAGTTACTGGTGATGGGACCCATAGGGATAGTCATCCCACCTTCTAAAAAAGCGATGATGGGGATCACAACTTCGTCCGTCTTTCAATCTGTTAGTATTCTCTCTAGGGGGCAGTACCTCAAACCCACATTTTGAGGTATGCGGTATGTTCTCCTAAACTCCTCTATTTGGGCGGGGCTATCTACCAGATATTCAAATTTACCCATCTTCACTAACTGGGAAGAAGGAAACACTAAGCATAGTGACCTAAGTTGACTATTTGAAAGCCGAGGAAGCTGGCCAAAGAGAGAACAGAAGGTTTTAGTGGAGAACTTACTCAAACTAAACTGGAGACTGATCCTCGAACTCGTTCAGAAATGCTTATGGATTCTTAGGAAGGTTAAGACCAGTGGTTGGAAGAACTTGAAAATTTTGAGTGCTTGAGTTTGCTGGGCACTCTGAGAACTTGCGAAGTGAAAAAGGAAGGACTTGTTCTAAGACTTTATATGGGGGCAAGCAAAAGAACCGGAGTCATCGCGCCCAGATCCTGAGGAGAAATCGTGTCCGTTGGATCAATAGCCCACCATTGGATACTAAGAACAGAACGCCGCCTAGAGTAATTGATAACGCTTTGGAAATACCGAAACGACAGCAGCATTTACGAGGTGCCTACTTCTATGCCCACATGCGTGTAAGTTCAGATATTTTCGTTATTTCAAACTGCCATTTTGCTGACAAGTCAAAACCCTATTTTTTCTTCTCAAATGCGAGAGAAAAACTAAAATTTTGAGGGGCTATTGTGGGGGGGGGGGGGGGGGGAAAGCCCAACCTAGTATATTGGGCCTAAGGCCCTATTTGAGAACTACTGTTTGACCAAAGAGATGAAAGTACTTGAGAGGAAGCCCATGTGAAAGAAACATACCTGGAGACAAACGTGGGGCATAGTTTGAGGAGATATTCAATTGTCCGAAGAGGCCACCATCCTCGGATTCAAAGAAGCTTGGTCAAACAGATGTCTAGGAAGTTCAAGTAACCCTCCTGACGATTCTAATGATAAAGATGAACCTCAGACGCACATGGAGACGACAGGAACGGAGAAATATCTAGAAGACCAACTTCAACCACCACATTAAATGCACTGCATCTACTTTTCTGGCCACATTAATGTGGAAAAGACCCCTTGAACAGTACAATCTCAGCTACCGCCACTCACACAAGGCTAAAGAAGATACGTGATGGGACATGCACTCAAGTGGACGTTTAGATGACGAACAAGTGGACGATGAAGATGAAGGGAGAGGGTGCTATATAAGGGGGAGAGGCCTCTGATAAAGGAGGAGGGGAAAGAAAAAAGAGAAAAAAGAAACAAAGGAGAGAGAAAAAAAAAAAAAAAACTTCACTGTTACTCCAAGATCTGTAATGAACTTTCATTCAATCAAATGTCTCTTCGGACTTTTACTTTTGCCTTCGTCCAAGCATGATTGCATGTTAGTTCATTCGTAAATATCATAATCAACTCGTCTAATTCATGTCTAGACCAGCTCTTTTACCCATGCTCTACAAATTCATTGTCCTAGGTTCATTGGGCTCATAATCCATACCTTTTGGGCTTGAGCCACAAAAATTGACCCTACATCAATTATTTTTAAATGATTAAAAAAAAATTGCCCTCCTAACTCAAATTTCTGACTCCGTCCTGAAAGTCATCTATCATATCTGCATCTAGAGTTATTTTTTATTTTGTTAGGTTCACCGTGTTGAGTCAATGTTTATAGCATTTTACTTCCAAGGTTACATAATCAAACTAACCATATTGAGCTAGTATGGTGCACCGCACCTTCTGTAAACCAATTCCCACCAATTGAGGCGCGGGTTAGGCACGTGAAGAAATCACAATTCACACCTGTGGCTTTGGTGCAGAACCGGGTGCATCGTACCGTGTATAACCCTATGCAAGGACTGAGTAGTGAGGTCATCTTCCTCTTTATAGTAGAAAAGAGGTGATGTGTAAGGAAAATAAGGTGAGGTGCATTACATGGTAGGAAATCCCTTATGGCCAGCTAGAATCAATTATAGGAGAGAGAGGGGATGCATATGATGGTGACAAGTGTCCCTATCTCACCACAACATGTAGCCTAGTTAGTTGCGTGGGAAAGTGCTAGACACAATCATGAAAAAGCTAGGTGCATTATTCAACAGGATCCAACTTTAAAGGACCAATTCAAATTAAATTTGGATTTCCTTTTTTGAAAGTGATTAGACGTACATTTTAGGAGAAATAACGTAATTTTCTAAATTTAAATTGTGGCTCTAAGGCATTAGGCATGCATATCAAATCAATTTAAGATTAATTTGTTTTTTCCAAAACCAACTGGTCAAATTAGGGGGAAAATTTTGTGGCAATATCCCAGAAAGATTCATCATAGGAATTTTGTTTCCCAAGACAAACCAGTCAAAGGGGAAAAAAATTGCAACAATATCCCAGAAAGATTTATCACAGCACTCTAATCAAATTTTATAAAATAATATTTTTTTCCAAATAAACAGTAAAATGAATCCAATTGTGCAATTCTCTTATTTTCACGACATCTCCCTCCATTCAAGTTTTTTTTTTTTTTCATTAACAATTAAATCCAAATAAATTTCATGATCTTTAATAGAGGACTAAAATTAATCCGATCAAATGGTTTGATTTTAATTGAAGGTCTATTGGATTTACTCGGCCTAATGAAAATTGATTGATATTAATAAAAGATGGGGTTTGACTATTAAATTCATTAAACTTATGAAATCCTTTGAAAATCCCTAATGATTGAATAAAAGATCTGGAGTTCAATCTCCGCCTACACCAAAAACTGATTGATGTCTTGATTTAATGATAAAAAGTTATCATCAGTAGTTAACATCATAAGTTGAAACTCTCTCTCAAAAAAAAAAAAAAAAAAAAAAAAAACTCATATTTTCATCAAAATTTTGGGTTGGACAAAAGATAGTACTAACACACACCCTAAATATGTGTTGACTACCATTAACTCAAATTAATTTTTGACGGAATTACAAAAGGTAAAAAATGAAAAAAAAAAAAAAAAAAAAATCTGAAACACTGCCTCTTTGCCAAATCTCTATCCTTTGGTCTAGTTGATGTATGTTCCAGAGAAATTGTATGACTTCTAGTTAACACTAGTGAAGAAAAGTTATTTAAGTCTGTAGTTTCTATTTTGTTTGTTTGTTTTGTTTTGTTGTTTTTTTGTTTTTTTGTTTTGTTTTTTTTGTTTTTTTTGTTTGTGTGTGTGTGTGTGTGTGTGGTAGGGATTGCCATAAGTTAATTTTGGACCTAAAAATTTAAAGCTAAATATAATTATAGTTCTGAAGATGGATTACTGGTTAGACGGTAGACTAGCCAATGAGACAAAGAAGATGGTTTGAAGTAGGGGTTCCCTTGATTTTAGCGATCTTTACAGTATGCTCAGTCATTTGGTTCAAGTTCATCCTCTATGCTCGAACTTGTCTTTTGCAAATGAGCTCTTTTGCCCAAGCTCTTGGTGTCTTTATTAAGTGTTCTTGTTCACGATGACATGTCAGGCTATGCTTATGTGACTTTATATGACAACATTCTTTGTATCAAGTTTGAACAGAGTTTAATGTGAAATGTGTTATAAGTTTGGAAAAAGGATTTGGGTGAATTTAATTTACACAGTTGGTGTGGCTCCAAACTTTTTCCCCTTTGAATAACTCGAAATCCTAGTTTATAACTTACAAATGGTTAAATGATCATGCAATGCATTTACTTTAAATACAATTAGTGTAAAGTCCCGTGCATATGCATGGTTACGTTTCAAAACAATCACAATTATATGGTTAAAATTATATATTTTTTTAGAATATGTTTAAATTATACATGGTATTAGTTTACACTTTAAAAAAAAAAAACTATATATTTTTAAAATATATAATGGTTTCTCACTATATATATATATATATATATATATATATATATCATTTAGAATTTAATTGGATTTAGAGTCTTTGGTTTTTTCACCCTAAAAATTCACTAGCCACAAAAATTAAAAATTTAGATGGACACGTAGCGGAGAATTGGACTCCAATTCCAATTCAGTTTATAATTTAATCAGATTTGTAGTTTTCAATTCTTACACTCAATAATCACTTTGCACAAAATTAAAAATTAAATGAGACACGTGGCGCAAAATTGAGAATCCAATTAAAATGTAATTGAATTTTCTCTGAGTTTTGACTATATATATATATATATATTACACTAGTGTGATGCATGACTTAATTAATTATATGTAAATAAATCGAAATTATATTAATAATTAGTGAGATGCTTGATACTTTAATAAAGTTTTACCTAAAGTAAATTGAATATATTAATAATTAAAAAGTCACATGAAGAACCATATTTGTTTGTTTTTAGACCCCTTAAAACACAATCGGATTAACCTAGTTAATAAGCCAAGTTATTACTTAGTCCAAATTCTAGATCTAGGTTAACATAATCATATAATTATATCAATGTAAAGTGCGAAATATAAAGAACACAAAGATATGATCACCTAGGAAAACCAAACCGGTAAAAAACCTCGGGAAGATTTAACCTAACTATCCTCAAGGTAAAACTGAATCCACTATGAAAGAATTGAAATTTTACAATAGCGACTTAGACCACTAACATCCTATTGCTACCTCATGTAGAAAACTTACTGACACGACCACGTGCAGGCTCCGAGACTACGGACCCTTTCTTTCTTGGATTCTCCAGCAAGTACAAGCACTCCTGCTTGCGTATCTTTAAGCTATTTAGTGCAGCAACTGAATGATCATCAAGCTCTCAATGAAATCTCCTTCTTGATAATCCTAAGCATGTGTGAAGGCAACCACCTCTCAGATCTCACAAGAGATTCACACACAGAGCAAATAGAGCAACCTTTAGAGAGCCTTTGGGTACAAAACTCTAAATCCAAAAGAGGCACACAATGCACTCTAATCTCTCTAAAAAACTCATCAAAACGTTTTAGGGTTTCCCTTATATATAGGAGAGTTTTACTTGAAACCCAATACGTTTAAGTAGAGTTTCGGCTGAACTGGAATTCTACAGAAAAATAAATCCACACGTGGTTTGATCGATCGAGTTTAATTTTCGATCGATTGAGCCTTGAAGATTTAGTCCAATAAATTCGGCAATCACTCGATTCTAATTTTATAAATAAACATACTTTGAGCAAGTCTGAACCCAGACTCTATGTTTTGATCATGGTTTGCCAACATAATACAAATTGGAGTTCTAATACATTAGTTCCTAAAGTTTTAGAACCTAACAATCTCCCCCTTTGGCAATCCGTGACAAAACACATCACAAACATGAAATGCTCAAAGTTACAAATAACCCAAATACAATTCAACCTAACTACTATCTATTAGTTGCAAGTGTAGACAGCAGCACGACTGAATCAACTTGTAGATTCCTGAAACACTCAACAAATGCATAAACGCACTATATGAAGAAAAATGAGGAGGTGGGGGAAAAAAAAATACACAAACCAAAGTTAAAAACTAAGGTGAGGATACATATGAAGAAAAATACTCTCTCTTTCAATCAATGCAAACTTGACACTATATGACTCATAAACAGTTGCATGAGTAAAGAAAATATTTGCATATTGATTATCCATCATATCTCTTAAGAAAAAATATTTTCTGCAGTTCACACGTAAAAATAGCATATACTAAAAGTACATAACTCAAAAATTAATAAATCAATTTTTAGATCAAGTTGAGTACCCAATTTAGCAAAGTGTATGCATGTTATGTGTGAAAACAATGAGAGATATGACTGCAAAACTGCAAGATGGATACAGAAAAACAATGTAATGCATGTGAATCCTAAACACAAATGATGCATAAAAAAAAATTTGGTCAAAAACTTAGTAACTGAAAATTTTTCAGTTTCGATTGGTTGAGCATCGATCGAATACCAATCGAGTCAGGCAGATTCAAACTAAAAATTTTTATCGCAATTTCGATTAATCGAGAGACAGATTCGATCAATTGAAAATCTGAAAAAATCAAATTTTTGAAAAATAGAGTAGTTTAATGCAAAAACTCCTCAAAGCATAATATTTCATGAAAGAAATGCATGAGTATGAGATTAAAAGTTTTTCAAAAACACTAGAATTCAACCGAGATCTTCCAAAAACAAGATTTAAAATCAATTTGTCCTTAAATCTCAAACTTTAAACACATTTTGCATTAAAACCAATGAACTTTTAATCTTGGATGACCACAACAAGATCACACACAATACAATATACCAAGTTTAGCAAAGAGTAACTTGTGTAGTGTGTGCAACTAGCACTTGAGATACATGTGAGGTGATATGTAAATAGTAATCAATCACAATCTGTACAAAATTCATCACATAGAGTTTGAAAGAAACTATCACCTAAAGAGTTATATCATATAACTCTCACGTCTCCTAGAATAAAAGCTTGCAATCATGTAAGTTTCTTGATTTGCCTCATAATGTATACACCAATTTTATTTGATCAGAAACTTATTAGTAATAGCTGGGATAATGTACACACCAATTTTATTTGATTTAAAGTTATTATAGCCTAATAATGTACACACCAATTTTAACATTTAAACCGAGCCTACACCTTATGTTCTTTTTGTGCATGTGCTACACTTTCTCGAGCACAAAATCTTACGATACGCACTAAGGTGTTCATGATTGGCTAGTAAATAGTGGTGAGATGGTTATTTATGCATTTCTCAAAAAGTTCAAGTCCGACAATCAAAGGCATGTGACTTCAAGATCAAGATCATGTGATCAAAAACTATAAATATCTTTTCACACAACATGCACTACAAAACTTAAACTAGTAAAGTGTAATAAATAAGCTCATCCAAGCTAAACAAAGTACATAAACATGTTATGTAAAGATAATATGGCCAACCTTGATTTCAAATCCAAGATCTATAATACACAACACAAAAATCTTTTTGGTTTAAAAGAAAATTTTTATGACCAAAAACAAAAAGCACACATTATGCTAAATGATTAAAATGCAAAAGCAATGCATGATAATTCTAAACTAAGCTATAGAGGGTACACAAACAAGAAATATCAATTTCTTAATTAACCCATGAGTACATGTACAAACTAGTACATACTCACACAAAATAAAAAAAAAAGCTTAGCACTTATCTAACACATGCTATTCAAGTTTCTCCACAATGTCAAGCATGTTCTAAATCAAGAGAGAGAAATGATAATTCATGTAATCCTCAAGAAAAATAAAACTAGACACAAAATAAAATATTTTTGTCTTTTTGAAATTTTTCAATGTTTTTGGAATTTTTTTTTTTAATAAAAAACAACCTAAAAAACAAAACAACCAAAAACAGAAACAAAACATGTCAATAAACAATTGAAAGAATTAAATCGGGGACATGTCAGCAACACTCACCTTAGAGAATCTTTTCTCACTCATATAGCACGAGTCTTCAGCTTTGTAGGTGAAAATCCATGTGAAGCAAAGTGTATTTAAGGGATTACACAAATTTTCTGAGAAAGACTGAAATCCTGCAAATTCTTTTCAAAAGCCAACAAGCTCAAATTTTTCAAAAAAATATGAAACAATTTATATGGACTTATGGCAAGAGAAATATCATCACAAATTCTAGATTGAAACACAGAATGCTTAAATTTCAATTTATGACAATTAGGACAAATGTGACTGGAGATACCACAAAAGTAACAAATATGAACAAATTTAGGAACATCAGTATTTCTAACAGCAAATCTAGTCTCAGATTTTGGTTTTTGCCTCAACAAAGAACAATTAGGTCTAATATGACCAACAACATCACAAAGGTGACAAGTAGGCGCAAAAACAGATTTATTATACTCTCTAATAGTAGGTTTAGACATAGGTTTAGAAACTTCATCGTCTACATCAAAACTTTTACCTTTGTCTAACCTAGCAAAATAAGCCTTTTCTTTATTATTCCTCTTGAAATGAGGGATATAAACTTTCTCAATTTTAGGCTTAAGAGAAAACAGAAACATTTCTGTTATCAACAGTAGGCTTGGTACTAGTCAAATTTTCAATTTTAGCTTTAAATTCAACTAACTCTTGTTCCAAGCTTTTCATCTTCTCATATTGAGAGGAAATTTGATTTCTCAAAAATTTATTCTTTTTATTATATTCATCTAATCTAACAACCAATTTCTCTTTTTCAAGATTAGCCAATTTTAACTCTTCCTTGAATTTCCTTAGCAATTTTCATATATTTCAATAATTCCGTACGAAGAGTTTCACAAGCATCAATAAGATCAACAGAAACAACAGTATCATTTTTATTCAAATCATTATAATCAAAAATAGTAAGACACTTAAAATTATCCATGATAACAGGGGTCAATGATCAACTCTTAGATCAAAAGATCTAAACACAAGAGAGCTACTCGCTCTGATACCACTTGTTTGTTTTTAGACCCCTTAAAACACAATCAGATTAACCTAGTTAATAAGCCAAGTTATTACTTAGTCCAAATTCTAGATCTAGGTTAACACAATCATATAATCATATCAATGTAAAGTGCAGAATATAAAGAACACAAAGATATGATCACCCAGGAAAACAATTTGGAGCAAATGAAAATTGTTGGTCAATCAGAAATTGTTTTTCTATTGACCGTAAAATAAGGGCACTTATGGCTGAAATTCAAGGGAGTCAATACCGTACTAAAGGTCGTTACGGTTTGGTCTGGAAAACAAAATATATTGGTATCGATTAATACCGATGTACTATTTCAGGATTACCACTAATTATATATTTATTTATATATTAATATGTTAAAGCTCATACAATTTATTGAAAACATTTAAAATTATAAACCCATATCTCATTTAAATATCCTAAATCTTAATTTAAAATTTTAATTCATTATTATGTAGTATACATTGATATACTTTTAGAAGATAATAATATAAATTTTTTTTTTTTTCATTTTCAAGATGGCACAATAGTAGTATTTGGTGTGTACAGTATAATTTTTAGCATTTGGCACACAAAAAGACTACCCATATCAAATGTGCCAAATCTTAAAAATTTTGGCATGGAGCTACAGTAATATTCTAAAAATGAGGCGGCATGACATATGTTCTAAATATTTTTTTTCTTATTTTTTATTCATCTCTCTCTCTCTCTCTCTTGCCTCTATCTTCTCCTCTCTCTCTATTGCCTCTCGAAGTAGCACTGGTGGTTGTGGTAATCTCCGCCAATCTCAACGATCACGTTGCTCCCTTGCCTGCCGATCGCGTTGTTCTGTTGCTTGCCGATCTCTTTGTTTTTACTTCCCAATCTGGGTTTTTGGGCGGTGGCTCATGCTGGCACTAGTTTTGGTGTTTTTGTGGGGTGTGGACTTGGGCTCGAACCATAGAAGGGAAGGAAGGGATATATATTTTACGTCTCCCTCTCTCCTTCATCTTCTTCTTTTGGATCCAAAAGTCCAAAACCAAATTGTTTGTTTCATGCTCCGATAGAGAGAGAGACAGAGATTGGAATAGTTCAAGCAAATCGTACTTCACCCATCGTTCAATTGTTTTTTGGGTTGAGAAAGAGTGTATGTTGTGATTTTGGGATGAAAGAGGGAGTGTTGTGATTCATATTTTGTCATGATTTTTTTTTTTTTTTTTAATTTTGTGATTTTAAATCATCTTATTTTTCTTCCTGTTGATTTTGGGAGAGGAATCTCTTCTATGAAGAGAGCAAAAGAGAGAAAACAAAGAAAGAAAGAAAGAGAATGAAGAGAGAGCAAAATTACGGGAAATATTACCATTGGGGAATAAAAAAATTCACAAAAAGCACTCCTAAAAATATAGAGAAGTGTTTCATCCACAACATTTTGATAAAACTTTTATAACAAATTCTAGGTGGTAAGTTTTACTGATTCTAATTTGAAACTGTTGGTGCAAACACAATAATAATGGAAATAACATAAAGCGAAACTAAATAGTACTTCTGAATATTATTAATTTAAAGAGAAAAATTACATAACACTATTTGGATTGAGGCGTGACACTCGATTCAAGCCCTTGGTTGGCTAACTTTGTAACCGATGCAAACCTTCTCTGACTTGTCTCCCTCATGGTACAACAGCCCAACAATTGTCGTATGACTAGAACAACCTCTACACAAAGTGTTCAAGCCCAAAACTCTACAAAAAAGAACACCCTATATGGTAATTATTCAGAATGGGTTGTCAAGTAGGAGGATCTAAGAGGCTGATTCATTTCCATTTTTGACACCTCCACCCTTCACCTCACCCTTGTACACGTATCTAGCCTAATATCTGAGTCAATTCATATTAGCCAATTATACATAACACCACTAAGGCATGGGAGAATGCGTGAGTGGTTGAATTCGGACTCTCCACGTGGAACAGCTATGAGGCAAGGGAGAGTAGGTGATGACTAAGATAGCTTGTCTTGGTCTGTGCTAAAGGCGTGACTGCCTTGGGAAGGAAGTAAGATTTACACTTGACATGGTACTCAAGCACTCATAAAAAGTGAGATAGTGACTTCCTAAGGTTAGAGACTATGAGGACACGTCTTATTGGTTGAGTGCACCTTGAGTCTCCTTGGGAACACATGTACTAATCACAGTACTCCTAATGTCCCTCTCAATATCCAAGACTTGTCTCCCAAGTAGTAGCAACGCTACCTACCTACGACTTCCAGTGCCACGTTGGCACAGTCCTTATCCCTTAGTCAGCAGATAACATCACAGCTGTAAAAAGATCTTAAGAGAGAGGATATTATGACTTGACACCTATCCTTGTACTTAGTTATGTTCCTTAGAGTATAAAAGGAGCATGCGACTTAACTTCTAGGGTAAGAACCCAACCAGATATTTTGAGATAAAAATGGAAAGTTGGTAGGAAAGAAAGACGACTTTATTGTAAACTGATCTCTTTCTAATACATAATATAAGCTAAGCCGAGCAAGAATGTTATGTTCTTGCTCAAATCGTGGTTTTTTATCCTTTCCCTAGAGCTTTCCATGTACATCATGTGTTATTTTGATAGTCATCTTCTTCTTCTTGTCTAAATGTGCATCTTTTTCATGTCCTACCATCACTTTCTTTATTTCTTGTTGAGTGTCATGTCAAAGTTTGCGTCTTTTCGAGCTTTCTCATGTAAATGTACTGTTAGATAAGTTATTTCACTTCTATAAATAAGCTCCGATTTAACTTGCACGTACATTTTTGGCAACTTCGTTGGGGATCTCTGGTTATTCTCTTTTTTTAAGGGTGTTTTTGTTAAGTTGTACATGTCAACGCCCAACCTCCATCGGAGTGGAAAACTGCCGTCGTCGGGCCTTCATTCGACCACTCGCCATGGCGACGCTCCCGCACACACAGGGCCCATTAGAGGCCCCCTTTCTCGATTGATTGGTTCAAGTGGTTTGTGCAAAGCTTCGGGTGCTCTCTCTCGGTGGAGGAATGTAGGGCTCCCTTTACAAGTGTGGCAGGATTCTTGGCCAAATTTTAAGGGAGTTACCAAAGGTAAGTGAAGTCGCCATCAGTCATTGGGTTTTTCTAAGGTGTGATTGGTCACCTATTTCTATTTGATTTTATTACCGATCCTAGGCTAAGAAAAAGGGCATTTTTCCTAATCGAATGTGGAAGGTAAAAAATCTTGATTCTTGAGTCCGGAAGTTTGGTTATGTGTGAGGAAGGTGTTAGGCATCCCATAACGCCTGTCAAAGGATAGTTCTTTGTTTTGATAAAACCTCAATTTTTGGAGATTGGCAGTAAAAACATGATTTTGGCATTGGCTTTCAGGGCTTTTCATGCATGGGGGCTTTGAGGTTTGGCTTTTGAATGGGTGTGGTCCCAATCTATGCTTTCTTAAGGCATTCAGTCAAAGTACCAAATTTCCACGGTGAAAATCCGGTGACACGTCACCTTACTTTCGTGGCAGAAATTAGGCATCGCTTTGCCTTACGTGACATGGGCTATGACAATCACACCGGAAGAGGCAAGCAGGTATATATATACGTACATCATGCACAAAGCTAGCACACAGAGTTGGAAAATAAATGCCTACATCCCCAGAGCATGGCCCAAAATATAGGTGCAGGAAAGTAAACAAGTGTCGCCATACTCTAGAGATGAGGAAAAATGGTACATGACATGATATACCTAATACAACCCATCTAAGAGAGAAACGAGGGAGGAAGGAAGGGGATTTAAAAGAGTACATAACCAAATGGGAAAGGCTAGACCTATAAAACTACTGAACATTGCCGCTTGGTTTATACATGCGTGCGTTCACGCCCTTTTTGCTTGTGCTTGGGAGACCGTGCCCTAGCTCCATACGCCCTCACTCTGTGTGTGTACATGCAAAGGTAAAGACAAGAAACCAGCAGACAAGCAATGGAAGGAAAAAGATGCAAAGGGCATGTGAAAGAGGCATAAAGCAAATAAGCATGATAGACATGGCAAGCATAGCATATGGTAGGAGACATGACAAGCCACAAGATAAACAAATAAACAAGAAAGCATGAAGGCAAACAGGCAAGGAAGCAAACAAGAAAGAAGGCAAACAAGAAAAAAGGCAAACAAAAGGTGGTGTCCACGGGGGACAAATGTAGGTTTGGATTGAATGTCCACAACTTCATTGTGTTGAAGCCTAGACGACACACTAGCAAGCAAGACTCATGTATGGACATGGAAGCAAGCGTATAAAGGTGCATAGAAAGCCAACGGGTGGCACAAACGAGCATGGTAAGCATATCATCACACAGAGCAAAAAAGGGGAATGGTATGCATGTAGCAACCGACATCATAGCGAGGCGTCCCAAATGGTTACATCCAAACAAGGCCTCATGGGCATCGGATGTAACCACACAACCACAAACCTGTTAAGGGCGTCAAGCTTGGCAAAGCCTAAAACTAGAGAGGCTAACACAAGCATAAAGCATAGAAGCAAGTAAAGCATAGAAGCAAGCAAGCATAGACATGCAAATAAGGGTGATCCAAACCCTTTTATGTGGGCCTTGGTGTACAGACAATGGCAAGACCATAGGGTCTAGATCAGGTCCTAACCATTAGGCCAAACATAAGAAAAAGCGATAAAAGGAAAAAAAAAAAGGGCTACAATAGCACATGGCATGACAAACAAGGTCTAGGCCTAAGCACATAAACATGGCGTGAAGCACGCAAGCACATAGATGATGGCATAAAGCATGTAGAGAACATTGATCTAAGTATGTAAACACATCGATCTACATATATAAGCATGGAAATATGCATGTAGGCATGTAAATGTACATCTAAGCATGTGGATGTAAGTATAAAAGCAAGGAAGAACACAAATCCAAGCATACAAGGATCTAACCATATAGCATGGAAATAAACACATAGACACAGATCCAAGCAAGGCATAGCCAACAACATCATACAAGCATGTGAGCATGTAAGCCTAACATCATCCTAGCACAAAAAGAGGAACAAAGCATAGGAAAACATGGCATGTAGCATAAAGCATGTAGATCTAAACATATAAACATGTAAGGATGTAGATCTAAGCATGAAACATGGCATAAGTAAAAAAAAAAGCAAGGAGATTTAAGCTAGAAGCACAAATAAAGCAAGCAACGTGATAAAGAAAGCAATAAATCATGTTATTAAGGCAAAAAGAGTAAGATAAATGCTAGAAAAAGATTTAGAAAGTTAGGGGTGTGGATAGTATGTAAAAAGCTACATCCACACCCCTAAACACCAAATCCAAAGTGTAAAACCAAGGAAAAGAAGATTGGTATAAGAACAATACCTTGTGTTTTTGGTGAAGAGAGAAGAATCAAGAGACTTTGATGTGTTTTTTATGTATTTTTTGTGTTTGAGAGGGAGAAAAAATGTGTAGAAAATGTCTAGGCGGAGAGTAGGACCCAGGGAGACTTTATTTATTTATTTTTTTGGTCTGGAGGGTACCTAGGGCCCTTTTATAGCCCCACCATGTTTTTTGAGGTGGCGACCCTTCAAGGGCCACCACCTTCAAACTTCCTCAGATCGGGTTGATCTTGACACCCCTGGAAAGATCCTGACTTCTTGTTTCTAAAAAGGTATGAACTTGAAAATCCAACGGTCAGATCAAAAGTTATGGCTCTCAGAAGTTAGTGGTGCATCGATCGGTGTGTTATCCCGGTTTTCATGATATCTCGACCGTTCTAACTCCGATTTTGACCCATGAATAGTCGTTGAATTGAGAATTTGATAATATTCACAATGACATTGGTTTTAACCCATTTTGACGGTCGGATCAAAATTAGGTTTCTGGGGCCCGCTAGGAGTCAACTAGGTCAAACTTGGTCAAAGTTGCTAAAAATCTTTGAAAAGTGTTGTTTTGTGAAGATTTTGACCTCGTTTGACCTTCGGTTAACCCTAGGTTGGCCAAGGGCATTTTAATCATTTTAGTTGAAAAAGACACTTCGGGTGCTCCAACGTCCGAACGGGTTGCACCACGTCATTCTGGATGTTCTCGCAGCCCCATGGAGAGAAAGTAATATTTTTGGATTTTTGGGGGGTACGACACGTAAATCGAGGGCATACAAAATACGGTAAAAACAGCACACCTTTGCTTATAGTCACTTTCTCCATGCCTCTGAGAAAGAAGGTGCTTAATGGGATATTGGCTGGTGTGGATGAGAACCATTGGTCAAAACCAAGTACAGATCACATATCCATGCATTCTGAGGGAGCAGAATCTTCGGGTGGAACTGCTCATCGTGAGAGTAGGTTGATGATGGCTGCCATTGAAGACCTTCAACGTTCTCAAGTTGCTATGTGGGTAGAGTTTGAATCCTTATGTCAAGAGACAGCTATACCTTAGGCTCCTCAAGGTCCCCAAGGGTCCCTTTATCTAACTACGGAAGATATACATTTTATTCTATTTGAAGCTAAGAAGATGGAGCTGTTTATGTTGATACGAGGCCTCCTTATCCTAAAGAAATAGCTAGGAAACCTTATCCTGCTAACTAAACACCTCCTATATTCCCTAAGTATGATGGTGTAATGGGGAATGCTAGAGAGCATATTAGGCGATATGTAGATGCGTTGATAGCTCACTCTCATGACCACGAGTTGAGGCTCAGAGAGTTTTCTAAGTCTCTAGAAGGTCGAGCTTTCACTTGGTATACCAATCTAGCACCGAGATCAGTTCTAAGCTGGAATGATTTGGCAACATAGTTCATGAAAAAGTTCTTCGCTTTGGAAGAAAAGCTCACGTTGTTAGATCTATAACATGAGAAGCAAAGGATGTTTGAGGGATTGTTGGAGTATATTTGCAGGTTTAGAGATCTCTCTTTGCTGTGTTATGATCTTGTAGAGGAAGAAAGGCTGGTGGATGTTTGAATATTGGCTTTACTTAGAGAATCTTCCGATCTCTAGTTTCACGAGACTTACAGAGGCTGCAAGGAGAACAAGTATGTCTGTAAGGAAGCCTTCAAAAGGTTCAACTTCACAAACTGTGAGTGCTCCTAGACAACTGTGGAGGAGAGAAAACAAGAAAGTGGAGGTTGTTATGACAGAAGAACCTAAGAAAGTGGCCAAAGGAAAGAAGAGGGACAGAGGTGGTATTCCCCCTCCTTTTACTGTGTCCACTAAAGAGTTGTGTAGCATTCTAGAAGTTTGGGTGAAAGATGGTGTAGTGACGTTGCCTAAATGTAAGCACAAGCATATAGAAGAGGAAAAGCGAAATCCACTTTATTGTAGGTATCACAGGAGATGTGACCACCATACTATGGATTGCTATGCCTTGAGAAATATCTTCCATTATAGGGTAGCCAAGGAATATTTGGTTATCAAAGCTAGGAAGAGAGCTGACCCAAGAATGCGTAGGCCAAAGGTGGCAATGACTTTCTTCATAGGTCGTGAGGATCCTATAGAAGAAGAAGCAGAGAACATGGCTAGCAGTAGCTCAGCACTGCCATCATTAGTAGATGAAGAGATGATAGTGAGAATCTAGGAGGAAGATGAAATACATTCCTTTCTTGAAGGAATAGGCCTTAGACCAATAGCTAGAAGAGAAGCAGCCCAGGCCTTGACCAGGGTGATGGAAATGAACCATGAAGTGGCCACTGTTGAAGCAAGTTTAATGCAAGTGGCATAGTAGGAAGCAAAGGACTCGATCACTTTTTCTAATAAAGATTTAGTCAACCGAGCTATTGATGACGATAGAACTTTATATGTTACTGCCTTTGTGGGAGCATCTCGAATCAAAAGGGCATTGGTGGACATTGGTGCGTCCACTAATATTCTACCTCTCCCAACTTTTGATGCTTTGGGAATCCCGAGAGAAAGAATTATTCTAGAGGGCAGGAATAAGAGCTCTACACCAGAATACCCTTGGGCATGTGTTTTTGAACCTTAGGGTTAGGCCAATTCGGGCACCTACTCTCATGCAAGTAATGGATGGTAATACATCTTACTACATCATCTTAGGTCGTCTGTGGTTGAAGGCGTATAAAGCAGTGGCTTCCACATATCATCAATATGTGAAGGTCATCTAAAGGAATAAGCAGGTAGTCATTAAGGCCACTAAGACGCCTTTTGATAAAGCAAAACTTCATTTCACTGAAGCGGCTTTATACCAAGAATACAAACCTAAAGGCAAGAATAGGATTCTTCCTTTCAATCCTATTGCCTTGCAAGTAGAAGAGGAAGGTGATGGTGAAATGGTAGAACCAGAAAGGCCTTCCAAGATAAGAAGGGTCACCGGGCCTAATGGCCAGGTGGTATATGAATTCTGACGGTCAAGGGAAGGGAATGAGGAGGATGGCGAGCCTAATTCCCTTAATCCAACATAACAGCCAAAGGAAGTTCATACAGCTGAGGAGTTTGTGAAAGAAGCCCCTGAGTGTATGAATGATGGTGTTAAGAATGTACAAGAAGAGCTTGTTGAAGTCAACCTGGGTGATGGTGAAAAAGGTGAAAAAATGGTGAAGATTAGCAAGAATCTATCAGAAAAAGAGAAAAGATAGTTGGTAGCTTTGCTGAAAGAATACAATGATGTTTTTGCTTGGAATTATCAATAAATGCCAGGTTTAAGTCCAAACTTGGTAGTGCATAAGTTAAAGGTGGATCCTAATGCCAAACCTATGAAGCAGCCGCCAAGGAAATATCATTTAGATGTGAAAGAAAAGATAAAGCTTGAGGTGCAGAAGCTTTTGAAGGCAGGATTCATTGAAGAGATTGAATGTCCAAGCTGGTTAGCTAACATAGTTCCAGTAAAGAAGAAAAATGGTCAGATAATGATCTGTAGATTTTCAGAATATCAATAAAGTCTACCTAAAGGATGAGTTCCTACTTCCTAATGTTGATATCTTGGTAGATGTAGCAGTTGCACACAAGCATTTATTTATTTATTTACTATTATTATTTTTTTATGGATGGTTATCGTGGGTATAATCAAATTCTTATAGATCCAGTAGATGCTCCAAAAACTGCTTTCAGGACACCTTTTGGAAACTAATTCTATAGGGTGATTCCTTTTGGATTGAAGAATGCTGGTGCAATATACCAAAGAACTATGACTTTGATCTTTGGAGACATGCTTCATAAGGAGGTGAAGGATTACATCGATGATCTTGTGGTGAGGGCAAAGAATTATGTTGAACATTTGATGCATCTAAGACAGGTCTTTGAAAGATGTAGGGAGCACAACTTGAGGATGAATTCCTCCAAGTGTGCCTTTAGGGCATCTTCAAGGAAGTTCTTAGGATTTCTTATTCATCATAGGGAAATTGATTTAGACCCTACGAAGTCTGAAGCAATAACTACCTTCAGTCCTCCTATAACTCTAAAAGAGTTAAGAAGTTTTGTGGGAAATATTTCTTATTTGAGGAGATTCATTCCAAGCTTAGCTGAGATTTTAAAGCCTCTTATGGAGCAGACAAGAAATGAGTAACCTTTGTATCGTGTGATCAATGCCAGAAATCATTTAAATTGTTGGCATGTCATAAATAATTAAATTATTTAATTATATGAGACTATTTATAAATGAACTAATGGGACATTATCATAGCTCTTGAGATGCATTGTATGTGATTTAGTCACAGAAGATATAAATTACAAGTTTCTTGTAAACTCAAAACATATTTCGTAGTCAGTGATGAAATTGGACATTTCATCTGCGAAGACAATAACACATCAATTAAGATGATTTGTCTTGATCATGGAAGTGGAGACTTCTAGTTGATGTGTCTTAAGAGTTAAGACATATTGAACTAGACCGCTGTGAGATTAATTATTCAATTAACAACTGTCAACTGAATAATTAATCTCACGACTTCTAATTTCATAGATTCTCAATCCTGAGAGGATAATGAACTTGATCATGAAATGTAGGTTACTTTGAAATATCAGGAGTGAGATCTAATATTCACATTCGAAACCTTAGTACGTTGGGTAATCATACATAGTGTTGAGGGAACACTTATTCTCAAGATGGAATCTATAATCTATTTTTATAGAGACACGAAATATCCCCTTGAGATAAGTTTAATGGGAACTGGTTATTCAGGACGCTCACTTTAGTAAGGAGTTACTAAAGCTTATATATATTGAAATGGATTTCAATAAATGTGAATAACTAAAGATTAAACCAGGCACTCAAGGATAAAATAGTTGTTTACAAAGTGACAGTTCCTTATGACTTTGTTCACTATGGATATTTCATGGAGGGATCAAATGATATCATCAGAGTCTTGGGATATAATTTATTAATAAAGCCTAGAGTGTAATTATATTTATATAGTAGTATTAAATATAATTAATGGTAACTTTGGACTTTTCAAGAGTTGATAGAAAAGCCCAAGGCCTATTGGAGCTAGAGTCTTATTTGTTCCCTTTGGTCCCATCTCAAGCCACAAACTAAAGCCCAATTGGGTAGGCCCTAACCCAATTAGATAATCAGTTTTTATTTAATAAGAGTTATTAAATAAAGTAACTACCAAGATAGTTAGAATGTACATATTATGAAAAGAAAAGAAAACAATTTTTCTTTACAATGAGAAGAAGAAGGATTTTTCTTTGAGAATCTACGTACAAAAGACTGATTGAGAGACCAAACTTCTTGGGCACCATGTGGAATTGAGATGAAGATTAAAGGTATTCTTAAGTCTTGGTTTTGAACTTCACAGCATCAAGGTACGCTTTCTATTCTTTCTTTTAGAATTCAAGATTGCACATTATCTCTCATGAATGAAGTAGATCCGTGATTGTTGCTTCTATTGTATATTTTGTATGAGATGCAAAACCAGATTTTCCAACAATTGGTATCAGAGAGGTCTTCAATATCATACTTGAATAACATGTGATTGAGTTTTTAGAATAAAAAAAAAATAGTTCTCTTGGTGATTTAATTTTCTGCAGTAAAATTTCTGCATAATTTTGTTTTAGATTTATGGTGCCGTGTCATGATTTTTAATATTCATGCTTTAATGGTGTTGTATTCATGGAGTTTGTATGTATCAAGTGATTAACTTGAAACCAAAAGCATCAAAGTAATAGAAATTCAAAGCTTTCCTCTCTTTCCTTTTCTTAGCAACCAATCAGACAGAAGAAAATATAATGAAAATCTAAAATAGGAACTCCTCATTAAAACACAGACATACCAGCCTTTTCCAGTAGTATCTTTGAGCTGCTTCAACTAATGTCTACACTCTATGCCATTGCCTTTATATATAGACTCAAAAATTAGCACAACCAAGAAATGTAGAAGTCATAGAATCTACAATCAAACATACAAGTTCAAGAGTTCATAATGCTCAAACTATAACTTAGGAGCTGACCAAAGCCAAAGAGCAGTTCCAGTAAGAACATTAGTATCAGACATTTTCAACATTGCCTGATTAGAGTCCATTTGAAAGGTTGATTAGTCATCTGAAGCATAAACCCTTACCAATCTCACAGTCTTCTCATTAGCCATTAATTGCTGATCGGCAAAAATGAGTCATTCCCCCCTTAAAAAGCTCTTATAGTAGTGGGTCTCAAAACCTACCCTAGATAATATCGAAGATAACAATGCCTGCAAATATGACATCCCTACTGCAGACTTGATAGGCCAAAAACATATTGACCCATTGTGATGAATTAATTGATTAATTAGCCAAGTTTATTAATTAATCAAATTAACATGCAAAGGCGTGGTAGCACAAAAAAATCACCAATTAAACTAAGTATGCAACGGAAAATAAATTGACATGGTGATTTGTTTATAAATGGGGAAAACCTACACGGCAAAAATCTCACCAGGTGATTTTAAGGTCACCACTCCCGAGAATCCACTATTATCACAACAAGCGGTTACAAGTAAATGAATCCCAGTATCTTATACCAACCTACAGTTGAACCCTTACTCAAATACCCAATTGGACTTGTTCTATAGTGACAATCTCTCCATGTAATGCACGACTCCCAGTACGTGACTAACCAATTGCATGGATCCCAATACGCAACTTCAATCACCAACTAGAGAAGGTTGTTGGTTGCTAAGTTCTTCAGTTCATCCAAATGATGAAGATCAAGAAGATGTTTGGTCACAAAACTCTACGGTGTACAAACACAGCAGTTTCTTCATAAGAAAGATGAACTAAAGCAAATTCTATCTCCGGTCGCAATTTGCATAAACAAACTTAGCTCAACACTTGTGCAACTTGTGTCACCTTTGACGACTCTTAAAATAATCCTTTTATATGTCTAGGGTTATAAGAAAAGAAAGCCCAAACATACAATCATGGATTGGATGAAAAACAGTCCTAAAAAACTGAACTTCATAAACCTCGACAGATACCTTATTTGTCAAGCTGCTACCAAGCCACAGGCTAGAACAGCTCTTCAAGGCTTGATAGATGCTAGCTGTCGAGCTTTAATGAAAAGAACTTTTCACAATTGAATCTTGGACAGACTTGTATGGCTTTAACACTTGAACTTGAAACAAGGTTTCTTGAAGCATCAAACATATCCTAAATCTACCCAATTACAAGTAAAGTGCATTTTGTCCAAGGATTAGCCAATTACATAAAATAGTGACATATGTTCCTAACACGTGAAACACATATGTCCTAACAATCTCCTCCTTTGGCAATCCGTGACAAAACCACAGCAAACAAATGAACATATGAGAGAAGTCATAAATCACTCAACTCATATTCACTTGTTAAATATAATAAAATCTATCCTAACACAAACTCTCGAAAAACTTTGCAAGAAGAGAGTTTATGACAAGTAGGCTTTGACAGCCTATATTTCTGAAACACTTTAAACAAAACTCATTATGGCATCTTAGTGTGAAACAGATATAATAGATTGCATACAAAATATAAGAATCATATGTATAAAAAAAGAAAAGAAACAACACATGCAAGGATAGGTGAAAGAACATACATCAATATAAAAAGAATATAAGTACAATGTATGTCAAAATGGTCACAAGACCCATGTACAAGATATAAATGTATCTAAAGTAGAAAGAAAAGAAAAAAAATACATGAAATCCTCACTACATCCCTCAATATAAACACTCCCCCTAACAAAAATCTTCTATACTAACTCTCCCCCTAACTATGACAACTCTCATAATCAAAACTACTTCCCCTTTTTGTCACGAGTGACAAAGGGTAAGAGTGTCAAGTAGACATCTCGTCAGTACTAGAAAAGCTAGCATCTCCATCATCGGAAGCAGTAGAACCATCATCATCATCCTCAACTTCAAAAGCCTCTGGAGTAGGTGGAGGAGAAGCAACGAAGCCACCCATGACTACCTGCTGTCGCGCAATACGATCAACACGGGTGTTCACCTGACACAACTCATCACTATGAGTGTCAAGGCAAGCATCCATGCGCTGAAGCTGCATCATGATGTCCTCGAGAGTCACACCGCTCGAAGAAGAAGAGGGAGTAGATGTGGATGGAGCCAGAGGAGTTGCTAACCCAGACTGCCTCGACTGAAACTGTGCCTCGCTCCATTTAACAATAGCGGCATCTATAGCATCTATGACAGGGAAGTGGTCAGGCATGGGAAAGGGAACAGAAAAATGGTGAAAAATTCTCGTGATAGCCAAAGGGAAGATGAGCTTATCACGGGTCACTGAATCCCTATACACATCTATGATAAAAAGAATGAAATGAAAGGGAAAATCTATAATGAGATACTTAAGAAGGGAAAGCAAAAACTGAGCATAGGGCTTTGTGATAGAGTTATAGTAAGATAAGGGATGAAGAATAAAAGTCATAATCATGTTTAAAAACCGAGGGCCTTTAGTAAAGCCCTAATAGTAAGTGAACTGACGCTCACCCCAAATAGAAGGGTGCTTACAGAAAGCAAAAATAAGCTCGTCTTTAGACACTATCTTAAGACGATCACAGCCAGGGTAGTCAGGATGCTCTAACCTAGGGATAAAAAGCAACTTAAGAGCTCGATAGATAAACCAGGTATCAAAAGGTGTCGAGGAGGTGTCGAGATTGCTTAAAAAAAGTTTTTCAAAGAAGAGAAAAACACAGACATGAATGCAATCAAACATGCAACTCAACCAAGGATCTAAACAAAATTTTGAACTTTCAAAATCATCTCTCAATAATAAAAAAGTTAAGCACATAGATCCCAAACACACACACACACACTAAAAAAGTCTAACCAATTTTATATTTTAAGAATAAGTCAAGACAGTTTAGTGAATATATATTAACATATGTAAACCTTGTGATGGCCAAATCACATTGTACCTGCACATGTATCAAGAGTAGTAAAGAATATTGCGTGTTATGTGTGAAAAACATCGTAAGATTGCATAAGTGTATACATATTATGACGATTTGAGAAATGAGAAAATCACTTTAACTCACACACAATCATAACTGTTTGATGGGGACTATCACCTTCGAGGTACATCCTATAACTCCCACATCTCCTAGAATACATGCTTGCAATCATATATAAAGCATTTTGATCTTTTTGCTTTTTATTTTTCTTTGCATATTTTTCTTTTAATAAGCATATCATGCATGGGCATATAAGAGAAAGAAAAGAAATACCCAATGATGTTAAGGATTTGACATTCCAATTTTGCTATGCCGAAGCATACAAATGTCATTGACATTGCACTTTTGCTATGCTGAAGCATACAAATGTCATTTCATGATTGGTGGGCAACAGTGGTGAGATGGTTATTTATGCCTTTCTCTTAGGATTTTCTAGTCCTTCCCATGAAAAAGAGTGATACGAGTGTTAAGTACAAGAGATCACTTAACCTTACTCATCACAAACATGAGCCACAAAGCTCACTTACTTAGTTGTGCATAGAGATTCTCATCTAAGCTACAAAAGATACAGAGTTTAGAAAACTTTGTTTCAATAGCCATTCAAGGTACACAAGTACCAATGTACACATACACACACTGTTTTTGTATTTTTTTTTATTTTTCAAATTTTTATTTTTATTTTTATACAAAATACAAAACAAATCAAAAACTAAAAAAAAAAACCAAACAAAAACATGTTAAACAAAACAAAATAAAGTATAAAACTAGACTGACTCAAAGTAGTAAAGCAAAACACACAAGTAATGCAAAGCAAAAACAAGAAAGGGAGAGAGAGAAGAAGTGATAGAATCACTTGGAGCCCTTTTCCTTCCACACCTTGGAAGAACTTTTTCTTCTAGAAGATCCTTTACTTGGTGGTGAGGGGGAAGAATTAAAACCGTTCAAGTTCGAAAGGAACATGAGGGCTTTGAGAAGATCTCCAAGGGGAGCAAAAGAGGATGGAAACTGATTCTAGTTTCCCGATGCGATTATGCCATTGCTCTGTTGAGTGGCTAACCACTTATAGCAATTAGGTCAAGTATGACCGGCTGCTCCATAGTGATGACAGAGATTCTGCTTCTTTTGTTTAGGCTTTTGAGAATTAGCCTTCTTAGCCCTAGGTTTTTTAGTCTCATTCTTAGCAAGTTTAAGGGTTGCTCCTAAGATAGACTTACCCTTATCTATGTTCTCACTAGGTAATTCATTTTTAACATCATTATTCTTTGTTTCAACATTATTAGCAAGAGGAACAAAAATAGTGGTACTAGTAGAAGCAATACTAGGAGAAGAGAAATCATACCCTAAACCGGTTCGATTGGAAACAGATTTCTAAAGACTGAGCATTTCATCGAGCTTAGCGCTTGAAGTCCTTTCCAACTGAGCTCTGAATTGGAACAGTTCTGCCTCAAGCTTCTTGATCTTCTCAGCCAAGAAGTTATTCTCAAACCTCAGTGCTCCAATAGTTTGATTGGCTTCATCAAACTTTGTGGAAAGCTCTTCACGCTCAAGCTCCACATCACTAAGCTTCTTGGTGGTCAACCTATACAACTTCTCATGCTTTTCTAAGACCTTGTATAACTTTGCATAGGCTGTGTGGATGTCATCTTGTTCATCCATTTTTTCAAACTTGGACTTTACCAATTCCTCTTTTTCATCCACATCTTCAACAATCCCCTCAGTAGGATTGACAGTGGCAGTGAAGGCATTCAGGATTTCGTTATCCTTATTATCGAAATCATCTTCAGGCTCGATGTCAATCAATGTAGCAGCAAGTGCCTTGCTCTTCCCAATGGTCTTGAGATATGTAGGGCATTCTTGTTTCATGTGACCAAAGCCTTGACACCCAAAGCACTTTGGTCTTGAGGGAACAGTGTACTGACCGCCATCCCAAGCATCCTTCTTCCCTTTATCTTGGCCTTTGAACTGTGTGGAGCTAGATTGCCTACGGTCTTTGTTGAAGCCCTTCCCATTGGCATTCTTCATGAACTTCTTGAATTGCCTTGTAATGTAGGACTTCATCTTAGAATCTTCATCGTCTGAAAACTCATCAGTATCACTACTCTTGGCCTTCAATGCCATGCTCTTGCCCTTACCCAACTTATCAATTCTCGTTAAACCTAATTCATAGGTCTACAAATTCAAACTAGCTCTGTCAAAGGAATCTTGTCAATGTCCTTTGATTCCTCGATCGCAATGATCTTAGCATGGAATCTCTCGAGTAGAGATCTGAGCACATTTCTTACAATCTTTGGTTCAGGAATGGTTTCCTCAAGATTAAAAGCTGAGTTCACTATGTCTTTAAGTTTTGCATAGAACTCATCAAACGACTCATCCTCCTCCATCTTGATCTCTTCGAAGCTAGTTGTGAGCATTTGAAGCTTCGAGTCCTTAAAAGCATTTGTTCCCTCATAGGTTGTCTAAAGAATGGTCCATGCTTTCTTCGCAGTTTTAGTGGAGGATATCTTCTTGAACTCCTTATTGGTGACCGCACTGAATAAGACATTCAATGCTCTGCTGTTGAAATGTAGTGATCCAAAAAGAGGGGTCTTGCATTCCATGGAATCCCACATCGCCTAGGGAAGCACATGAGAATGTGTTTATAAGAAATGACCTCCCTTCAATGTGTAGAGGCCTTTTCCCTAGCGCAACCTGGGGAAGAACAAAATCGTGAGGGGTATGGGACCCAAAGCAGACAATATCTACACAGTTGGGGCGGGGTCGTTACAGATGGTATTAGAGCCAGGCCCTAGCCAGAAGTGTGGGCCTCACACGCAAGGACGCGTGTGCCCGTAAGGGGGGTGGATTGTAGTGATCCAAAAAGAGGGGTCTTACATTCCATGGAACCCACATCGCCTAGGGAAGCACATGAGAATGTGTTTATAAGAAATGACCTCCCTTCAATGTGTAGAGGCCTTTTCCCTAGCACAACCTGGGGAAGAACAAAACCGTGAGGGGTATGGGACCCAAAGCGGATAATATCTACACAGTTGGGGCGGGGTCGTTACATGAAATTTGTCGCTTTGATCTTAGCATCATCCCAATCGGCCAGCGCTTCCATCAGCTTGGTCCAGCTTATCTCCACAGCTTGCCACACTTTCTCATCTGGAGACTGCAAGAAAGCTCTCATGCATATTTTCTAGTATGTATAGTTAGTATCATCAAATAAAGGAGGTATAATAAAAGACTGTCCTCTATCCATGAAAAACAGGGGTCAATGGATCACACAGCAAAGATTAACCCTAATTAGAGTGTGCCTGCTCTGATACCACTTGATAGGCCAAAAACATATTGACTCCTTGTGATGAATTAATTTATTAATTAGCCAAATTTATTAATTAATCTAATTAACATGCAAACATGTGGTAGCACAAACAAATCACCAATTAAACTAAGTATGCAGCGAAAAACAAATTAACACGGTGATTTGTTTACGAATGGGGAAAACCTACATGGCAAAAACCCCACCGGGTGATTTTAAGGTCATCATTCCCGAGAATTTACTATTATCACAACAAGTGGTTATAAGTAAAGGAATCTCAGTACCTTATACCAACATACAGTTGAACCCTTACCCCAATACCCAATTGGACTTATTTAGTAGTGACAATCTCTCTTTGTAATGCACGGCTCCCAGTACGTGACTAACCAATTACGCGGATCCCAGTACATGACTTCAATCACCAACTATAGAAGGTTGTTAGTTGCAAAGTTCTTCAATTCATTCAGATGATGAAGATTAAGAAGATGCTTGGTCACAAAACCCTACGGTGTACAAACACAGTAGCTTCTTCACAAGAAAGATGAACTAGGGCAAATTCTGTCTTCGGTCACAATTTGCGTGAACAAACTTTGCTCAACACTTGTGCAACTTGTGTCACCTTTGACCGCCCTTAAAATAATCCTTTTATATGTCTAGGGTTATGAGAAAAAAAAGCCCAAACATACAATCATGGATTGGATGAAAAACAGTCCTGAAAATTTGAACTTCATAAACCTCGACAAATACCCTATCTGTCGAGCTGGTGCCAAGCCACGAGCTAGAACAGCTCTTCAAGGCTCGATAGATGCTAGCTATCAGGCTTTAATGAACAACACTTTTCACACTTGAATCTTGGAGAACAGCACTTTTCACACTTGAATCTTGGACAGACTTGCATGGCTTTAACACTTGAACTTAAAACAAGGTTTCTTGAAGCATCAAACACATCCTAGATCTACCCAATTACAAGTAAAGTGCGTTTTGTCAAAGGATTAGCCAATTACATAAAATAGTGACATATGTTCCTAACACATAAAACACATATGTCCTAACAAGACTCACTCATAACAATCTATACCCATTTTCCATGAATTCTTCGGAGGGTAACAATCTATTCCTAATCATTGCTTATATATGGTGCAGCTGATGAAGGATGTTCTTGACCTCTTGGTTTCCCACATTTTTATTTTACTACGATTTAATTTGGCCTGGAAGGGGTTTCCAATCCATTGCCTGAAATATAAGCAGTTCTGAAAACATCCTTAAGAAATACTGTGTTGATCTTAATTCCTGTAATGTACACTCATGACCAACATTGTGAAATTGTGTTTTAAAATTCTTATTTCACAATTTAACTAAAATAATTTTTATTTTAAAATTAAAATTTCAGTTCATGTGGTAGAATGTGAAAGATAAGTGTGTATTACAGAGTATATGACATTGTGATATCATTACTCAATTCTAATTTGGTGTTATAAAATTCCAATTCATGCATACAGTAGTGGAGCCAACATCATAATCGGTTTCTTTTTGAGAAAAAAGTAAGGGGATTTAATTAATGACTGATTATTTACAATTTGATTCAATTAAAAATACTTTAAGATAAAAGATAAATATATATATATATATATATATTAATAGTTAAAGCTGAGAAAAAATCCAATTAGATTTCAAATTGGAATTCAATTAAAGTCTAATTTTATGCCAGGTGTCTAATCTAATTTAAGTTTTTAAATTTTTGTGCAAAGTAAGTTAATTTAATGTAAAAATTGGATTTCAATTAGAGTTTAATTTTGCACGACATATCCCATCTAATCTTTAAAATAAAAAAAAAATTGTGCCAAAGAGTTAATATAGGATAGAAAACGAGGAGTTCAATATAAATAAACCCAGGTAATATATATATAAAACCAAATCGTAGAGAAAATTTGATTAGAATCAAAATTAGATTATGCCTTTGTTAGCTTTTCATACAAATTAAATTATTTAGATTTTTTTCCCCTGAACTAATGAGTATATTTTTTATATTGTTTCTATTTAGATATTTTATATGTGAAGATCTTGAACGTAACAAACTATAATTGAGCTAAATGATCACATGCACATATCCCCATTGAATTTAGGAGATATCGATATTATTGAACCAATTTATTCTTTTATTTTGTGTTGCATTTAGTAGAATTTTACAGACAATGATAGTGAATTGATATTGTATATGTAGTGTCCAATAGTGATTTTCAAAATTATATACATAACAACAGTGTAATTAAAAACTTGGAGTAACCAATATCATTAAAATTGCAAGAAAAAATCATTTTAGTACATCCTAATATCTTGGTTGAACTAATGTCTTATATATTTAATAACTCAAAACAACATTAATAGTACCACTACAATTCATCATTCATGTGTATAAGTATGGGTAACATACTAGTTAGAATAATAATAGATGATTATTTTTTTTTCGTTCTTTCCTTTTGTAATGGAAAAAAATTTCATAATTGTCTGGTTTAGTAGAGCCAGAAACTTACATTCTTTTGTGAGTATCCAAAAAACAGAACTCAGATTCAATTTTGAAGATATTTTCCTTTCTTTTTTCTAAGGAAACTATATATATACCAATAAAATTCTTGTGTATTCCAGTTGCATTCACATCCCTTGTCAATGACACATTTCCGAAGCCTTTTTAGTAAGTCGAATTTAGATCAGCTATTAACAAAAATTGAATTGTTGTCGCTTTTATTTTGCTTCATGCTAAATCACAAGAGCTACTTAGTACTCCATCTTTTATATCTAATCAAACTGAAATGCCAATTCTATAACCAGCATATAATATTTTTTAGACCGTGTAAAAATTGTTCAACGCTTGATGCGTTAGGCATATGCTCGTAGCATTAGAAGTCCCTTTTTTTTTAAGGGAAACACCATTAAAAAGTCAGAAAATCAGGTTATTCGAATTAGGTATATATAAAAAAACTCCTTATAATTAATGAAGTATCATAATAATCCTATATACTATTTTTCAAAAATAAGAATAATCCCATAAAAAAAATTTAGATTTCAATTCACTCAATCCTATCTACTTTTTTAATCCCTTTGGTATGGACTTGTAAATGAACTTACCAGCTGTATGACTTGGAACTACGGGTTCCTGCACAGCAAACTAGGCTTGGAAAAGTATGATGTATGATTTGAGTTCTAGTCTAAGAAAATTGCTCTAAAGAAACTTTTTCTTTTGATAATTCAATAGTTCCAACGGAGGATCTAAATAAACATTTTTGAGAACCAATTGATTGAACGACAGAGTCCGTGTGATATGCTGAATAGTCAAATACTATGAAAAACAATGTTAGCACTAGGATTGTAATCTATACAGGCCAAACCATATATAAAAGTTCACCATTGGTCCTTCAAGTTTTTAACCCTTAAAGTTTGAATTTGTTTTCATTTTTGGTCCTTCATTTTTTATTTCAATTTCATATTAGCATCATGACTTAATGAACACCACTTTTGTCCGGCTTTTAACGGTTTGATTACTAACCCAAATGGATAACATAGTCAATATAAAAAGATAATCAAAATTTAAAATAATAATTTGATATTTTTGAACTTATTAATTTTTTACTACAATAGGACAGCCATAGAGTAAAGCTAGTAAGAACGTGCAATACAAATACTGAGATTGAGTACAATATTAAAAGTGATACAGCAATACAAGTAAAACTGGACTCACATCTCTAACTCGATAGATACATACATACATAAATAAAAGTAGAAGAAGCATTGTTAAGGGAGTGACTGAGAAAGACAAACACTGAATTTCAGTTTGTCTTCCTCTGGAACCATAATCATAGAGCTTAGAGATGGATTCCATGGGTCTAAAGTGATTCTCCACAAAAT
Organism: Quercus aquifolioides; assembly: GCA_019022515.1. Classification (NCBI taxonomy): domain Eukaryota; kingdom Viridiplantae; phylum Streptophyta; class Magnoliopsida; order Fagales; family Fagaceae; genus Quercus; species Quercus aquifolioides. The sequence goes on along the minus strand of JAFHAW010000163.1, from coordinate 20,240 downwards.
AGTTGAACTATGAAACCGTAACCCAATCACCTTTGAAATCCTCCGAGTCTACAACCAGAATATCCTTCTCCTTCTTATTATTCACTGCGGAGGAAAAAGAAAAGAAAAGAGGAACAAATTGGGGCCGCTGGGTTTTGAATTAGGGATCTCTTTATTTACAATATTGCCACTTATCTTCTTTTTTTTTTTTTTTTTTTTTTTTTTTTTTTTTCAAAAGTAAAATGGGCCTGGACTTATATATTAGGTCCTAAATGCAATAAAATAAGTGGGAAAAAAAAAGATATTAGGTCCTACACTTTTAATTTTGTTAATTAAAATTACAAACTTATAAAATTGTTTCAATTTGAAATATCTTCCATCTTTCTTGTTCATTTCCATTATTCTAGACAATAAGTGTAAAAAAAAAAAAATTATTTTTATTTTTATCTTAGATAGAATTCCATTTTATCATATTGTAGTGACCCAAAAGAGGGGGTCTTGCAATTCATGGAATCCCACATCGCCTAAGAAAGCACATAGGGATGTGCTTATAAGGAATGACCTCCTTTCAATGTGTAGAGGTCTTTTCCCTAGTGCAACCTAGGGAAGAACAAAACCGTGAGGGGCATGGGACCCAAAGCGGACAATATCTACACAGTTGGGACGGGGTCATTACTGATGGTATCAGAGCCATACCCTAACCAGAAGTGTGGGTCCCACACGTGAGGACGCGTGTGCTCGTAAGGGGGGTGGATTGTAGTTACCCAAAAAGGGGGGTCTTGCAATTCATGGAATCCCACATCGCCTAAAGGGGGTCTTGCAATTCATGAAATCCCACATCGCCTAAAGGGGGTCTTGCAATTCATGGAATCCCACATCGCCTAGGAAAGCACATAGGAATGTGCTTATAAGGAATGACCTCCTTTCAATGTGTAGAGGCCTTTTCCCTAACGCAACCTGGGGAAGAACAAAACCGTGAGAGGTATGGGACCCAAAGCGGACAATATCTACACAGTTGGGACGGGGTCGTTACAATCTAATTGTACCTATATGAAACTTCTTCATAAAGACTTGGTCTTTTCTGTCTTTACTGATTTTGTGGTTTGATGGTTGATGCCTAAACTTCATAAAGACTTGGTCTTTTTTGTCTTTACTGTTTTCGAGGTTTGATGGTTGATGCCTAAATGTGCGTATTTTACAGTTTGCAGATAAGGCTGTTGGCCATATACACCAAAATCACAGCTAAACAAAGAGAGGAAAAAACAATTGCCCGTGAAAATTATTCTTTTCAAAGTAAAAAACCGGACTTACTGTGTCCCATCTAAAACCAACACCATTTTTTTTTTTTTTTTTGTCTGGGTAATTGCAAGGGATAGAACCACAACCTAACGGTTACAATGGAACCAAATACCACTAGGCTACTAGGCCTGGTGGTCTAAAACCAACACCGTTAACATTTTTCCTAAACGATAATCATAGAGCTGAATATTTTATAAGATGACTAAAAGAAGAATTTAATAAAATTCCATCTTCTAGCAGTGCTTTCAAGTGGAGACTAGAAATGTAACGTCCCAGTCAAAAAAAAAAAAAAAAAAAAAAGTCAGACCAGATTTTTCATTTGGGTTCACACGTGCCAAGCCCCACCTAACCCCACTACCCACTCCCTTTTGTCTCTTCTTTTGGCCGGCTCCCTCTTTTCTTTCTTTCATTTTCTTTCTTTAGCTTTTCCTTCTTTTCTCTTTACCGAAACACACACACACACTCATTTCCACACTCACCCACCAGCCTCCACTCCAAACCACACCATCTCACCATCATTTTTCCAACAAGATCACCGGAAAAATACTTAGAAACCCCAAAGCATCTTCATCATTTTATTTGAGGTAAAAATTTCTCATCTTTTTTTGTGGGTTTTGCATTTTTGCTTGAGGTTATTTTTTTATCTAAGCTTTAATAATGATACCCATATGATTTATGAGCAATAGAAGTGATATTTATGTGTTTTTATGTATGGGTTTTGTATTGGTGGAATTAATTGATGAGTGGGTATAAATTTTGTGCTATTGATGACTACTTAAGATTTATGTATGATGGAAAAATTTAGGGGTTTTAAGTTATAACATGTGATGGTTGGTAAATTTAATTTTTCCATTGCCATTGGGTTTATTTGGAGTTAGTGGAAGTTCTAAATTTCTTATCTTGGAGGATATATTGATTTTGCTTTCATGGGTCTCTTAATGATGTAGTGTAAATTTTATGGAAGCTAGTCATAATGTTGGAGATGATATTAATGGGTTAACTTTGTAAATTGGAGTTTATACCTTGTGAATCAATTTGTTGAGAAACTAGGGAAGTGATTATTATTGATGAGGTTAAATACTAGGCTTGCCTAATTAAGTGATTATTTGGCAAATTCCTAAATTGTGGCTAGATGCAATTTCAAGTTCTATACTTATTGTGATAGGTTTACTTGATATTGTTAGGTTCTAGCTAATCTCCTTGGAGCTTGGAGAATTAGGATTTTGCGGTTGCGAGGTAAGTAGCTTTTAATGGGATTTTGAAAAATAACCATGTTATATAAATGCTTTTGGGTTAGACACGCTTTTGGAAACTACTTGTAAAAAAATTATACTTTTCTAAAAGCTATTGTGTCGTAACTTTAATATATATATATATATATATATATGATTATATATATATGAAAAGAGCATCATATTTGGTATTGCATTTGGGGAAATGCATGAATTTATGATATGGATAAATGAGCATCTTTTATTTAATCTTGATAAGAAAATTTTGAATTTTATGGTGTATTAGAATATTTAAGATGCTTATCTTGTCTTAGTACTTGGGAAATTGATAGAAAATCTTGTTGACAAGAATGAAGTTGAAAACCTTACAAACTTTGTAGAAGTTAGATTATTTAAGGTTTTCTGAAACTACCTAGATATGAACTATATGTTTCAAAGTAATGTAACCTGTGAGTTTATGTTTTAACACCATGCCATATGTGATTTCCCGGTGATCACCCGATTTGGTTTCCGTAGTCTTTGTGACAACGGAATCAAATCAAGGTCAGTGCCCTTTTACTTTGGATGACGCGTTCTTCCCTGCTGTCCATGGGGGGAAGAGGTTCCTTGATTGTGTGTAGTTGAGGCCGCTGTCCATGGGGCCAAGAGACCACATGCAAGAGAGGTCCTATTTGACGTGCTCTCTCTGCTGCCCACGGGGGGAGAGAAAAATCTTGAGAGTATGGGTGAGGCTGCTGTCCATGGGGCCAAGAGTCTGCATACCAGAGAGGACAATATCATGCCAGTTGTGAATGGGTGGATCCCCTGACCGGTTTATGTGGTAGTATGGTAGATTTGTGATAATTTATCTTATGTTAGATATTATGGCTTTGGAAATTACATTGTTGATGCTCACAGATTATAATGTATAGTTTCAAGATATTTACTTTGAGGAACTTGTATTTCATTATTAAATCATTCTTGTCATATTATTATTACTATAATTGATGAAACCTGCATTTCCCCCACCCCCATTAAATATGCTACTTACTGAGCTCTGTCTCATCCCATTATTTTATAACCTTTTCAGAGTAGGCAACAGTCTTTTGAGACAACTTTTTGGTGGCTAATAGTAGTTAGACTAACTACTGATGGAGGCTGAACTTTTGTAATGGGTATATTAGATGGCATAAATCTTAGAATAGGCTTGACTCATTCTTTTGTATATTAAAGTGGTTGTGATATTATTTCCACTGATGGGACAAGCTGTGATATGTAATTAATTATTCAGACCTCTATTCTTTTGTGGCCAATAGTCCTTGTAATTATTGCTTAGAGCTCTGACTTACTTTGAGAGTATATTCAATGAAATTATTATGATAATTCTTAATGTTGGTTCTTGATATGATTTATGTGGATTAGATTGTCAAAAAGGAAAAATCTACAGGTTCTTTGAGATGTCTTTTTCATGCCTTGGACCCTTTGGGGTTTGGGGTGTGACAAGAAAAGTGCTGTAATAGGAACCGTATCTGCACTGAAGCAAAGCAAAGGCTTCATATCTGCGGAGCAAAAAATGGAAAATTAAGTTCACACAAGTAATTCATATTGCACCATAATTCCAATCCTTGAAACAATATTACAATATGCCCACTACCTTTAGACGAGCAACTTGCAGAAAACTTCCATAAAGCAACCTGAATGTAAGACAAACTTCTTTAGTTCTAAACCAAGAATGTCCAGATCACATGTCATTTTACCAAAAACAAAAACCTATTTCCTTATTCCCAACATGCAAGAGCCTGATTAAGTATTGGCCCGTAACAACTAGGATGCAATGTGAAGCCAAGCAGAAAAAAATGTAGTAAATAAATAATAAAAAGAACAAGATATTTGAAATGAAAATATTACAGTTCCATCATGGCATCCAGCAAGCAGGAAAATCATGCGGGGGTGAAGCTGACCACTCCGCTGTCAGAGGGATGCTACATAACAAAACAATAGTTGAGTGCAAATCATCCTTTAATCATGTAAAGTAAACCAAATAACAAGGTCAACAAAGACGGTTGCCTGTAACAAATAGTTATAGGAACTTGTTACAATTCAATATCAATTAAATATGTCCAGTTCCCTGTAGGCTGTAGCAAAGAGGGATGGGGATTTTCATGTTCTACAAATCCTCTACCCCATTCTTTATGGATGGAGGAAATGCCTGATGAGCTAGAGCTCATTGGCAAAGCTAACTTTTTGTTCCATTCCAGTAAAATTCCAAAGTACTTATCAAAAAGGTAGAATCTGTTACCTCTGCATGCCACCGCATTTCAACATTGAGCATCTGAATACAGACTCCAATTTTACAAAGCAGGGATCAGTACCCTCCTGATGCACAGAAGAATAGATAACTTTCATTGTACAAGGAAGAGGAACCTCCCACCTGCATTGATAGGTATAGAATGGAAAAGAAGAAATTACAAAACCATCTAAAGAAGATTTGATATATATGAACAAGAGAAGCCAAGACAATATTTAAGGAACATGGAAACTGGACAACCAAAGCAGACTTCTTACACTTCCATAGATCCATTCTCCAGCAAGATATAGCCCATACGAAGCTTACATTTGGATTCAGATGCATTAGAAGGCCGCCATTTGACATCCCATGCAACCTTCCCATTATGAGCTAGGCATAATACAACTCTTGGCAAAGCAACATCCTTTGAAATCAAGACACTGCCTGAGCTGATTCCCAAGGAACCATTGGGTGACACATTCTCACTTGCAGCAGGTTCCTGTCCAGAAATATGTTGTATTTGATGATTCAAAACAGAAGATCCTGTGTCTTCGTTTCGTGCCAATAACAGTGGACTTATGTTATCAATGTGAATCCCTGCTTGTTTCTTTTGTTTCAATCTTCTGCCATACAAATGACTTTCAGGTTTTGGATCACATACAGATGCTGCTCGCTGGTAACGTTTTTTTTTTTTACCACTTTCTTCTTGTACAGAATGTTCTTGGGCATCCCTAGGAACCCCATCCACAGCATGTGCTTCTGATGAATTTTCTGAAAGTTGAACAGCAAGACCTTGAACATACTGGTCTTTGCAGTCCAAATTATCAAGAGAATTTTCTATCGGATTTTTTCTAGGTCTTCCTCTAGGCCTCTTTGATTGAGTTGCTATGGCCTCATTGTCTTCTATTGGTTTCTTTCTAGGCCTTCCTCTTGGCCTCTTTGATAATGTTGATTTGTCCTTCATGGCCCCATTGTTTTCATTTCCCTGTTTTGACTTTTCTATTGAAGGTGGCACCTCTTCCTCATTTACGCTGACATTTAGAATACACCAGATTATCAATTATGGTGTTCCCTAACAATGTCCTCTAACTATCCCAAACAACCAATTTAGTTGTCACCAATAATATCACAAACAATTGCCTAAATGAAACTACATCAAATTTATCAAATGGTACACTGCCTAAACAAAAATTAAAGGATTTGGCTTTTTACAAATAACATTAAGAACACATACATTCATACATACAAACAAAAAAACATACATTTTGTGTGTGTAAGGCTCTTTTAAGGCAACTGGGAATAATACAGCATGATGAAGATTTTAAAAAAAATGCTGTTTTTGTGGTCAATATTGAAGTTGGATAAACTTTTCCTAAATGTTCAAGTATCAATGAGGTAAGAATTATAAATTTTCCCAAATTCTTCCCAAAAATTCCCAAAGTCAAATTGCCTATCTAATAATATTTATAAGCTATTATAAAATATTCATTAAACTGTCTCGTAAAGATTCAATAGGCAAGGGCTGCAAGGCTTCCCTGATGATGATGAATTCCAACATCAAACTTCTTAACATAATCTTACAAACAAGGATAAGGAATCTTCTCTTTAATAAAATAACTCTTACTTATATATAAAAAAATAATAAATAAAAAGGATAAGCTATCTGAACATCATAGCAGAGATCCTTTTCACAAGTATGAATTAAAAGCATACACAAATGCAGGGATGCAACCCCAACAGACTTCCAACAAAGTCACATTTACACACACACAAGGTATAGAAGGAAAAAGGATACACGTACCTCACGTTTAATATGATAGTCAGGCATTTCATGAATTCTAGGACACCAATCCAAAGTCCAAACATGCCCTCCAACATACAGAACAAAGTCTTTGCTGCAGCAAGATCTAATGAGAGACATTTAGCAAATGTGCATATCAATCATAAATAAGTAAATCAGCAATAACATCATCATTTAAAACACATGAAAAGCAGGACAAGAACGTTCTGTCATAGTTCAGTTATATGTACCGTAATAAAATAAGTAAATCTATATTAGACATTTCATTTCAGAGTAGCAGTTAACACAGATAAACAAGAAAGTATTGAAAGGAAAGAAACTCTTTGAACTTGCTACAAGAAGCCACAACCCAAAAATTTCTGTTTACAAGAAAAGGAACCAACCCGAAAATCTACAATTACAATTGAGTAGGCCCCATAACTATGTGCAATACTAGCACATGATTAAGGAAGGAAACAAGCATCAATCATGAGCAACATCATATCATCAGTGATGATAACCTCAACCTTTGATGGAAATAGATGTGAACGCAGCGGAAAAATAAGTTTTAAATGGATCTACTTCATTCAATATTGATAACACGTACTAAGTAAAATTCAGAACTTGAGAACAAGAGATCGTACCTTGAAGTGGTGAATTTCAAAACAAAGATTGAAGCATTTGGGACTACTTTTAATCTTCACTCCAATTCCACTAACGCCCAAAATGTGTGGTCTCTCAATTGGTAACAAAGGGATGACTAATAAGTGACTAAAACTCACATGCACACCACTTCACAATGATGTTTCTTGCATATAAAAATCTGAACGTTTTTCCCTTTGTACTAACCAACTTATCTAATTGGGTTGGCCTTTTGGGCCTTACCAATTGGGCTTAAGTGTGTGGCTTGGAGTGAGACCAAAAGGGACCAATAAGATACTAGCTCCAATGGGCCTTGGGCTTTTCTGTCAGCTCTTGACAAGTCCAAAGTTACCATTAACTATATTTAATATCACTATATAAATATAGTTGCACTCTAGGTCTTATCTATAAATTATATCCCAAGACTTTATTATACATGCAACCCCTTCATAAAATATTCATAGTAGTACAAAGTTATTAATGTAGACTGCTACTTTGTAAATTACTATATCTTGATTCTTGAGTATCCGATTTAATCCTTTAAGTTATTCATCATATATTTATGAAAACTAATTTCATAAATATACTTTAGTAACTACTTACTAAAGTGGTTAGGCCTAACTCTCTGAATAACAAACTCATTAAACTTATCTCAAGGGAATACTTTATATCTCCGTAAAGAGACTATGAATTCTATCTTGAGAATATATGTTCCATCAACACTAAATGTGGCTGCCCAATATACTGAGGTTTTGACCATTACTTTAGATCTCATTCCTGATATATCAAAGCAACCTACACCTTATGATCAGGTCCATTATTCTCTTAGGATTAAGAATTCATGCAAATGTAAGTCATGAGATTTATTATTCATTTGGCAGTCTTTAGGAGAATAATAAATCTCACAGCGGTCCAGTTCAATATGTCTTAACTCTTAAAACATATTAACACATCAACCAAAAGTCTCCACTTCCATGATCAAGACAAATCATCGTAGTTGATATGTTATAGTCTTCACAGATGACATGCCCAATTTCATCACCGACTACGAACTATAATTCTGAGTTTACAAAGAACTTGTGATTTATATCTTCTGTGAATCTTCACATAAATCACATACTATGCATCTCATGGACTATGTGATAATGTCCGAATATTCATGTTACAATTATTTCAGATAATAATAAAACAAATTTATTAAACATAATATTAAGTCATACATAATATCAAACTTAATATCATACATAGCATCATACAATAGGATTTAAGGGCACTAATCCTAACAACCTTCACCTTGACCTTACAAGATAGGAGATGCCACATGAGCTAGAACTCATTGCATCATTAGAAATATTCATATCAGAGATTCAAAAGTCAATATAAAGCCCTAAGATACTTTTAATTCTTCAACATTATCCAACCAAAAATGACTATCACCCTAAATCTGTTGACATGAGCAGTCCAGTAGTTCACTTGTGTGACTGCACTAAATTTAGAAGAGGGTGCTACATGCTATGCATGTTCTGCTCATTATTTATTCCTTCTTCCAGTTAATTTACAACTATAATAAGAATAAAATAAACCTCAGTAGATAATGGGCTCATGAATAGGGTGGTAATTAAAAATAAAAATAAAAGAGTTACCCAAGTATACAGGGAGTATACAACTGGCGACCATATGTATTCAACTACCCTTTCACCCATCAAGACATACATATCATTAAGGATAATTTAGTAATTCAAAGAGTCACCCCTTGAGCTATTCATAAACAGCTACAACTATAATCTGTGGCAATACTAAGTTTAAAACAGAAAGTTCCAAGCTTGAAGTGCACAATATACGCTTTGGTTAACTCATCACACGCCCTCCTTTACTTAATATACCGCCTGTGTTTTTTCCAGATCTTAAACCAAGGTCAACTATAATAACAAGTACGAAAACCATGACCAGCAATGCCTAGTATAGATTTCAACGTTGAATATACATACATGTGTGCATACAGCGATACATGGATCCTTTTATGTATTTCTAACGTTTTTGTGCATGAAATTGTTTGATATGACATGAAATTCAAACAGCCAAATATTATTTTCTTCCCTAAAATTTGCACAAATTTTATCCACCCTAAACTTTAAAACATCATTTTTTATCCCTAAACTATTTAAATGTTTCACTTGTCTCTTAAAATTATAAATAAAAAAAATCATCCTTAAACTATTGAAAAAAGGTTGGTAATTCATCCTTATTTTTGCTAAAAACTATTGAAAAAAGCTCTTTTCAAAGTTCAGTGACTAAAACACAAAAATTTAGGGACGAAAATAATATTTTAACCAAATTACTATCGCGTGTGATGCCATTGCTGCCTATTCAAGATGGAAAATCTATCATATATCCGATACATATAATACCACCTCAGTAGTACAAGTAAAACTGGACTCATATCTTTAACACATACATACATACATAAAACTTAAAAGTAGGAGGAGCATTGTTTAGTATTGACCTTAAGATTGGAGGTTCTTTTCCCTCTTCCACTGATTTCGTTTTCCTTCACTGGTTTTTGTAAGGGTGGTGCACGGAGGAGGAAAAAGTACAAGAAAATAAAAGGAACAAATTAGGGCTGTTGGATTTTGAACTCCGGATCACTTTATTTACAAAATTACCACTTATCCTTTCAAAAGAAAAAATAGATAAAAATGGGCCTACACTTATTTTTATTTTTATTTTTTTAGGGGGGCCTACACTTACTTGAAAAATGCTAATGTTAGTGTTACAAAGAATATTACAACTTTTGCTTGTGAGATGTGGAGATATAGAACCCATGGACCCACTATTATTCTCCACTCATAACTCATCATATGGCAAGTTGTGGTAAAATTGTGATTTTTTTTGTGGCACAAACATTTTTTGGATTTATTTCCTCTTAGCTATTATGTTATTAATCCTAAATGCAATAAAGAAAAAAAAGGAGGGAATTAAAGAAAGAAAAAAAAAATAGTTCGTAACATTTAATTATAAGAATGAATGGCTTTATATGTCTTACGTAGGGTTTCATAGCACTTTTTCGTCAAGATTTTTTTTTTTTTTTTTCTTCTTTTGATAGATAGTGTTAGTAGACTCTCTCTCTCTCTCTCTCTCTCTCTCTCTCTCTCTCTCTCCATTAAAGCATTATTTTTGATATAGTCAAGTGGAACAAAATGAAAAAGAAAATAAGACATCATGTGAGAGAATGAAAACATTAAGGTAATAAGAATATAGAAAAAGAAAGAAGAGAGAAAGACATATGAATCTAGTTTGCTTAACAAGTCAAAATACCTTTCTACCTTTAAGTGCAAGTATGAGCCTTTATGTGAAGCTAATGAAAAAAAAAAAAAATTATTCCTAGGGATAGGTTGCTCACCTTCACCCACAAAATCTCCACGTTAATAGCCTTCAAGTGCAAGAATAAGCCTTCAATTGCAAGTATGAGACTTTTGAGGGGAACATGTAGCAAAATCTTTTTTTTTTTCCTTTTCTTTTAGGGGGGAGGGGGAAGGGGGGTATTTTGTTAGGATGGTGTGAGTATGACTTTAACGTGACTGTGAGAGTGGCATATGACAATATATATAATGTTTTGTGTGGTGAAATTGGGGCAGTGTTCATAAAAAAATAAATAAATAAATAATTGGGTGTTTAAGCCCAAACCAATGCTTGATGTGTTTTACACATAAAAAATATTTTTAAAACAACATATTAAAGGAAATCATTAAAAAAAAAAAAGAAAAAAAAAAAGACTTCCAAGTTCCAAAAATTCTTAGAATTTTCTAAATGATGGGAATTTTAAACACATCCATTAATTTTTCATTAATTAAATGAGTATATCTAAAAATTAAGAATTTAGTATTCAAAATGTCTTTTTTGAAAGAAAAAAAAAAGATTGTTATGGTTTTTTAAAAACATAAACAAAGGGTAAAGAATTAAGGCTTTTTATAACAATGATTATGCTAATGGTATCATGATGTTATTGGTGGTAATGACAATAGTGGTGAATGATGGTGGAGGTGATGGTGACAACAATGAGATGAGAAAAATGGGGTGGTGGTGATGGTGACAATAGCATTGATAGTGATGATGTATAATGTGGGGCCTGTTATCTAAAAGGATATAGGAATCATAGGAAATGGGCTTGGGGCCCAACGGCCCAGTCCGACGACATTCACTTGTCCAAGGATGGTTAAAGAAATGTATTGTGGGACCAGGATGAGAAAGAGGGATGGAAATCATATATAAAGGCCCAAAACGCGTCCGAGGATAAGAATCACCTCGGATACCATGGTCCGAGGTGTATGTAACTATCTAACTGTTCAGGGCAATTCGTAAAGTTGTGTTAGAACTAGAGATTGAATGCGAGATGAAGGGGGAACCGGGAAAGATAACAAATATCTTCTGGAGCGGCTACCTCCACATTAAATGCTTCCCATCTAACTCTATGGCCGCATTAATGTGGAGGTGATACTTGAACAGTAACCAAGCAGCCTTATGGCTGCTAAGCGAAGGTTCCCGGAGGTACTGGATGGGACAGAAAGGAATCCTAAGAATAGAGCCCACACGTGTACGGTGAAAAAGAGGTAATGAACGTAGTATTAACCAGAAAGTGGGTGACATTAGTGGGGACTTTTGGGAAAAAGAAAGGAAGAACGATAGAACTCAGAAAGATACCCCTTGAAACTTAGCCGAGGAGAGTTTTTATCATACAGTTAGCTTGAAATGTCTTTGACTGCACAATAACCATGACCTTTTCTATCAAGTAGAACTAGTTCTTTCACCCACGCTCTAAAAATTTATTGTTTGGGCTTGTTGGGCTAGAAACCCATCCCTATTCTGGGTCCAATCTAATTTGAGTCCCTATAATTGGCGCCATCTATGGGAAGAACTTGATCTATTCACAAGGAAAGGCAAGTGCAATGTTTGTGATGGAAGGGGGAGCACCACAGCAACCAGTGGCAGGCCCACAGCAGGTGGATGTTAATCCACACCAGGCAGAGTCTAGGGGCTCTCAGCATAGTAATCCGTTGGTAGTCTATGAACATAGGGGGGATTGTGAGGGAAGTACACGAACAACCCACACAGATAGAAGTCACCCTCGAGGGAAAGGCCATGTTTCCCACGTAAAGAACGAAGGGGACATGCAGCGTGAGATTAACAAGTTAAAGAGGGAATTGCGACATGAGCAACGAAGGCGTATGGCTCGTAACTCCGGGCAATCCTCTGAGGAGTCAGATGACACCAGTTATAGACAGAGGTCAAGAACTCCACCCAGTGAGTCTTTTTCGTATGGTGAAGAGTACCACCATGAGCGAAAGCATAAGAGTCCACCTTGTCAGGGCTTGGGAAATGATGCTCTGAACAAAGCGTTGAGTCAAGTTTCCAAATCGCCCTTCACGAGACGCATTGAGGATGCGAATCTTCCTCGGCGGTTCCATCAGCCTGTGTTCACCATTTATAATGGTCGAACAGATCAATTAAAGAATTAAGGCTTTTTATAACAATGATTATGCTGATGCTATCATGATGTTATTGGTGGTAATGACAATAGTGGTGAATAATGGTGGAGGTGATGGTGACAACAATGAGATGAGAAAAATGGGGTGGTGGTGATGGTGACAATAGCATTGATAGTGATGATGTATAACATAAATAAAGATGAGCAAATAAATTTGATAAAATGAATAACAACAAAATGTTTTGTGTAGACATGTTTAGGGGGGGGGGGGGGGGGGGAAGGGAAAAATAAATATTATTATGACATCTAGGCATGAAAAAAAGTTTTTTTTTTCCTTTAAAAAAAAATTAGAGAAAAGAGAAGACTAGTATATACATCTAGGTTGGGAAGCACAAGTTCTTTGCTTTCTTGCATATGGAAGGGAAGCATCTTCTTTTCTTTTTCTTTCTCCAATTCTTTGTGTATGGTGTTGGAGATGCTTTTTTGTTTTGGCATGATGGAATTTGATAAATTTATCCTTATAAAGCAACACCATCAAATCTATATATAGTAGAAGCTTGGATGAACTCCATATAAACTTCACATTAACAAAATTCAAATTAGGGCTAACTTGGAAACTTCCCTAAGGGTATTTTAAAGCCAAAGTTTGATTTTGGTTCCTGTAAGCATTGATGGTTATTTCTCCAACTTTTGTTGTACATCTATGGGTTTTTTAATACAATTCATAAACAATAGGTTGCTTTACTTTCTTATTTATTTTTTTTTTATACAAGACAGAATTCTACTCTAGCCTAATCTAAGTGTATATAAGTGTATATATGCAATGAATTTTGGGTTTATTTACTTCTTAATTTTCACTTGAATTAATGATATTTATTGCTAATAGGTTTGGTTCATGAGACATCTAATGCAACTTTGATAAAAGGTACATGATATTATTTTTGTTTGTTTAGTATATTTAGGAATACAAAAATACACACAAAAAATTAAGCTTGCCATATATTAGTGAGTCTTTTTAGTTAGTGACATTGATATTTGAAAAGCATGATAAACTAGCTTAATATTTGGTAAGCATAAGACAAGACTAAACCAAACTAATCCCCACCATCATCTCAATTTTCAATTTTTTTATGTCCACACATTTATTCCCCTTCTTAAACTTTTTTTCACACTTTCTTTCTTATAGTGTATAATCCTTACTTTTGCACATGAAATTGAGTAGCATATGAGATTGGAGACATCGTAGCAATAGAGGAGCTGAGTACTGAGGACTTTGTGAGCATAGTTTGAGTTCCAGTGCCCTATCAAATATACACAAATTTATAAAGGTATCTATTGGTTTCCAATAATTTTTTTTGCCTATGCTCTAGTTTTAATTTAAGGTATATAACTCCTAGCCCTATTCTATAAATTCATTTTCTAAACAAACTAGAACATATAAATGGAATTAGAATTTACTAATGAAGTTTGAAAATATCATGATTTACCATTTTCTTTATAGTAAACAAGGTGAATAATGCTCTAACGGGATTAGGTACATGCAATATAACTTTCATATTTGGAATGATTGATTTTAAGAATTAATTGAATGTATTTTGAGCCAACATAAAAGTTATATAGTTCCTCAAAGTCTATTGGTTTCTAAATGTCATTCATCATGAAAAAAATCACAAAAGATGTCAAAAATATTGTAAACAAATGGAAATATGAAAAGTAATAGAAATATAGAAAAAGAAATGGTAAGAAAGGGAAAGTAGCTCTTGATTTAAGATTAATTAGTAAGGCCCATTACCTTTCTTTCACTATCTTTATCATTTTTTCTTCTACTTCTTCTTCTTCTTCCTTTTATTTATTTATTTATTTATTTTTTATTCCTTGTGAATGAAAGGTGTGGGAGGGTTTCTCGTCTCAGCCCCCAATTAATTAGTAGATTCTGTCCTCTTTGGAACTTTGTCCTCAAGGTTTTGCTCACTCCCATATTGGGGAGAGACGCCTCCTACCTATGCCTTATAAGCCTTTAGCTTAAGGATGAGTGTACCACTACTACACAAAAGAAAATGTTAAAATAAAAACAATATAGGAAAGGAATACCTAACAAATAAGAGAAAGAAGCATTTGACTTGTATGTTGTTTAGCTAGCTTATTGCTTTTATTTTATTTTTTTCTCCAGTTTTAGAATTTTCAAATGATGATGATGTTATATACTTCTTCATGCTTGATGCTACAATAGAATCTTTTTTTTTCTTTGTGTGGGGAAAGGGGGGGGGGGGGGGGGGCACTGGAATTAGTCTTGCTTTGTTTTTTGGATAAGAAATTATTTCAAAGCAATATGTTAAAAGAAACTGTACATTTTTAGACCCCTTAAATACAAACAGATTAACCTAGTTATTTAGCCAAGTGATTAACTTAGGTAAATTATTCAAATATAGGTTAACATAGATAAATCATATAATTGAAATAGTACAGAAAATAAATAACACAACAATATGATAACCCAGGAAAACCAAACCGGTAAAAAACCTGGGAAGAATTTAACTTAGCTATCCTCAAGGTAAAATAGATCTACTATGAAAGAATTAAAGTTTTACAATAGCGATTTAGACCACTAACATCTTATTGCTACCTCAAGTAAAAAACTTACCACCACGACCACGTGACAGTTCCAAGTCCATGGACTACTTCTTTCTTGGATTCACAGCAACCACAAGTACTCCCGCTTGTGTTTTCTTTAAACTCTTTATGCAACAACTGAAGTGATCACCAAGCTCTCGACATCAATCTTGAGATTGAGAACCCTAAGTATGTATGAAGAAAAACACCTCTAGATCTCACAAGAGATTCATACACACATTATAAACAACAACTACAAAACGTGGCTAGAATTTTTCTTTTTATACTTAAGGCAAAACATAAAACCCTACACGTCATATGGGTTTAGGCTGAGTTGGAAATTCTGCAGAAAAAAACAATCTGCACGAGCTTCGATTGATCGAGTCTAATTTTTGATTGATCGAGTTTTGCAAATTTACACAATAAATCCTGCAATACACTCGATTCCAACTTTACACATAAACACACTTTGAGCAGCCTAATTCTAGACTCTAAGTTTTTATCATGGTTTGCCAACATTACACATTAAAGTTCTAATACATTTAGATCCTAAATCCTTAGAACCTAACAAACTCCACCTTTGGCAATCCGTGACAAAACACATAATAAAACAAAATGCTCGAAGTTACAAAAAATAGCCCATTACAATAAAAATTGCCCAACAAAAATAATTCACCATAACTACTATCTATCAACTGCAAGTGTAGACAGCAGTATGGCTTAATCAACCTCTATATTCCTGTAACACTTAACAAACATATAAACGCATGTGTGGAAAACAAAATAAATTCTTGATTTCACATAACATAAAATAAAAGACATATATCATGAATAACCTCATAAATATAAATCAATAATTAATGTAGCACAATGTGAAACAAGAAACAGAAATAAAACAATAATGTCTCCCCCTATCATATACAACTCATAAAAAAAAGAACCAAAAAAAAAAAAAATACATCGTGAGCCAAAAAAGGTAAGTACAATGTGAAGCACCTAGATACAATCTAAAGCTCTAAAACTCTCACAAAAAAAAAAAAAAAAAAAAACAACTCCCCCTATCTCTATCCATATGTACTCCCCATTTTTGTGACAAATTGCCAAAGGGCAATCAAGACTCATCATCAAAAGGAGGTGGTGGAGGTGACAATCTAAAACTCGCTAACCCTGCATGCAAAGCCTGAAGCTCCATGAGAATGTCCACCAAAAGCTTACCATGAGCCGCCTGAACGGTCATGACAGTGCCCAACATATGACGAATGCTGGAATCATCCAAAGTAGAAGGTGGAGGAGCAGCAGCAGCAGTCGAATCAACAAACGCATCAGCAGCCAGATCACCTATAAGAGGAGGAGGAGGAGGTGCAACACCCGAAGACGACTCAACTTTAGGGCGTTTAGAGCTAGCTCGCATCTGAGCAGCCCTCTGCCTAAGGAAGGTGGCACTTATGGGAGCTAGAAGCAGGAAACTCATCTAAACCTAAATGTAACAAAATCCGATGAATAAAAACTTGAAAAAAAGGAGTATGAGCAGAAGAACTACTCCCATGAACCTCAACCAAAAAACGAATGAAAAGATGAGCATCAGTGACAAGAGCATACAAAAATGCACATCTCTTGGTAGGAATAGTATGTAAATGAGAGATGGGCTAGATAGAATGGCAAGAAATCCGAAAAAAGAGATAATGAATCTCGGTCAACTCATGAGAGGTGATTCGAGGATCAGAACCCCACTGATAGAAGATCTAGTAAGATATGACATAATGTCATCAAGGAAAGGAGACTCATCATAAGAATAGACGGGATGTTGGACCCTAGGCACCCCAAGAGCAGAGGCCACTACCGTAGGAGTAATGACATACTCTTCACCCCTTATCCAACTCTTCATAAATTGAGTGTTGGAATCATTGGAGTGGACAGAGAAGTTCGAATAGAACTCTTTAATCAAGGTAGCCGGAGGAGGATGGTCTACATCCAACAAAGGCAACCAACCCCTACGCTCAAAGTTTCTCCTAATTTCTGGATCAAACTCATCCAAAACTACCTTTCTCTCAGCCCACACATTCCTAAGAATGTTCAGCTTCTCATACGTCTCTTGTTTTTTCTCACTCAAAAACCTCTCACTATCAAAATAAGGGGTAGAAGAAGAAGTGGATGTCCTATGGACTCTAATCTTCCTAACCATGATTCTAAAGATCAGAAAGGATAAACAGAAAAGAGACAAAAAAAAAAAAAAACCAGGGCAGACTGCATCAAATACAATTAGAGCAAAAAAAATATAGAAATAAAAATATATATGATGCATGAACAGTATTAACACATGATGCATGCTCTAATGCAGTGAGAAAAGTTCAATTACACTTTAAAAACATAGAATTTGGCTTGAACATAGAATGTATATCAAAAACCCAAAATTTTGAAAACCTACTTTCAAAATCCAATCAAATTGATCAATTTATCATTACACAAGTTAGATAACAGTATATAATGATAAGATTAATCAATAACACAAGCCAATTTCATCAATTTATGCTTAATTGAACAAAATCCCCAATTCGGGTCGGAGTTAGAAGGTGGGACTGGGCCTTTATATGGTGAAACGCATTAATCATCACCAAACACCCTGAACCCTCGGACCAGAACTCATCTCTCCTATATTGGGTACATATTGCTCTTTGACCAATGCTGCAAATGTTGAGCTAGATAAGGATTGTTTTTTCATCCCCTCTACCTCCATGTTTGGATTCAGAGGCCGAGCTTCAGATCTATAAAACAAAAGCAATATTGCAAAGCACACCCAAAATATTAAATAGAGAAAAATAGTTTGCTAAATAGACTTCTAGATTTTTTTTAAAAAAAAACTAAAACTGTAATAAGTTCATTGTGAATGCTTTAACATGGCGAGGACTCGCTGGCTACAGAAAAAAAAAATTCAGTCAAGTTGAGCTATTTTGTGGGGTCTGCAGATCTCTCCAGATATAGTAATTGTTTGGCACTTGTTGGCTTTACTGCATTGGTACCCTAAAATGACTAGGTATACGAGTATGATTGCATTATAATTAAGTCCCTTAAGCAAAATACCCAAATAGTTCTGGACACATTATCTAGGTTGGGGTGAGTTGGGTTTTGTTCTCCCTTCTTCTTCTTCTTTTTAATAATTATAAGGTTATAAATTAGGTATTTTGCACGTGAGGTTTAGGATTTAATGAATATTTAAAACTTGGGGTAGTAGTATTGCTTGTATTAAGTGATAACATTGGAGTAGAATTTTGAGGATGTTTTGTCTTTGGTGGATTAGAGCTCTGACATTTATGGTGAGATTTTGGGTTATTGGTTACTTTTATTTAATATTTTTTTTAATGGATTATTCAGATTGAATAAACTTTTATTGCTTATGATTTTGGGGTGTTACATTACCCATACATGATAATTGTCTAACTTCATTCAGTTTGCTCTACATATTAGATAAATGGAACTCTTTACTTTATGTGATGCTATACTTCTAACTATTAGTGAGGTGGCCTCTGCATGCTGCATATTAGCCTTATTAGGTTAAGTACAAAATGCAGTGTATCATTTCATTTATACAGGCATTTGACCAAAACATCTTCTATGCATAATACATGTCTTGGAATAATACACATGCACACAAAAAAAAAAAAAAGACATGACAAAAAAGGTGTAGAGAGAAACATAAGTTACATGGCCAATGAAGCCCTGGCTATAGAAAACTTTCCATATATTAATCTTGCTACTGAATCTCCAGCTTCAATCCAATAACATTCTGTAGTAAAACACATATGTGATTGATGCTTAAGAAAAGGACAGTTTCTCAATTTAGCATGCAAAAAGGTTGCTACATTTTCTGCTTTAAACCACTCAAGCAAATCAATTATTACTAGATAACAGATTTAGAGTACAACCTGTGTTTATGTTAAATTGCAGAGCTCCTTGGGATAGATGCTAAAACATTCACTTTCAGCTATGCTGAACTAAAGGCAGCTACAGAAGATTTTAGTCCTGATAATAAGCTTGGAGAGGGAGGCTTTGGACCTGTTTATAAGGTAAGCCCTTATTCTAAGTAAAAACTTTAGTGGCTGAACCCAAGCGATTACCTTAAAGATTATTCTCTGATATAAGTTTAGAGCTGCTATACATCTATTTCTATATTCAAGCAATAACAATAATCAAATCACAGATTGCAACATCACCTTTTTCTTTTTGTCTCTTACCTTTTCTTTTCTTTAATTTTTTGTTGTGAATTTGCATAGCACTTCATGCCATGATCTTTTGTTCCTGTGATTGGCGAGAAGCTGGAAATTGCAATTATTGTAAAAGTAAATCGATCCATAAATAAATGAAGATGCTTAACCTCATATCTATTCCTTTTCTATTTCTTTTACTAGTTATGATGCACATGCATCTTCTGCTATTATTATCTTTCTACTTTAGTATTAGTAAAAAATTATTCAAAATTCATAATAAAAATGAACGAACCGATTTTCTGACTCAGGCCATTTTCCCAAATTCACTTTTCTAAGCTGCAATATAATAAAATCTGTAACACATTTTTTTTTCCTTTATTTGGCCTGGTTACACATTTAAAATAATGGTTTTTGTTCCTTTTTTTTTTTGGGCTATCGTGGATTTGTAGGGCTGTTCAGTCTTCAATGCATCTTGTTATTTACACTTGGAATGCTTATAAAAGAAAGCATAATATGGTGAAATGATATCAATTTTTCATGTATATCTCAATTTCAAGAAGTGAATTTGTTATGGTAAGAGCCTTATGACTCAATCAGCACCTCATGTTATTTCCAATGGAGGCATCGAAGGTTCAAATCCCCCCATCCCCCAACTATCGAATTATCAATAAAAGAACTGAATCTGTAATTAAAAGTCACTCATCTACAGCAAACTACTTATAAAGGGTGATGAATTGATGAAAAGGGG
>JAFHAW010000035.1:0-58103 GCA_019022515.1 Quercus aquifolioides | reverse complement strand
GGGGGCGGGGGGGGGGGGGGGGGGGGGGGGTGGGGGGGGGGGGGGGGGGGGGGGGGGGGGGGAAGGAGAAAACTTCTACCTAAGAAAGAAAATGGAAAATCATCTTGCCATAATATATCATCATTTGGTCCAATGTTGTTAAAAGCATGCTTAAGCGCAAAGAGCAGTGCGCATAAGCCTTAGGGCTTTTTACCCCCAAAGCAAGGCACCCTCACGAAAGCTCGCCTTAGGCGCTATTTTTTGAGCTTTTTGTAAATTAAAAAAAAAAAAAAAAATCCTAATTTGATTTTTAGCTATAGATCTAAATATGTTTGATATAAGCCATTGATTTGATATATAAAAGCTAATGATGTGGTGTGCTACCATACACCTAACCCTACCTCTTTAGATATTTTAGACCTTTTGGACCACAACCACACAAACAAACACTCAAGTCAAACAACCCTAACCCCACTGCTCTCTCAGTATCAATAGGAAAAATGAGAAAGCTCAAAGGTATGTCTCTCACATCTCTCTCTCTCTCTCCCTCATATTCTTCATTTTTAAACCTTTCTTTTTACTCTTTTTGAAACCTAGTCCTCAATCTTCTTCTTCCTCTCTCTCTCTCATTCTGAAACCCGCTACAAAACTCCTCTGTTTCTTTTCTTGTTTTTTTTTTTTTAATTTCTTAAACTTGTCCTAAAAGCACAAATTCTTCTCTTTGGTTTACTCCCCCCCCCCCCCCCCCCCCCCCAATTTTTTATTTGGGCACTTCCCAGAAACCCATTTTTGGGCTTCTCTCCAATTTTTCTTAAACCTATTCCATTTTTTCCCTCATTATGAAACCCAGAACTCCTCTCTTTCTTAGTTAGGTCATTCATGAAAAAATAAACATGTATGAATGTATGAAGTTATTAATATGTGGTAATTTTTAGTAACTTTAGTTACTTTAATAGATGTCAACATATCACTTAGACTTATATTGAATTTTTCTTAGATTTATTTAGTGATTAAATCATTAACTAATGTTAGTAATAAGTTATGGGGCATTAATGCATTATGGCTACTAGAGATTCAAATTCAAGAAAAGATATTGTATGGAAGTATGCGTATCTTGCTGATCAAAACAATCAAAATGATTTAACTTGCAATTTTTGGGAAAGTTGATTGGAGGTTATAGAGCTATTGTTGGTTGTCAAAAATTCCCTAAACATATAAAGGAAGAAGTTAAACAATATATGTTGAGAAAAAAGAAAAAGAAAAAAAAAAAAGTAGATAAATTTGATGGCTAATTTTGATGATATGGCTTTTGATGAAGAAGAGGAGGATAAGGTTGCAAAAATTGATGCCCGTGGCAAATGAGTGCAAAGTGTAGGTGGCAGTGGCATTAGTAAAGAGAAATCAAGGCATGTAGGTCCTATGGATTCATTTGTCACTCCTCCTCCTAAAACAACGCAAAAGGGAAAGAGTGGAAAGGGGGTCCAAACAACAATTAATGATTCTTACAATAAGAGCAAGACTTAGGTACAATACTTAGGTACTGTTTCTTAGGTTCCCCTTTTAAGATTTTGCCATGTGGATTTTCTCTCATGGGAAGGAAGTGTATTTTTTAGTTAAGTAGCCACATGACTGAATCTTAAGAGAGGAACCTAAAGAACAACACCTAAGGTATTGTACCTAAGTTTTGTCCCTTACAATAAAGAGTTAAGAGAAAAGGCTTGTGTTGATATAGCAAGGTGGATGTATGAAGCAACAATTACATTCAATGTTGTTAATTATGATAGTTTCAAAGCTGCAATTCAATCCATTGGACGATATGGAATTGGTATAAAGCTCCTAAGTTACCATGAAGAGAGAGTTCCTTTATTGAAAAAGGAAGTGGCCCACACTGATGATATCATGAAGAGCCATAAAGAAGAATGGGCAAAAACTGGATGTTCCATTATGTCTGATGGATGGCAAGACAAAAGTCATAGATCTTTGGTAAATTTTTTGGTGAATTGCTCTAAGGCAAGCATATTTATTGAGTCTATTGGTGCATCTTCATATATGAAGATCGGAGAAAGGATGTTTCAACTATTTCATAGCATGGTGGAGAAAATTGGAGTAGAAAAAAATTGCACAAGTTATAATTGATAATGACTCAAGTTATGTGATGGTAGGTAAGAAGTTATTTATAGAACTATATATCTTAATCTCATGAAATTGGAAAATAGTATTCATATTATATTTTCCTTTTTATCTTAATTATTACTAATTGTCATAATTATATTTTTACATTATTAGGACGATTATTAGAGGCAAAACAACCTCATTTGTATTGGATCACATGTGCTGCCCATTGTTTGGATTTGATGTTGAAAGACATTGCAAAGCTTCCTACAATTATGAGACTCTTACTGGATATATATAATTGTACAAGTCTCATAAACATGATGAGACGCTTTATGGGGCAAAGGAACTTGCTTAGGCTCACTAAAACTCGATTTGCTACTTCGTTTCTCACATTATCAAGTATACATAAGCAAAAGGAAAACTTGAGAAAGATGTTTACTTTTGAGGATTAGACTCGTAGGAATAGGAAAAAGGGTGGTTCAAATATTGTCTATAAACTTGAGAAAGATGTTTATTTTGGAACACTATTGTCTATAGCCTTAAAGTGTTAGGTCCTCTTGTACGTGTGCTTCAATTTGTTGATGGGGAGAAAAAATCTATCATGGAGTACAGTTATGAGGCTATGGATCGAGCTAAAGAAGCAATTGAAAAATCTTTTAATGAAAGGGAAGGAAAATACAAAGAAATCTTTGAAATAATAGATCAAAGGTGGGAATGTCAACTCCATTGGCCTTTGCATGCAACTAGCTATTTTTTGAATCTAGAATATTTTTATGATAATTGCTCTAAAATTAAGCAAGAAGAAGAGGTGATGACTGGCCTATACAAATGCATACAAAGGTTGATTCCAAAAATTAATCAACAAGATACGATTATTGAAGAGTTGACATCATATAAGAGAGAAGAGGGCCTCTTTGGGTTGCCTATGGATGTTAGGTAGAGAAAGAAAAAAGCACAGGGTATTTCGCTTTGTTAGCTTTTGTTAGTTGTTACTTATTAGTTTGCCCATTTTATTAAACTAGTTGCAGACCCACGCGATGTGAGAAACCGAGAATATTATTAAAATGATCATTTTATAGTTTAGATTTTAAAAGAAATTATTCCATTGCAATGACCATCATAAACCTTTTCAACAAACTTTAACACCTATTTCTCTGTTTAAAAGTAAAAAAAAAAAATAGTAATGATTAATTTCCATTGGTCAAATGACTAAACTACAACATTCAAGCTTTAACTACAACTTTTAACTGTGAACAAAGATAAACCATCTAAACCTAGGAAACAAAGCAAAAACCATTAAAAATTAAAACAAAAATAAATAAATAAAAACAGTAAAACACATAGATTCACCATTGCACCTTAATGAAAAAAAAAGAAAAGAAAAAAAGAAGAACATTCTTAAACTATTTACCCAAAAATCTATGCTACTTTTATAACTTAATATATTAGGTTACTAATTCAAGAAAAACATAAAAAATTACACACACACATATATTTTTCTTGAAAGTATAATCAACCTTATGCAATTCATTTAAAAGTAATGAGGTTAAACAAATGAGTAACTACCCTAAATATTAGATTTGTATAATCATAGTCTTAAGACTTGGAAAGACTTTCACTTAAATTTAGCCAAAAATGTTAACTGAAATGCTACGTTAATGTGGCTCAATAAAAGTATAGCAACAATAAATATTATGCTTAAGATTTTAGATATTATGAGTTTGAGATCTATATTTTTTTATAATAAATTTGGATTTAGAATAGGTACTCTCAAGATCCACCACTCTATTCATGAATTTGATAGGTATGTCATAGACCTGAACCCAAAAAGGAATCCTATCAAAGCATAAATCCCTAGCATGCATATTCCTCTCATAGTATTGAATCACAACTAAGTGCTTATCAAAACTCCAAGTTGACTTATCGGACTCTTTTAGTGAAAAACTTTGCAGCCAAAATGAACTCTTTAGAGTCCATCTCACCATGGATTTGAAAACGATCACCTTTTGGACTAGAAAGGGATAAACGGCTCTAGCCTTAAGTGATATCATCCACGAGAAAAGAAAAAAGTGTTTCCCAATCCCCACAAAGAAATCCCCACAAAGAAATCCCCACAAGCCCTTAGAAAAACAAAGTTTAACTAACGGGACAGACAAGCCTTCAATAAGAAGGGATAGAAAATTCTACTGCCTAGGAGAAGTTAATAGCACTAACTTTTACTAGCGACAGAAGAACTAATTTTCCCAGAATTTGAATATAGCATTAGATGGTTTAGAGAGATTTGTGATACAGAATCTTCTTTTATCCCAATAGGAGCATTGTTTTTCTTAGATATTGTCGATATAATGGAAACAAAATAAACCTCCATTGCAATAGAAGTGATAAATAAATAAAATGTCAAACGACTTTCCACCTTTTATTTTTAATAAAAAGTTTCCGGTGAATCTTTGCAAACATAGTGTGACTCTTTTTTTTCTTTCTTCTTTTTTCTCTAAAAGACAAAATTTTCATGTATACTAATTGAGGTTGATGCATTTTTCAGTCACCAAAATTCCTAAGAAAATGATGAGATGTAGCATGAAAACTTTATTTCATTTACAAACACATAAATCTCATCACACTATTATATATTTTTGTGATTAAAAAATTTAACAATCTCGGAAAAAAAATAAATAGAAGAGGACTGTGAGCATGCAAGTGCAAAAATACTAGAACAAGGGAAGCAGTAGACGTGGGCTTTTTTTTGTGATTTTGGAGCTAAATTTTAGCATTATAGCATTATAGCTCCACTACTGTGAATGCTCTGAGAATGCTCTAAAAATTCATTGTTTACTTAAAAAAGAGGCTCCAACAACTTATCGCGTGCTTGGCAAAAGGGACAAAATTTTTTAAAAATTAAAATAATAATAATAATAATAATAAGAAAAAAGTCGTACGGCTGCTCAGACAGATTAATGAAAAGTCAATTAGTGGGAGTTCTCATTATTATTTAACTGATTTATACTTTATATAAAAATATCTTAAAACAAAAATGTTCGCGTGGCATAATGGATAAGGCGCTCGCCTCCGGAGCGGGAGATTGTGGGTTCGAGTCCCACCGTGAACGCTTTTCCTCTACTTTTTACATTTTTCCAGTAACGGTTAGGAATGGCAACGGGTTGGGTTCGGGCCGGGTTTTTCTATATCCGGACCCAACCCGCGGGTCAAGACCCATGGCCCGGACCCGGCCCGTTAACTAAGCGGGTTTTTTTCCCGGGCCCCAGACCTACCCCAGCCAGGCCCCACGGGCCCCGTTAAAGGATTGGGCCCAATTTGTGGCCCAACCAAAAGAAAAAGAAAAAAAAATTCAGATCCAAACACAAACACAAACACAAACACAAATCCAATCACAATCATAATCACAATCACAAATTTCAGATCTACATTTTCCCTTTCAAAATCACAATCCAAACACAAATTTCAGATCTATGATTTTCATTTTTCCCTTTCAGAAATCATAAACACAAATTCACATGATTGAGGCGAATTGAACCTAGAAAAAGAAAAAAAAGAAAAAAGAAAAAAAAATGGAGACAGTGCGAGATCGGCGACGGCGAAGACGAAACGGAGTTGAGACTTGAGAGAAACGGGAACGGCGAGGACGAAACTGCCTCCTTCCTTTCTTAAATCTGTCGGAATGGCGAGGACGGTTAGCTTTTCTGGTATCAGTACTTCCATCTGTCCGAAACGGGAGTCCCACTAGCTCTTGTCTGATGAGTTCATGATGTTCATCACACTATACATACAGCTCGTGGCCATGCGTGTGAGATCGCTGAGAGCTGAAGAGATGAGAGGCGTGAGAGGCTAAAATGAGGAGAGGAATCAAAAGTTTAGGGTTTTAACTATATATATATATATATGAGGGTAATTTAGTAATTTTATATATAATATAACCGGGTCTTAACCGGGTCGGGTTTCGGGTTTTTTATGATAAAACCCGGACCCGCTTCGGGTTTTTTTTAAAAGACCCATACCCGACCCTATTCTTTATCAGGCCGGGTAAAATCCGACCCATTAGGGTCGAGTCGGGCCGGGTATCCGCGGATCGGATCTAAATTGCCATCCCTAGTAACGGTCGTTAAGGCTTAAGCCACATTCATTATTTGATAAGTTTAATACAGTATCCATTTTTCATGACTTGAGGAAAGTGCTAACCATATTGAATCATATCTTAGAGTACTAGTGAAAGTATAATTAAGGTTTACTGTAATCACTTATATAGCTTAAAAATCGTGTAACATACACCCCAAAGCATTGATCGAGGGTGCTCATTTTTATTTTTAAGAGGTTATGTTTGCAAGACGTTCAAAATGTCATTTTTCAAGGCCAATTAGATGGAAGACTAGTGTACACATTCATGTTTGTCTCTTGAAAAAAATCTCTAAATGGGCTTAAAAAGTCGCCATGATTTTGGTACCACCACCTTACCTATTTCCTAATAAACCCATTAATTCTAGCCACCTATTTTTCATCTGGATTTTAGTGAATCTCTAATTTCAGGTCTATCCAAACACCTAGACTAGCTGATTCTCCAAAAAACATAGATTAGAAGGTCAAAAGTGTTGTTATTAATGTATGGGTAATAGAAAAAATGTCGATTACTCCAAATCCACAACCAAATGAAGGCTATGGCCTTCGGCTTTCCCCCTCCCTTTATTTTTAATACTATTAGGAAAAAAAAAAAATAAAATAATTTAGAACAAATTCCTAAATTTTGGGCCACCTTGCACCGAAACCATATTAAAATAATAAGAAGATAGTAAAGCACAATTTATTATGATTAATTATGATATCTTACAATATGCAGTTTCAAGATTGATAGTATTTTAATTCCTATGCTCGCAAGCATTATTCTAAGGTACCAAGCTTAAAACACTATATATATATATGTATATATATATATATATATATATTTTTTTTTTTGTCAACCGTCTTTGCCGGCTTAATATACATAGGTACTTGTTCATCTCTTAAGGATAAATCTCAATAACAGACTTCATGCCAAATGATGACACAATTTTGTAGTGGCTAAAGCCAGCCTCCAAGAACAGCTCCTCCCATTCTCTCTTGTTTCTCTCTTTTCCAGTAACCAAAGACATCATTAGTGCATCAAGGAGGAGCTTTGTAGTGGTAACATCATGTTCATCCTTCTCTTGATTTATCACTACATCTATGATAATTACCTTTCCTTCTTTACCTTTCTTCCCAATAGCCTCCTTGCAAATTTTCAGTATGTTGACACATTCCTCATCGCTCCAATCATGCAAAATCGACTGCCAAATAGTAATATAACAGTCAAATTAGAGATCTTCAGCCTCATATCTCTAGCATCTTTTAAATTTAGCCAACCTCAAAATAATGTTAAATAATTCTTCGAAATTCTTTCACCTATGGAAGTCTTGAAATTTATCATTTATCATTTATATTGTTCAGATTACCTACCCAATATCTACTTAATTATCTTTCTAACTGATTGTACATAGTTTGTAAACATGTACGTTATGGAAAGTATTAGTCGTTAAAGAGCTTTTTTACATCATGTGAATGGTACATACAAGTACAACATCCACACACACATGAAGAAAAATTTCTATTACCACCTTCGAGCCCAAAATAAAAACCCCCTGTTATAGGCAATATTAATAGCCAAAATAAACAATTGGATGCAACTTAAAAAAATTCACACCTGCTTCATTGTTTATATTAAATATTACAAATTTAAAAGTCTATGTATTATCATATCATAAAATTTTAAAAAACGTGACACTTTGAACATTATTAAATCTAGAAAATAATGTACCAACCATCAAATAAACTATCAAATTTAAGTGAAATTGAGATGTTATTATTTCAAATATTAAAGGCACATTCGTATGCCACATACCTTGAAAAGCATGGCATCTGCAGGAGGGATATACTGAAACATATCGCCACCAACAAATTTCAGATTTTTACTATCTGGCAAGTTGGCAACAACATGTGGGAGGTCAAACACAGTGAATTTCATGTGAGGAAAAGCTTCAGAAATAATCCTTGCAACTGTCCCAGTACCACCTCCAACATCAACCAATGAACCTAAACCCTCAAAAATGGGCCGGTAGTCCTTAACAACCAAGCTCATCAGTCGGGAATCGCTCGCCATTCCTTCATTGAAAATGTTATTGTATTCTGGGCTTTGGTTGCAATAATCCCAGAAACCTTTCCCGTGTGCTTTCTCAAAAGGCGTCAGCTTACTCCCCTGCAACCAATCTCCCATGACCTGCCATGGGCTTACAAGTGCAGGATCAAGCACTGCTAGAACAAGTGGTGATAAGCTACTGGCATTATCTTTGAGGATAAGCCTAGAAGAAGGTGTGAGGGTATAGGCTTCTTCTTCTTTTTCTTTTTCTTGATTTTCATGAACTGTTGTTTTAGCGAAGAAGCCAGAGTGGACCAATAGACGCATAAGCCTGTGCACGCAGCTAGTTTTTTTGGGGTGAATATTAAGCTTAGAGACCAACTCTTGGAGAGTAATGGGTTGGCCATGGTTGTGGATTGCGTCAGGAATGCCTAGCTGAATTGCACATTTAAGTGACATCGAATCTATGTAGCTAAAAATGTGTTTATACAAATGACACTGAACCTGAAATAACTCACTCACTCCCATACCATGAATGAGATCCATCTTAGTGCTGGTCTCTTTGATTCTAAGCTTCTTTTACTTCTCCATGAGGTCCAGCTGCCTTCTTATATATATATATAGATTGTTGGGTTGTGTGGCCAAATAGCCCACAATATCTTTCTCAAAAAAAAAAAAAAAAAAAAAAAGAATTTTGAACGGTGTGGTTAAATAACCTACGATGTGTATATGTGTAATTCTCAAAAGAAATTACTTTACACAATATTGTATATGAAATGATTATTATTAATAAAATTGTTTGAATAATGGAATTGCATGTTTTGGCCATAGCTGGCTATGTGGGGTTTAACACAAGGAAATCAATATTGTATCTGAAGCTGTATCGGTTTGGCTAGTGGTACCATATATTTCAGGTACCGGTTAATACCGATGCACTGTTTCGGGTTTACCGCTATTTTTTACTATTTTATATCATATACAAAGTTATAATGATTTTTTTTTTTTTTTTATAAACATTTAGTTATAATGATTATTTTATTCGTATGTTTAATGTTTTATATAATAATGTTTTATAGATAATCTAATATTCTAATATAAACCATATTATTATTATTATTATTATTAATTGTAGTGTATTGTGTAAAGAACATTAAATCACCGAAACAAAACTAATATATCTTATCTATATATATAATAATAGGTGAAACAGAGAGAGTGTGAAATTGAATTCTAAATTAGAACTCTAATTGTGTGCCATGTGTACACACCAAATTAGAATTTCTAATTAGAGTTCTAATTTTGTGCCATGTGTCTAAAATCTGAAATTGAAGTTGAATTTTGCATCATGTGGCTAAATGTGTGTGGGCCTATTCTCATTAAAATCACTTCTATGTATCAAGTTAAGTGAGTTACTATGCTAATTAAGTTTTTTCTTGATTTTGCAGTCAAATTAACGTGAAAACCAAAGAGATTAATATCGGTGATAAGAACTTGGTTTGGGTACATTGCATAATTTCCAAAAAGATAAATGTATGTGGGTCCATTCTCATTAAACCACTTCTATGTATTGGGTCAAGTGAGTTACTGTGCTAATTAAGTTTTTTCTTGATTTTGCAGTCGAACGGAAAACCAAGAGATTAATGTCGGTGATAGAACTTGGTTTGGGTACATTGCATAATTTCTAAAAAGATAGCAAAGCCAGAGTTTGCATCTTTGTTATAAATTGCTTACAAAGTTTGCATCTTTACATTTGCACTGAGTTTCGGATTAAATTGCTATTTTCTTGGTTCTGATACTGAGTTTTGTTTACTATTCACTTACAAAGTTTGCATCTTTACATTTGTTATAAATTGCTAATATGTGATTAGATGCACATTATGCCTAAAATTCACTATCCTTATATTTGGCTTTTTGTTCAAGTTTGACACTTATAACAACGAAGAAAGCACTGTTGTGGACCAATAGATGATACTTTTTGCAGGTTGCAAAGGAACTTAGTGATCAATGAAATCTCACGCGAATTGGAGAGGACCCTGTTGTAGATGTTTAGATGGCAAATGTGAGTCACTATGTTTTTAAAATTTTTAGTGAAGATAAAGGTTATGAACAATATAAATTTCCCAAAGAGAGATTTATTATTCTATATTTACGCAAGTTTGGTCGCCTTCTTGGAGTGGATCACTCCACCCTATCTTTCTACTGGAATATTTTATTCAGATTGTTACAATTTAATCCGAAATTTTATTTGAATTTTCCTATTGTTGTTACTATCGTATATTATCATTCCAAATGTTCAATTAGAATCTGAAATTGGAGTCCAATTTTACTATACACGTGTACAATCTAATTATTTTTAATTTTGCTGTCATGTGTAGAAGCCAATGAGATGAAATTAATAACACATTAAATACTCATGCTTTGGGAATCGGTAGTACCAATCTAAATCCATTGGACCTGCTTCGTAATAATACAACTATGAAGGATGTATAAAAACACTCACAATCCATCTCTCTATAAAAAGAGATTGGAGAGAATTTCTTTTATCAGCCATGGAACTTTAGAGGTTTTTTCTTCACACAAATGCCCATCATGTTACAAAATGACCCATCGTAAAATTATAAAATGAGTACAACTCTGTGGGGTTTTTTTTTTTTTTTTTTTTTTTTATATATTTTAACTTTTTTAAGCTACGGAATTTTAATCACCAATAGAGATTGAAGATTCAAAAGCGTGAATGGATCTTTTGGATAACATTATCACCAAGGTTCATCTTTCTGTGTAAAAATATATAACTGCTAAGTTTTGTTAATGAATTTTTGTTTGGTTAATAAGATGAATTTAGACTCCTTTTAAACATGAATAAACTCATGATTAATAATATATCCATTCCCATCCGGTAGCACGGGGTTACATACTAGGTATAATAAAAAAATAAAGTAGATAAAACTATTATATGTGAAATGTTGTCAGCTGTACAACCCTTCATTACTTAGTCTAGAAGTTTACTAGTTCGGTCAAAAGTGAACTGCTTCACAGCAGTGTTGAGCAGTTATAAACAATATATAACAGCGGTAGAGGCAAACAACGGTTTAGTGCGGCAAGAGAGAAAGAGGTGTGTACTAGTGTCGCCGCCAAGGAGTGGCGTTACAGACTCCAGCAAGAACACTGGCGGCGAGGTTAATTGGCCATGGTAAGCGGCGCAATTGGGACAGTACATAGTAACCTAATTTGTTTTGTTTGTTTTTTTTTTTTTTTTTTGTTTTGTTTTTGTTTTTGTTTTTTTTGGTTTTTTTTTTGTTTTTTTTGAGTTTATATATGTTGTAAATTTGGAATTTATAAAAGGTGAATGAGGGTATTGGAGGGAACATGGGCTAATTATTGGGCCCAAATGGTGGATTTTGTTTGTTTGTTTATTTTTAATTTTTACCAAATTTAATTTTTTGGGTTTTTTCCTTTTTGCCATGTGCGCACCCAAAACTGAAAACCCGTTGGGCTGGGCCTCACTTGGACTCACAACTTACTTATATAGTGGGTTTGGATTTCCTACTCTGGGTCGTTCTTAACGCTAAGACTTTAACGTGATCACTGTTCTCTCCTCGGGGGTCTGGGCACCTTCTCACTCTGCTCACTCTCTGTTTACACTCTTCTTACAGTCAATTTTCCAACCCTTGTCTTCTCAAAACTTCCAGTATTTATAGTCCATAGTTCAGTGGGGAGGTCTTAATTACTTGCCAGTGAGTGCAACCGGCGGTCCAGTATTATCGATCGTAAGTGGGTGGTTAGGTGGGAGTGGGAAGCGGTGAGGGTGGCGTTGGAACTTGGTTCCCACCTCCACGATAGTTCTCGCAGCGGCGCCTGTCCGAGGTACGGCCGGGTAGGTACAGGGCGGGGCGTCCCAAGAGTCTAATATTTATCACTGCTCGGGAAGGTGTTGCCGAGAAACGATGAAGAGGCAAGGCTGGGCCTGCAGCACGCTTGGCCCGGGGGTGGGCCGCCGAGTAGAGGGAGACTGGCCTTATGGGCCATATACCCAGCCAGGGTCCAAAGCCCAATATAGGACACGGTGCGGGGGCAGTACAATAGCCCCCCCTTGATTCGCTCCCCATTCCCGGGGGTGAATCAAGGATCACAAGGGGCAAATACCCGTTTGGGAAGTCAAAGGGTCAGTGCCCGGCCATTGATGGGCGCATTAATGCGTGTCTCAAAAGACGCGTTTGGAATTGATTGACGGCCTATCCGTCATCACTGTCTAACGGTTCGTGAACCGAGGCGTTACGCGTGTGGCAGTTGAAGCGGCGGTCTGCGTGGTTTCCTGCCAGTGGATTATTTAATGCTTCTCATTTTACTCCCCACGCCTATAAATAGTCCCTCTAGTCACTGACCCTCACTTTCGCATTCCTCACTTTACAATATCTTACTCTGCCGAGCATCCCTCCTTCGTGGTTCACCCTCTGGCCCAGAACACACTTCCTCCTTAGAGCCCACAGTAAGTTCCTTTCCCTCTTCTTGCTTTTTCTGTTTAGCCAGTTCAGTCTATTCTTTGATAATCATAGCATTTCTTTTCTTGATTTTCTTTGAAAAACACTCGCTTTGAAAAATGAGTTAGTCTTACCTCCTTTCTTCCGAACATGCTTTGGCTAGATTTAGGGAAGCTTATAATGTTCCTAGTGACGTAGACATTGCCTACTGCAATATGGGCGATATTGACATCCAGAGGCGCCGTGGTGAAAACACGGTGTTCTTTCCCTTGATGGCCATTCTAGAGGGTGGGCTTAGGTTCCCGGTTGACCCTCTAATTCTTAGTACCCTTAGATTTTACGGCCTTTGTCCCGACCAACTCCCTCCCAACTTTTACCGGGTAGTGAGTTGCGTGAGTAGGTTGAACCAGTTGTACGGGCTGCAACTAAACCACTATGACATTAATCAGATGTATAGTCTGTGCGGCAATATTGAGTCGGACTATTATATAAAGACTAGGGATGTAAGGGTACGGCTTATTTCATGCCTACCAGATTCAAACCGAAATTCGGCTAAAGATTTCGTTCGGGTGAGCGGCAATTGGTTTGCCGAGGAGATCCCCTGTGCATTTTCGCCGCGCGACATTGGTCGGTGACTAACTTTTATTTACTTTGGTCTCTTTTGATTTTGGTCCGGTTATGTAACCACTAACCCTTATTTCCTCTGTGCAGAGAGCAAAAGATTCAAGCCGGACCTCAGAGTGGTACATGTTCGGGACCTGAATTTCGTGCTCAGGTCGGAAATCTTCGTACACTCGGACGGACAACTCCGAGCGTCTCACCTTATTCTCGGTGTCAATCCCGTCTACTCAACTTGGCAGGCATTCAGCCAAGCTTTGCTAGTTGACAGCCCTCTCCTCTTATATATCGACGTCCGGCACGCAAACTTCTTCCCCCCAAAGCTAACTGTAGGCGAGGCACGTGATCTCAGCCCCCGGTTCATTTGTTCAGACGAGCGACAGCCCATCCATGACGAATCAGCCGAGCGCGTATCTGCCGAGCGTAAGAGACGTGCCCACGAGCAAATCCAGCAAGAAGCTCCTGCTCAGCTCGAGAGAACTGCAGAGCCCGAGGCTCCTGTTCAGGAAGGGGAGGGTGCAGCCGCAGAACCAACTGACTCTTCCGAAACAGGATCCGATCAAGGCAACGCCATGGTGGCTAGGAGGAAGATGACGATCGACCGCTTCGTCCCGAGTGCCCGGCCTGCAGCGCAGCAACAACAAACCCCCGGCCAAGCTGCTTCTCTTCCCGCTGTCCCATCAACCCGAGTTCGAAAAAGGCCGCGCACAACCGATCAGACTCAGACGGGCTCGGGCAACGTGCCCCCCCAACCCTCGGCCGGTATTGTCATCCGGGAACCGGTAGCGCAAATCGGGATAGACCTGGCGTCTACTTCCAGGGCTCCGGCAGCACGGCGACCCTCCTTCCAACTTGGCGGCGAGCCTCTTCCATCGACGGCCAGTGCCCGAGTGTGGGACAAAGGTTATGGGGGCCGTGTGGCGCAGAGTCTGGCGCGCGGCATCCTCTTGCCCGAGGACCTGCACGCTTTTACGGAATCGACGGATGAGTCTTTGGGGAGGCGTTTGCAGTGGCACACTATAGTGGTAACTGTTTCGCTTTTCTTTACCATTCTCGGTTTCTCATTTGCTTATGTACGTGTACTTTTCATTTTACCTTACAAAGTGAATATTGTGTGGCCAGGCTGCGCAAATGTCGTACGTTGTGGACGGGAGGATGAAGGAGCTGGCCGAGGACGTTGAGCGGAAGAAGGCTCTGAAGGATGTCGCCGAGGCCACGGCGAAGGAGAAGTCGAAAATTGCCGAGGAGGCAGAGAATAAAATTGCTACAGCCGTAAAGGCCCAGGCTCTTGCCGAAACGAAGTCTGAGGAGCTGGAACTGCAACTGGGCGGCACCGAGCTTAAATTGGCTGAGGCTCAGAGCTTGAACACCATGCTGGAAGGACAATTGGCCGAATCGAAGGCGGCGCTGGAGGCTTGTGAAAACAAGTGGTATAACGAGGGGTTCGCGGATGCCGAGAATTCGGCTGAACCAGTCATTCGCCAGGCCCACAGGCTCGGATATGAGGAGGGTTGGTTCGCCGCTCTTCAAGCCTTGGGGATTCCCGAGGATTCCCCGCTGAGGGATCGCAGCAAGATCCCTTTCCCGAGCATCCCCCAAACCGAGAATCCTGCGCCCCTTGTTATTGATGAAGAAGAGACCTCTAGCATGAGGGAACTGGTGAACGCCATTGACTCTCATGCAGTGCCGACCGACATGGAGGGGACCAGCCACCCCCATGTTGGGGACCGAACCGGGGAGGACATCCAGCCGCCAACTCCTTACGCCGACCAACGCTCTCAAGAGGACGCATCCTCCGCCCACGCGGCGGATATCTAAATTTGACAGCCAGCCCTTCTTTATCTTTCCTTCTTTTGAGAATTTGAATGAGTGGAATTGCCTATGTCACCGGGTTGTGGTGACGGGATAATTTGTTTATGTTGTATTTTCTTTGTTTCGAGTTGCCGGGTTTTGGCAACAAAACGTGAACTTAAGTTTTATGCTTTAATATGAATGCTTTATCGTGTCGTTCTTTCGTATTGACCGAGTAATGAACTCTTGTTGGTTGCCTCTTTATTGTGATGTGTCCGACCATGGTAAGGTTTCCATCTGCTCGGTGATAGGGATCGAACCGAGGGTCAGGTTTCTGTCCTTAGAGTGAATCGTCCGGGTTTCCACCTGCTCGGTGATAGGATCGAACCGAGGGTCAGGTTTCTGTCCTTAGAACAAAAAGGCTAAGGTTTCCACCTGCTCGGTGATAGGATCGAACCGAGGGTCAGGTTTCTGTCCATAGTGAATCGTCCGGGTTTCCACCTGCTCAGCGATAGGATCGAACCGAGGGTCAGGCTTCTGTCCTCGAACCCTTAAGGTTTCCACCTGCTCGGTGATAGGATCGAACCGAGGGTCAGGCTTCTGTCCTTAGAACCCTTAAGGTTTCCACCTGCTCGGTGATAGGGATCGAACCGAGGGTCAGGTTTCTGTCCTTAGAACAAAAAGGCTAAGGTTTCCACCTGCTCGGTGATAGGGATCGAACCGAGGGTCAGGCTTCTGTCCTTAGAGTGAATCGTCCGGGTTTCCACCTGCTCGGTGATAGGATCGAACCGAGGTCAGGCTTCTATCCTCAAACCCTTAAGGTTTCCACCTGCTCGGTGATAGGGATCGAACCGAGGGTCAGGCTTCTGTCCTCGAACCCTTAAGGTTTCCACCTGCTCGGTGATAGGGATCGAACCGAGGGTCAGGTTTCTGTCCTTAGAACAAAACGGCTAAGGTTTCCACCTGCTCGGTGATAGGATCGAACCGAGAGTCAGGCTTCTGTCCATAGTGAATCGTCCGGGTTTCCACCTGCTCGGTGATAGGGATCGAACCGAGGGTCAGGCTTCTGTCCTCGAACCCTTAAGGTTTCCACCTGCTCGGTGATAGGGATCGAACCGAGGGTCAGGCTTCTGTCCTTAGAACCCTTAAGGTTTCCACCTGCTCGGTGATAGGGATCGAACCGAGGGTCAGGTTTCTGTCCTTAGAACAAAAACGCTAAGAATGAACCATGCTCGGTGATTGGGATCGAACCGAGGATCAGGGTTAGAAAGGTGCGGATCTGCATGAAAAACATCATTAGTATATCTACAAAACATATACAATAGGTTGCGTTTAACTTTATGCCCGGCGTATCGCCCA
Source organism: Quercus aquifolioides (assembly GCA_019022515.1). Classification (NCBI taxonomy): domain Eukaryota; kingdom Viridiplantae; phylum Streptophyta; class Magnoliopsida; order Fagales; family Fagaceae; genus Quercus; species Quercus aquifolioides. Next base: position 41,606 of record JAFHAW010000035.1, on the reverse strand, counting down.
TCAATGATAGTACTTCTTGAGATTATGGACGTTCCACGGTCGGGGCAGCTGTCTCTCGTCTAGGTCTTCCAAGAAGTAAGCCCCGGTGCCGGCCACGGCTGTGACCCTGTAGGGTCCCTCCCATGTCTGCGCCAATTTCCCGGCACTAGTGTCCCGCATGTTGCCCACGGCTTTTCTGAGAACCAAATCCCCGGCGACAAAGTCCCTCGTTCTAACACCTCGGTTGTATCTCTGGGCGAGCTTCTGCTGATATTCCGCAAGCCGTATTGTCACCATTTTGCGGTACTCTTCCACCTTATCCAAATATCCTGCCATCATTTCGTCATTTTGGGCATGATCGAACCCCGCTACTCGCGCACTGCATAGATTCACCTCGGTAGGGATCACCGCTTCCGCTCCGTACGTGAGAGAGAAAGGGGTCTCCCGGTGGACCGTTTAGGAGTGGTGCGGTATGCCCACAAGACTTTCGGAAGTTCCTCGGCCCAGTTTCCCTTCGCGCCCTCCAACCTTTTCTTCAGCCCACTCACAATCACCTTATTCACGGCCTCGGCCTAACCGTTGCCCTGTGGATAAGCAGGAGTCGAGTACCTGTTTTTGATACCGAGACCACCGCAAAAGTCTCGGAACGCCCGGCTGTCAAACTGTAGCCCGTTGCCCGATATGATAGTGTTCGGTACCCCGAACCTGGTGATGATATTTTTCCATACGAATTTCTTTACTTCCACATCTCGTATGTTGGCCAAAGCTTCCGCCTCCGCCCACTTGGTAAAATAGTCGACGGCCACCAAAACGAACTTTCGCCCCCCCGTCGCCCGAGGGAATGGGCCGATGATGTCCAGCCCCCATTGTGCAAAAGGCCAAGGACTACTGATCGAGTTCAGGTGGCCCGCAGGCTGGTGGATCAGAGGGGCGTGCTTCTGACACTGTTCACACTTAAGCACATACTCGGCGGCGTCCTTCTGCATCTGAGGCCACCAAAACCCCTGAGTCATTGCTCGGTGCGCCAATGACCGTCCTCCGACATGGCCGCCGCACACCCCAGAGTGGAGCTCCGCCAAGAGCTCGCCCACCTTCTCCGGGCGTAAGCACAGGAGGTACGGCCCTCCGAAGGACCTTTGGTATAAAGTCCGGTCTTCTGCCAACCAATATCGAGGAGCCATCCTACGGATCCTGATGCCCTCCTTCTCGTCACTCGGCAGTCGGTCGTCAGCTAGAAAGTCGATAATGTGGTCGATCCAGCACGGTGTAGGGGCTGCGATTGCCGTGACATTGATCCCTGTAGTTCCCGAGTCGCTCATTACCCTGACGCTCGGCTCTGAAATGAGCTCCACTTTGATTTGCCGTGGTATCTCTTCGGTCACTGACGACGCCAGCGTGGCGAGGGAGTCAGCGTGTCTGTTCTGTGTTCGGGCTATGTGGAAAACCTTGACCGTGTTGAAGCCGGCCATAACTAGCCTTGCTTGTTCTAGGTACGCTTTCATCCGGGGATCTCGGGCTTCAAAACTGCCCTGCACCTGATTAACCACTAGACGCGAATCCGAATATAGCTCAATCTCCCGAGCCCCCAGGCTTGAAGTTGCCCTCAGTTCGGCCAGAAAAGCCTCGTATTCTGCCTCGTTGTTGGATGCCCTGAAACCCAATCTAAACGAGTGTTCTAGTTGTATTCCTTCTGGGTTGATCATAACAACTCCTGAACCGGCACCCGTGGAGCTCGACGCTCCATCTACGTATACCTTCCACGGGCGAGCCTCTAGTTGGCAAACCATCTCCCCCTTCTCTTTGGGTGAAAACTCGGCGATAAAATCCGCAAGGACCTGGCCCCTCACCGAGCTTCGGGGTCGGTACCGTATGTCGAAGGAACCAAGTCTAGTTCCCCATTTGGCTACTCGGCCCGTAAAGTCCGACCTCTTTAATAACGACTGTAATGGGTACTCGGTTAGGACATATACTGTGTGTGCTTGAAAGTAGTGCGGCAGCTTCCTGGTGGCGTGTATTAGGGCCAACACGAGCTTCTCCAAGGGCAAGTATCTCGTCTCGGCGTCGACTAGAGTCTTGCTGATGTAGTACACGGGTTGCTGGATTCCTTTGTCCCTCAGAAGTACGGCACTCACGGCGTGCTCGGGCACCGCCAGGTATATGAACAAATCCTCACCTGGCTCTGGCGTCGTAAGCATGGGCGCCCATGCCAGATAATTCTTCAGATCCACAAAGGCTTCGTCGCACTCTTCACTCCACCGAAATCCAGTCAATTTCTTCAGCAGTTGGTAGAATGGTCGGCAGCGATCTGCGAATTTTGAGATGAACCGATTAAGGGCCGCTAGCATCCCGGTTAAGACTTGCACTTCCTTCGGGTTGCTCGGTGGCTTCAGTCTTCTCACAGCTTCTATCTGGTCGGGGTTGACCTCGATTCCCCGCACACTGATCAGGTACCCCAGGAACTTCCCGGACCCAACGCCAAATGCGCACTTCTCCGCATTAAGGCGCAACTTGTGCCGTCGGAGAACCTCGAAAACCGCCTGGATGTCCCCCAAATGTCGGGCTTCCTGTTTGCTCTTCACCACCATGTCGTCGATGTACACCTCGACCGTGCGTCCTATCTTGTCTCAGAACATTCTTGTTATCATTCGCTGATAGGTGGCCCCAGCGTTCTTCAGTCCGAAGGGCATCCTCGTGTAGTGATAATTTGCCTCCGGGGAGATGAACGCCGTTTTTTCTTGATCCTCGGGCGCCAGGGCGATTTGGTGATACCCTTGGAAAGCGTCCAGAAAACTCATCCTTGGGTGCCCATACGTGGCGTCCACCAGCTGATCAATCTTTGGCACGGGAAAAGGGTCTTTTGGGCAGGCTCTGTTCAGATCGGTGAAATCGACGCAGACCCTCCACTTGCCGTTCTTCTTCTTCACTACCACGGTGTTGGCCAACCAATCCGGGAAGAAGATCTCCCGAATCACCCTTGCCTCCTTCAATCTTTGAACTTCCACTTTTACTGCCTCGGAATGCTCCCAGGCCGACCTCCTTGGCCTCTGCCTTTTTGGGGTGAATGAGGGGTCAACTCCAAGTCTGTGCATGATGAATTCGGGATCCACCCCGGGCACCTCGTATGGACTCCATGCAAATACGTCCACATTCCGTATTAGGAGTAGCAACATCTCTACCCTTTCCCGGTCCTTCATGCTCTCCCCTATTTGGAAGTACTTGTCTACATCCGGCAACACCTTTACCTTGAGCATATTCTCGGCGCGCACGTCCCCCTTCTCTGGCGGACTCTGTAATTGCTATAAGGGCGTCCCCGACGACGAACATTTGGGGTCGGCCTGATCATTCTGGTCGGTTTGTTCCTTCTTCCAATTGACCATGGCGATCAAACATTGCCTGGCCACCCGCTGACTTCCTTGTATCACCGTGACACCATAATCACTATGAAACTTGACCTTCATGTGCAGAGTGGACGGGACAGCCCCCATTGCATGTATCCATGGCCTCCCCAGAATCGTCGTGTAGGGGGAGTACGAGGCAACCACGAAGAAGCTTACCATTACCTCCTTGCCCCCCATGTTCACGGACATAGAGATTTGACCCTCGGGCGCCACCATTTTTCCGTCAAACCCAACCAGGGGAGTGTTGTACTTCGACAGATCCTCATTCCTCAACCCGAGCCCCTTGAATAGGTCCGGGTACATAACATCCGCTCCGCTTCCCTAGTCTATCATTATTCTCTTCACAATGAAGCCGCCAATCCTTGCCTTGACTATCAATGCGTCGTCGTGCGGCTGAATGGTTCCTTCCAAATCACTGTCGTCGAAAGCGATCGGCTCTCGGGTAGGTCTGATCTTCTTCGCGAGAGGCGGCATGCCCGTACTCCCCTCTACCGATATCACAGTCAACACCTCCTTCCCCTTTGCCGTTGAAAAGCCCCTCGGGGCGACGTGAATAACATCAATTATCCCAAGAGGGGGCGGAAGGGGATTCCCTCTGTGTGGTGCGCCATGCCCTGTTCCTCGATCCCCGACATCCGTCACAAAATCCTTGAGGTGTCCTGCCTTAGCCAACTGCCCGAGATGGTCCCTTAACACTCGGCACTGCTCGGTAGTATGTCCCCGGTCTTTATGGTAGGTACAGTATAGGTTCTGATTCCTCCTAGAGGGGTCGCCAGCCATCCGGTTCGGCCATCTGAAGTACGACTCGTGCTTGATCTTATCCACAATTTTATGCACGGGCTCCTTGAACGTCACGTTCACCTCCCCTACTGGCGCTACTGGCTCTTGAATCCTCAAATTTCCCCGTGCCCTTTGTTGAAAACCGCTCTGCCGAGGACGATCTATCACCTATGCCTTGCCTTTGCTTTGTATTCTATCATCTTCCAGCCGCTTGTACTCCTCAATGCGCCTCATCAGCTGCCTCATATCCTCGGGAGGTTTCTTAGTTAATGATTCCCTCAACCCCGACTCCTCAGGCAATCCCATTCTGAAAGTGCTCGCTGCAATCTTCTCGTTCCCTCCGCCAATCTCGTTGTAGAGCTCCCAGTATCGGCTAGCATAATCACGGAGGGTTTCCCCTGCCCTCATCTTCATAGACAGCAGCGCGTCCACCGGTTGCTGTTCCCGGCTGCACGTCACGAAACGGGAACCGAACTCCTGTATTAGCTTGGCAAAACTATGGACGGAGCCCTTGCGCAACCCGTTGAACCACCTCAAAGCTGTGGGACCAAGGCTGGAGGGAAAAACCTTGCACATCAGAGCGTCATTTCGGGTATGGAGAGACATCATCTGGATGTAGTGGCTGACGTGCTCCACGGGATCCGTTTTCCCGCCATATGAATTGAACGGCGGGCGCGTAAATCTGTCCGGCATCGGTGCTCGTTCAATATCTGCTGAGAATGGGGATCGAGCCGCCCTGCGTAGTGCACGGCTCATCGCATCCATGGCCGCGTTCCTCGGCCGCCCCTCTGGAGAATCTGAGCCCCGATTCCTGTATTCCCGTGACCGAGAGCGATTTCGTCTTCGGCGAGATTCCGCTGAATGGGAACGGTCTCGTCGGCGACGGGATTCCCTCGAGTGCGAACGCTCACTGCGGCGGTGGGATCCTGATTGATTCGACCCCATCCCGTGTCTCTCTTCCTCGGCGCCAGGCCTTCCCCGTCGGCCGTCTTGACCCACTCGGCGGCGCTCGTTTCTCGCTTCCAACTCCAGGTCTTGTACTAACCTCCGCAGCCGCTCGAGCTCTTCATCCCTGGCGTCGGGTTGCCTGTGCCGGGAAGCGTGGGACGCCGTTCTCCCCATTTAATACGACCCCTCTCCAAGACCGGATCGCTCTTCCAGTTGCTCGTAAGCCAGATCCTCGCGTCTCTTCTGCCTCTGTTCCCGCCAGGTGGAGCCCCAGGAAGACCCTGCCGAGCCGCTCTCGGCGTTACCTCCAGACATCTTCCTGTAAACAAGCCTCGGCGGAACCACTGCTTAGTAGGATTTCCCACAGACGACGCCAATTGTGCGCACCCAAAACTGAAACCCGTTAGGCTGGGCCTCACTTGGACTCACAACTTACTTGTATAGTGGGTTTGGATTTCCTACTCTGGGTCGTTCTTAACGCTAAGACTTAACGTCACCACTGTTCTCTCCTCGGGGGTCTGGGCCACCTTCTCACTCTGCTCACTCTCTGTTTACACTCTTCTTACAGCCAATTTTCCAACCCTTGTCTTCTCAAAACTTCTTGTATTTATAGTCCAAATTTTAGTGGAGAGGTCATAATTATTTGCCACTGAGTGCAACCGGCAGTCCAGTATTATCGATCGTAAGTGGGTGGTTAGGTGGGAGTGGGAAGCGGTGAGGGTGGCGTTGGAACTTGGTTCCCACCTCCACGATAGTTCTCGGCAGCGGCGCCTCTCCGAGGTACGGCCGGGTAGGTACAGGGTGGGGCGTCCCGAGAGTCTAATATTTATCACTGCTCGGGAAGGTGTTGCCGAGAAACGATGAAGAGGCAAGGCTTGGGCCTGCAGCACGCTTGGCTCGGGGGTGGGCCTCCGAGTAGAGGGAGACTGGCCTTATGGGCCATATACCCAGGCCAGGGTCCAAAGCCCAATATAGGACACGGTGCGGGGGCCGTACATGCCAAATTAAACTTTTGGGTTAAGTTTTTACTGGATTAGCTTAAAAATTTGAGTAGCCCATTCTAAAATTTTAAGATATTTCCAAATTTTTTTCAATTTTTTTGGGGGGCCAAGGCCCCCCCTGGGTCCTTAAGTGGCTTCACCACTACCCACTTCTCTGTTTGTGTCTTCCCCAGTTCCTCAAAAAATCTGTAACAACAAAGTCTCTCTTTTACAGGTTCGGTCTTTCATTCACTCTACCTCTTTCTCTCTCCCAAAAGTGGAATTTCCAGTTTTGTAAGTTAAAAAAACCGGAGTGTTCATCGGTTACCATTTGTATTTTTCTTTCATTTTTCTCCTTTCTACTGGGTTTTCTTGGCGTACTTAGATTTGCATTTCGTGTTTTGGCCCGGTATCCATTTACTGGCCGAAACAGCCGGATTTCATCGGTACGGCCGGTATTTTTCCCAGTATGAAACAGGGGTGTACCTATACTGGTGCATTGGCTGGTACGGTATCACCCACACTGGTTTAACTTAAAATTTAACATGGTCAAATATGCAGTTGAGATTTCTCAGGATAATAAGTTGTGGATAAGGGCAGTGAGGTGGATAAAAGATCTGATTTTAACGCAGTTGAGATTTCTCATGATAGTAAGTTGTGAATGAGGGTAGTGAGGTGGATAAAATATCTGATTTTAATGTTTAAATGAACGTTAGAGATTTTAACGTTCATGTCCTAATTTATAGGAACTGAAATAAACGTCGGTAACTTTTGTGGGTCTTTAAATATTCCACTTGAGATCTTTAGATAAGATAACCACACAAAAAAAATCTTGCAGAGTGAAAAAACCCACTACAACCTAAACATTATTTCACTCTTATCTCTCCATTTGAATATATGATTCATATATTTCTCTCTTAGTGTCTTAGTATGTTTCAGATATTTACTCTCTTAGTGTTTGTTTGGGTAGTGCGTCTACATCCATGTTTTGCCTTCCTTTATTTATTTATTTTTATTAAGGTCTAGCGCCTCTTATGAACAGTGCAAATAGGCAGATGCACAGTAATTTCATTTATGAACCGTAACCGAAAAATATTTTTTATTGTTTCAATTTTCAGTAAAATAAGCGGTATCCAAACGCCCACTTAGTGTTTTAGTTGAATAAGAGTTCTATTTCAATTTGAGTTCTATTTCAATTTTGCTTAACTGGTTATAAATTACTGCTGCATTTCAATGCACAGTACGACGGTGCCCAATTCATTAACGGACAAATAAGAGTTAGATAGAAACGTCGTCGTTTTGGGTGAGGAGAGGGGCGTTCCAAGTTTTGGAAATAATTATAATTTTAAAGCAATATATGGTTAAGTGTGTGCGCGCAGTAAAATTTTCCAATAATTGTAGGATACCTTTTATTGTTATTGGTGTATGAGATGTCAGTTCTTACTTAAGTTTGCGACAAAAACTATTTTCATAATTTACTAAAAGAGTAATGATTCATAAACTTTAAAACCTCACATTCGATAGCATGTAAAACCTCAAGTCAACAATAAAGAAATTCTAACATACACAACCGTCGTGAAATAAACATCCACACACACACACACACATATATATATATATATATATATATATATATATTTTAAGGAAATAGTAATATTTATTAGAACATATAAACATGAAAATAATATATAGAATTTTTAAAATAGGTTTATAGTACATTACATAACCAAAGTACTACTACAAAATGACCTAAACTTTGTAGTAGTAGCCTGGGGTTATAAGATTGAAACTCTAACACATACAACAAATGTGGGATAAACATTCTAATATATTTTTTTTAGGAAACAGTAATACTTATTAGAACACACAAATATGAAAGTAATATATAAAGTTTTTTAAACAAACTTATAATACATTACATAACTCGAGTATTTCTATAAAAGGGTCTAACCTTTGTAGTAGTAGCCTGAGGTTATAAGTAGGGATGACAATGGGGCGGGGCGGGATGGGGCCGAAGGATGGGGTCTTCGTCTCCACCCTGCAAGGTTTTGTCTTGCCCTATCCTTGTCCTGCCCCACATGACGGGAAAAACTTTCTCACCCCATCCTTGCCCCTTGGGGCCCCGCAAAGCCTTGCCCCACCCCGTAGAACTCTACTTTTTGTTAATTTGCCCTACAACTAGTACAATTTTTTTTAATGAAACCTATTTTATTACTAAAAATATACTTGAAATTACAACTAAATTTATCCCATTAAATCAAATCAATTTTTAGAAAAAATTGAAAATATATCCAAGCGTTTAACAAGATAATCACAACAAAAAAAAAAAAAAAAAAAAAAATCTCATAATATAACACATAACAAAATAGAGATAGAGAACCATATTGGGTAGAATAAAATAAGCTAATATTAATATGTTTGTTTAAATAGTAGGGTTTTAAGGTATGAAAATTTACAATTATAACCCTTAGCAACGCGAGAAGGGGCCGGGATAGGGAGGGGCCGGACAGGATGGGTCTAAAAAGTCTAAATCCATCATCGCCTTGCCCTGTGGTGTGGGGCTAAAATCTTGCCCCCATCCCTACCCCACCACCTTTGTAGGGTAGGAAAAACCCGCACAGAGCAAAGCGGGGAAGGGTGGGTTAAGCGGGGTGGGGCAAAATTGCCATCCCTAGTTATAAGGACTGAAACTCTAACACACACAACCGATGTGGGATAAACATCCCTAAATTTTTTTTTTTAAGGAAACAATAATACTTATTAGAACACACGAAAGTAATGTATTATAAGCCTATTTAAAAATTCTCTCTCTCTCTCTCTCTCTCTATATATATTACCATTTCCTCAAAAAAAAAAAGAAAAAAAAAATATAGGGATGTTTATCCCACATTGGTTGTGTGTGTTAGAGTTTCAGTCCTTATAAACTCAGGCTACTACTACAAAGGTTAGACCCTTTTGTAATAATACTCTGGTTATATAATGCATTATAAGCCTGTTTAAAAAACTCAAAAAATAAAAAAAAAAATAAAAAAAAGTTTTTCCATCTAGAACTCATCTACTCTATTATGAGAAACCCCAAAAAAAACCCCAAGTTAGCAATAATTTTAATAATTTTTTCTAACAAAAATAATTAGGTAAAGGGTTAAAAGTAAGAGTAGAACCCTAAGGGAGTAGAATATCATATAAAATTCTAAGCATCCACAATTTTTTCCTAAAGGCACTTCATATCTGCAGTAAAAGAGTAGAATAGCATATTATAAGTTTAAAACTTTGGAAAATTATTTAGTATTCGTTGAGATACTATTTCCTCTCACATGAATGGTTAATCCCACAATGAATTTAATTATGAATGTCACATGTCACACTTCCAACTAAAAATCGAAAGAAATTGAAGGAAATTATTTCTCAATATTAAATACTAGTTTAGAGAGAAATTTTTTTTTCAAACTCTTTCTATATCTATTTATTGGATATGAATTTTGAAAATCTAATCGTTGAATTACATGCTCTTATTATATCTTTCATACTTGAAGAATTTCAAGAAGATTAGATAACAATAGTTATGTCATCAATCAAATGTTTAAATATCAAATTTTTGTGATCTAAAATTATGCATAAAAATTAATTTTATTGATTGAATAGTAAATAGCATCCAATTTGAACGAAATTTAACATGCGTGTTAAGAACATTCAATTCAATGATTAGATTTTTAAAATTCACATCTAATAAAAAGTTATAAGAGGAGTTTGAATGTTTTATCTCCAAACTAACTTGTCCAAGGGGGGTGTGATGGAAAAAAATCCTATATAACAACCCTTTATTATTACAATACAAAGCATTTTAACCCTTGACATAAATGTCCCATACTTTGAAAAAAGGGCAATCTTAGATCCTAGGTTCATGGCAATATATTCACACAAAAAAAAGAAGAAGTTCATAACAGTAACACTACTTTCTTTTTCCCTTTTTCGAAGTTTCATACTACATATTTTTGCTATAAAGTTAAATTTTAACTACTTAAAAGAATAGAGAAAGAAATGTTGAATTATGCATAATTTTTTTAATAGCATTCAAGGTAGTGAAGATAAACAACTTTATAGTTATTCTGCTATAATATTCTTAATAGTTTTATAGTTATTGTTAATATCCTTAATAGCATTCTATGTATATTTAGATTAATCTCTTAATGTGATTGTTATTAATTATAAAATGATTACTTTTGTTTCTTTATTTTAATAATAAAAAAAAATATGGGTTGGGTTCAAATTACACCTGGTGTAACTCTAATTAATGCTACACCACCCAGTAATTTGTTAATGAATTTATATTTTTAAAATTTCACCATTGAATTACATGTTTTATATGTTCTAAACATGCATGCTTATTTTCATACTAATCGTATGTTATTTACCATTTGATCCATAAACTCATTTTTTATGCATTATTTTAAATTTCAAAAACTTGAATTTATACAATTGATAGTAGACATGACAATTGATCATTAAACATCTTAAAATTTTGCAAGCATAGAGAATATATAAAGATAACGTAATCCAACAGTTGATTTGTCAAAATTTACATCCAATTAAAAAAATATTGTGTGGTGTTACATTACTTAGAGTTACACTATGGTTAACTTAAACTCAACTCAAAAAAAAAAAAAAATATATATATATATATATATATATATGTAATCAATTGAAATTATGGAAAAACTCAATCATAATAATGATTTCGATTCAAATTAAAAAACAACCTTGTTTTGATATATATTTTGCAAATCTTGCAATTGAGTAAATGTGAAACTAAGTATTAAAAATAAATTAAAGCTTACATAAATATTAGATTTGTTTGAAAATTATATTAGTATATAATTTTTTTTTCTATTTCGTTATTAGTATTCATTTTATTATTTAGATTATTTTTCATTTCAATTTTGTTCCTCTAAAGAGTCTAAAGAAATATCACATCGTTGTATTTTCAAAATATTGGAAAACTGCAAAGTGAAGTAGACCGCTGAAATTTTCTACAATGATCCTAACTACTTACCAAAATAGAAAATAAAGCAACACCTTCCTTTATTTTGCTTATGATTCTTGACGTTCACAATCATAACGTGTGGAATACACATTATAAAGAGAGAGAGAAAGATAACTTCATTAAAGGATTAGAAAAAATAATAATAATAAAAAACCAACCCGATTTGTCAATGATCAAAACCATATGTCCGACTTTAAAAGTGAATACGGCCGACGAAAGTTCAGTATACCGAACGCGGGAAGCGCTAAGTGTACCAACTACAGGTGAAAATGTGAAACAAACGAAAGTTCAGTATACCAAACGCGGGAAGCGCCAAGTGTACCAACTACAGGTGAAAATGTGGAACAAATCAAGGGGTCCATTAATGTATGCCTTAATGCACATATTAACCACTCATTTTTAGAAAAAATTTATGAAAAATTAAAAAAGCTGTTAAAATAGTAAATTACATTTTTGTTTTTCCATAAAAAATTTCATAAAATTGATTACTAACATATGTCCTACGAGCACACGTTATTAAATCCCATAAATCAAACGCTTTTTTCAACAATTGGTAAACACCTTAAATGGAAGTAGGACATAGCATCCATACAATATACTTATCAATTTAGATATGACTTGCTTTTTTCTTGCATCAACCAACCCATCAAAGGCCCAAGACCTTTCAACATCCTTTAGGTGTTTATAATATCTGCAATTCGGTATACCTCTAAAGATCTAGTCAAGCTATAATTTGGACTTTTCATAATTTCATTTATAATTCAGCTCGATTGGTAAACACCTTAAATGGAAGTAGGACTTAGCGTCCACACAATGTACTTATCAACATCGATATGACTAACTTTTTTATTGAATCAACCAATCCATCAAAGGCGCAAGACCTTTCAACATACTTTAGGTGTTTAGAATATCTGCAATTATGTATACCTTTAAAGATCTAGCAAAGCTATAATTTGGTCTTTTCATAATTTCATACATAATTCAGCTCGATTGGTGAACACCTTAAATGGAAGAAGGACTTAGTGTCCACAAAATAAACTTATCAAATTCGACATGACTAGCCCTTTTCTTAAATCAACTAACCCATCAAAGACTCAAGACCTTTCAACATATTTTAGGAGTTTATAATATCAGCAATTCGGTACACATCTAAAGATCTAGTCAAGCTATAATTTAGTCCTTTCAAAATTTCAAATATAATTCAGCTTGATTGGTAAACACCTTAAATGGAGGTAGGGCTCAGCATCCACACAATATACTAATCAATTACGATCTGGCTAGCTTTCATCTTGAATCAACCAACCCATAAAAGGCTCAAGACCTTTCAAAATACTTCGGGTGTTTATAATATCCGCAATTCGGTATACCTCTATAGATCTAGTCAAGTTATAATTTGGTCTTTTCAAAATTTCATATATAATTCAATTCGATTTGTCAACACCTTAAATGGAAGTAGGACTTAGCGTCCACACAATAAACTTATGGCTCAAGACCTTTCAACATACTTTAGGTGTTTAGAATATTTGCAATTCGGTATACCTTTAAAGATCTAGTAAGGCTATAATTTGGACTTTTCATAATTTCATATATAATTCAGCACGATTAATCAACACCTTAAATGGAAGTAGGACTTAGCATCCACACAATATACTTATCAACTTCAATATGACAAGCTTTTTTCTTGAATCAACTAACCTATTAAAGGCTAAAGACCTTTCAACATACTTTAGGTGTTTATAATATTAGCAATTCGATATACCTTTAAAGATCTAGTCAAGCTATAATTTGGCATTTTCATAATTTCATATATAATTCAGCTCGATTGGTAAACACCTTAAATGGAAGTAGTACTTAGTGTCCAAAGAATGTACTTATCAAATTCAATATGACTAGCTTTTTTTATTGAATCAACCAACCCATCAAAGGTTCAAGACCTTTCAGCATAATTTAGGTGTTTAGAATATCTGCAATTCGGTACACCTCTAAAGATCAAGTCAAGCTATAATTTAGTCCTTTCGTAATTTCAAATATAATTCAGCTTGATTGGTAAACATCTTAAATGGAAGTAGGGCTTAGCATCCACACAATATACTAATCAATTTCGATATGACTAGCTTTCATCTTGAATCAACCAACCCATAAAAGGCTTATGACCTATCAACATACTTTGGGTGTTTATAATATTTGCAATTCGGTATACCTCTACAGATCTAGTCAAGTTATAATTTGGACTTTTCATAATTTCATATATAATTCAACTCGATTTGTCAACACCTTAAATGGATGTAGGACTTAGTCTCCGCACAATAAACTTATGGCTCAAGACCTTTCAACATTCTTTAGGTGATTAGAATATTTGCAATTCGGTATACCTTTAAAGATCTAGTAAAGCAATAATTTGGACTTTTCATAATTTCATATACACGATTACTCAACACCTAAAATGGAAGTAGGACTTAGCATCCACACAATATACTTATCAACTTCAATATGACAAGTTTTTTTCTTGAATCAACAAACCTATTGAAGGCTCAAGACCTTTCAACATATTTTAGGTGTTTATAATATCAGCAATTCGGTATACCTTTAAAGATCTAATCAAGCTATAATTTGGCCTTTTCATAATTTTATATATAATTTAGCTCGATTGATAAACACCTTAAATGGAAGTTGGACTTAGCGTCCAAAGAACATACTTATCAAATTCAATATGACTAGCTTTTTTTATTGAATCAACCAACCCATCAAAGGTTCAAGACCTTTCAACATACTTTAGGTGTTTAGAATATCTGCAATATGGTATACCTTTAACGATCTAGTAAAGCTATAATTTGGTCTTTTTATAATTTCATACATAATTTAGCTCAATTGGTGAACACCTTAAATGGAAGTAGGACTTAGTGTACACATAATATACTTATCAAATTCGACATGACTCGCTTTTTTCTTAAATGAACTAACCCATCAAAGACTCAAGACCTTTCAACATATCTTAGGTGTTTATAATATCTGCAATTCGGTACACCTCTAAAGATCAAGTCAAGCTATAATTTAGTCATTTCATAATTTCAAATGCAATTCAGCTTCATTGGGAAACACCTTAAATGGAAGTAGGGCTCAGCATCCACACAATATACTTATCAATTTCGATATGACTAGCTTTCATCTTGAATCAACCAACCAATAAAAGGCTCAAGACCTTTCAACATACTTCGGGTGTTTATAATATCTGCAATTTGGTATACCTCTACAGATCTAGTAAGTTATAATTTGGCCTTTTCATAATTTCATATATAATTCAACTCGATTTGTCAACACCTTAAATGGAAGTAGGACTTAGCATCCACACAATAAACTTATCAAATTCGACATGACTAGCCTTTTTCTTAAATCAACTAACCCATCAAAAACTCAAAACCTTTCAACATATTTTAGGTGTTTATAATATCAGCAATTCGGTGCACGTCTAAAGATTTAGTCAAGCTATAATTTAGTCCTTTGAAAATTTCAAATATAATCCAGCTTGATTGGTAAACACCTTAAATGGAAGTAGGGCTCAACATCCACACAATATACTAATCAATTACGATCTGACTAGCTTTCATCTTGAATCAACCAATCCATAAAAGGCTCAAGACCTTTCAAAACACTTCGGGTGTTTATAATATCCGCAATTTGGTATACCTCTATAGATCTAGTCAAGTTATAATTTGGTCTTTTCATAATTTAATATATAATTCAACTCGATTTGTCAACACCTTAAATGGAAGTAGGACTTAGCGTCCACACAATAAACTTATGGCTCAAGACCTTTCAACATACATTAGGTGTTTAGAATATTTGCAATTCGGTATACCTTTAAAGATCTAGTAAAGCTATAATTTGGACTTTTCATAATTTCATATATAAGTCTGCACGATTAATCAACACCTTAAACGGAAGTTGGACTTAGCATCCACACAATATACTTTTTTAACTTCAATATGACAAGCTTTTTTCTTGAATCAACTAACCTATTAAAGGCTAAAGACCTTTCAACATACTTTAGGTGTTTATAATATTAGCAATTCGATATACCTTTAAAGATCTAGTCAAGCTATAATTTGGCCTTTTCTTAATTTCATATATAATTCAACTCGATTGGTAAACACCTTAAATGGAAGTAGTACTTAGTGTCCAAAGAATGTACTTATCAAATTCAATATGACTAGCTTTTTTTATTGAATCAACCAACCCATCAAAGGTTCAAGACCTTTCAACATAATTTAGGTGTTTAGAATATCTGCAATTCGGTACACCTCTAAAGATCAAGTCAAGTTATAATTTAGTCCTTTCGTAATTTCAAATATAATTCAGCTTGATTGGTAAACATCTTAAATGGAAGTTGGGCTTAGCATCCACACAATATACTAATCAATTTTGATATGACTAGCTTTCATCTTGAATCAACCAACCCATAAAAGGCTCATGACCTTTCAACATACTTCGGGTGTTTATAATATTTGCAATTCGGTATACTTCTGCAGATCTAGTCAAATTATAATTTGGACTTTTCATAATTTCATATATAATTCAACTTGATTTGTCAACACTTTAAATGGAAGTAGGACTTAGTGTCCGCACAATAAACTTATGGCTCAAGACCTTTCAACATACTTTAGGAGGTTAGAATATTTGTAATTCGGTATACCTTTAAAGATCTAGTAAAGCTATAAATTGAACTTTTCATAATTTCATATATAATTTAGCACGATTACTCAACGCCTAAAATGGAAGTAGGACTTAGCATCCACACAATATACTTATCAACTTCAATATGACAAGCTTTTTCCTTGAATCAACTAACCTATTAAAGGCTGAAGGCCTTTCAACATATTTTAGGTGTTTATAATATCAGCAATTCGGTAGACCTTTAAAGATCTCGTCAAGCTATAATTTGGCATTTTCATAATTTCATATATAATTTAGCTCGATTGGTAAACACGTTAAATGGAAGTTGGACTTAGCGTCCAAAGAATGTACTTATCAAATTCCATATGACTAGCTTTTTTTATTGAATCAACCAACCCATCAAAGGTTCAAGACCTTTCAACCTACTTTAGGTGTTTAGAATATCTGCAATATGGTATACCTTTAACGATCTAGTAAAGGTATAATTTGGTCTTTTTATAATTTCATACATAATTCAGCTTGATTGGTGAACACCTTAAATGGAAGTAGGACTTAGCGTCCACATAATATACTTATCAAATTCGACATGACTAGCTTTTTTCTTGAATGAACTAACCCATCAAAGACTCAAGACCATTCAACATATCTTAGGTGTTTATAATATCTGCAATTCGGTACACCTCTAAAGATCAAGTCAAGCTATAATTTAGTCATTTCATAATTTCAAATGCAATTCAGCTTGACTGGTAAACACCTTATACGGAAGTAGGGCTCAGCATCCACACAATATACTAATCAATTTCAATATGACTAGCTTTCATCTTGAATCAACCAACCCATAAAAGGCTCAAGACCTTTCAACATACTTCGGGTGTTTATAATATCTGTAATTTGGTATACCTCTATAGATCTAGTAACTTATAATTTGCTCTTTTCATAATTTCATATATAATTCAACTTGATTTGTCAACACCTTAAATGGAAGTAGGACTTAGTGTCCACACAATAAACTTATGGCTCAAGACCTTTCAACATACTTTATGTGTTTAGAATATTTGCAATTCGGTATACCTTTAAAGATCTAGTAAAGCTATAATTTGGACTTTTCATAATTTCATATATAATTCAGCACGATTAGTCAACACCTTAAATGAAGTAGGACTTAGCATCCACACAATATACTTTTCAACTTCAATATGACAAGCTTTTTTCTTGAATCAACTAACCTATTAAAGGCTCAAGACCTTTCAACATACTCTAGGTGTTTATAATATTAGCAATTCGGTATACCTTTAAAGATCTAGTTAAGCTATAATTTGGCATTTTCATAATTTCATATATAATTCAGCTCGATTGGTAAACACCTTAAATGGAAGTAGGACTTAGTGTCCAAAGAAAGTACTTTTCAGATTCAATATGACTAGCTTTTTTTATTGAATAAACCAACCCATCAAAGGTTCAAGACCTTTCAACATACTTTAGGTGTTTAGAATATCTGCAATACGGTATACCTTTAAAGATTTAGTAAAGCTATAATTTGGCCTTTTTATAATTTCATACATAATTCAGCTTGATTGGTGAACACCTTAAATGGATGTAGGACTTAGCGTCCACATAATATACTTATCAAATTCGACATGACTAGCTTTTTTCTTGAATGAACTAACCCATCAAAGACTCAATACCTTTAAACATATCTTAGGTGTTTATAATATCTGCAATTCGGTACACCTCTAAAGATCAAGTCAAGCTATAATTTAGCCATTTCATAATTTCAAATGCAATTCAGCTTGATTGGTAAACACCTTAAAAGGAAGTATGGCTCAGCATCCACACAATATACTAATCAATTTCGATATGACTAGCTTTCATCTTGAATCAACCATCCCATAAAAGGCTCAAGACCTTTCAACATACTTCGGGTCTTTATAATATCTGCAATTTGGTATACCTCTACAGATCTAGTCAAGTTATAATTTGGACTCTTCATAATTTCATATATAATTCAACTCGATTTGTCAACACCTTAAATGGATGTAGGACTTAGTGTCCACACAATAAACTTATGGCTCAAGACCTTTCAACATACTTTATGTGTTTAGAATATTTGCAATTCGGTATACCTTTAAAGATCTAGTAAAGCTATAATTTGGACTTTTCATAATTTCATATATAATTCAGCACGATTAGTCAACACCTTAAATGAAGTAGGACTTAGCATCCACACAATATACTTATCAACTTCAATATGACAAGCTTTTTTCTTGAATCAATTAACCTATTAAAGGCTTAAGGCCTTTCAACATACTCTAGGTGTTTATAATATCAGCAATTCGGTATACCTTTAAAGATCTAGTTAAGCTATAATTTGGCATTTTCATAATTTCATATATAATTCAGCTCGATTGGTAAACACCTTAAATGGAAGTAGGACTTAGCGTCCAAAGAATGTACTTGTCAAATTCAATATGACTAGCTTTTTTTATTGAATAAACCAACCCATCAAAGGTTCAAGACCTTTCAACATACTTTAGGTGTTTAGAATATCTGCAATACAGTATACCTTTAAAGATCTAGTAAAGTTATAATTTGGTCTTTTTATAATTTCATACATAATTCAGCTCGATTGGTGAACACCTTAAATGGAAGTAGGACTTAGCGTCCACATAATATACTTATCAAATTCGACATGATTAGCTTTTTTCTTGAATCAACTAACCCATCAAAGGCTCAAGACCTTTCAACATATCTTTGGTGTTTATAATATCTGCAATTCGGTACACCTCTAAAGATCTAGTCAAGCTAGAATTTAGTCATTTCATAATTTCAAATACAATTCAGCTTGATTGGTAAACACCTTAAATGGAAGTAGGGCTCAGCATCCACATAATTTACTAATCAATTTCGATATGACTAGCTTTCATCTTGAATCAACCAACCCATAAAAGGCTCAAGACCTTTCAACATACTTCGGGTGTTTATAATATCTACAATTTGGTATACCTCTACAGATCTAGTAAGTTATAATTTGGTCTTTTCGTAATTTCATAGATAATTCAACTCGATTTGTCAACACCTTAAATGGAAGTAGGACTTAGTGTCCACACAATAAACTTATGGCTCAAGACCTTTCAACATACTTTATGTGTTTAGAATATTTGCAATTCGGTATACCTTTAAAGATCTAGTAAAGCTATAATTTGGACTATTCGGAATTTCATATATAATTCAGCACGATTAGTCAACACCTTAAATGAAGTAGGAGTTAGCATCCACACAATATACTTATTAAATTCAATATGACTAGCTTTTTTCTTGAATCAACTAACCCATTAAAGGCTCAAGACCTTTCAACATACTTTAGGTGTTTATAATATTATCAATTCGGTATACCTTTAAAGATCTAGTAAAACTATAATTTGTTCTTTTCATAATTTCATATATAATTCATCTCGATTGGTAAACACCTTAAATGGAAGTAGGACTTAGCGTCCACACAATGTACTTATCAAATTCAGTATGACTAGCTTTTTTTACTGAATCAACCTACCCAACAAGGGTTCAAGACCTTTCAACATACTTTAGATGTTTAGGATATCTGTAATACGGTATGCCTTTAAAGATCTAGTAAAACTATAATTTGGACTATTCATAATTTCATATATAATTTAGCTCGATTAGTCAACACCTTAAATGAAGTAGGACTTAGCGTCCACAAAATATCCTTGTCAACTTCAATATGACTAGCTTTTTTCTTGAAGGAACTAACCCAATAAAGGCTCAAGACCTTTCAACATACTTTACGTGTTTGTAATATCTACAATTCGGTATACCTCTAAATATCTAGTCAAGCTATAATTTAGCCTTTTCATAATTTCAAATATAATTCAGCTTGATTGGTAAACATCTTAAATGGAAGTAGGACTTAGTGTCCACACAATATACTTATGGCTCAAGACCTTTCAACGTACTTTAGGTGTTTAGAATATCTGCAAATCGGTATACCTTTAAAGATCTAGTAAAGCTATAATTTGGACTATTCATAATTTCATATATAATTCAGCTCGATTACTCAACACCGTAAATGAAGTAGGACATAGCTTCCACAAAATATACTTGTGAACTTCAATATGAATAACTTTTTTCTTGAATCAACTAACCCATTAAAGGTTCAAGACCTTTCATCATACTTTAGGTGTTTATAATATCAGCAATTCGGTATACCTTTAAAGATCTAGTCAAGCTATAATTTGGTATTTTCATAATTTCATATATAATTCATGTCGATTGGTAAACATCTTAAATGGAAGTAGGACTTAGCATCCACACAATGTGCTTGTCAAATACAATATGACTAGCGTTTTTATTGAATTAACCAACCCATCAAAGGTTCAAGACCTTTCAACGTACTTTAGGTGTTTAGAATATCTGCAATTCGGTATACCTTTAAAGATCTAGTAAGGCTATAATTTGGACCTTTCATAATTTCATTTATAATTCAGTTTGAATAATCAACGCCTTAAATGCAGTAGGACTTAGTGCCCACACAATATACTTATCAACTTCAATACATCTAGCTTTTTCTTGAATCAACTAACCGATTAAAGGCTCATGACCTTTCAACGTACTTTATATATTTATAATATCTACAATTCGGTACACCTCTAAAGATCTGGTCAAGCAATAACTTAGCCTTTTCATAATTTTAAATATAATTCAGCTTGATTGGTAAACATCTTAAATGGAAGTAGGACTTAGCGTCCACACAATATAATTATGGCTCAAGACCTTTCAACATACTTTACGTGGTTAGAATATTTGCAATTTGGTATACCTTTAAAGATCTACTCAAGTTATAATTTGACCTTTTCATAATTTCATATATAATTTAGCTCGATTGGTGTATGTCACGCCCCAAACCTGATACTCGGATTTGTGACTATGACCGGCATGCTAATATCACGTCTAAACCTGATATTAACAAGAACCAACTTAACTTTTAACAAAAGCTTTTACAAAAGCTTCCCTCTTACTTTTCATTCTTATTTCTTTCCTTAAATGATATAACATTTCACTTGACATTCAGAGCATCTACAATGTACTCAAAGAGTAATATAATCCACCAGTTACTCAAATTCTGAATCTCACATAATACATCTCTTAATATTGTAAGGTACACAACTTTCTTCAGATCCTCAAATACACAATACCACAAAGCTAAACATCAAATTGCTAATTTGGGATCTACACTTTTAAAACTAAAATCAGCTCCTTCTAAAAACTAGACTAAGGCTCCCCTGCTCCAAATTAAAAACCTGCTGACTGAAAAATAATAGGGTGAGCTGCGAAGCCTAGTAAAGGTAAGGTATATGAGAATTTAATAAGGATGCATGTAAATCAAACCATTTCATTTTATAATTGTTCAGATAGGAGAACATCTTTTCATGCATAGTATTTTATATTATTTATAATAATAACTTATACGCTCCTTGTAGAAAAATAATTGTTCTCCTTTTTCTTATCAGAATAATATTATCAAAGCCTTTCGGATTAAATTTCTCTCATTTCTTACAAAGTTACCATATATATATATATATATATATATATATATATATATATATTCATTACAAAATGATCATTTTAATTTAAAATCAGATAATCGGTAACTTTGTCTTAAACTGAAAGTATCTTAAATAATAATAAAACTTTCCTTCATAAACTTCTTCTCGTAAAATATTATAACTTTCATAATCGTAAAACTTAACGTTGCATAAAGAAAAACAAATATCTGATAATTTCTTAACATAAACTCGTACTTTCATCAGAAGCTTTATCTTTATAGCACAACAGAACTTCATAAACTTTTACCTTTAATGAACAGCTTTCTTTTCATCAGAAACTTCTTCTTTTCATGAGAGCTTTTAACTTTTCATAATGCATTTAAACATAATTATTCTCTCATGATTGATAACATAATATAGCTGTTCATAAATAACTTATTGGTTAGTCCATATCTGATAAGTCTGTACAGAGAAAGCCTCATCACATTTGGGTGATCTCATGTGCATGATATTGTCCTCTTTGAGAGGCCTGATGGCACATCTCCTCAAGGTTTTATTCCTCCCTGCCGTCCGTACACATTGGGGAGAAGGCCTTGTTCAGATTAGAGTTACGTGCAACCCCATTTCCTCTACTTTAAATGGCCTAGAGTTACGGGTAGCCCAATTTCCTCTACTTTAAAT
Organism: Quercus aquifolioides; assembly: GCA_019022515.1. Lineage (NCBI taxonomy): Eukaryota > Viridiplantae > Streptophyta > Magnoliopsida > Fagales > Fagaceae > Quercus > Quercus aquifolioides. The sequence continues at coordinate 19,567 of JAFHAW010000035.1, read as the reverse complement.
GGCCAAACAGATAACATTTTTCCATGGAAAGCCAATAATTAACCCCTACTGGTCGAGTTCAGATCACCAGAGGACATAACCCCGAAAATCTTTCTTACTTATACATCATACTGAAATTTCTTATTTTGCATAATATTTCATAATAATAGCAATTTCATTCTTTTCTTTAAACATCATGCTCGTGGAATTAATAATAGCAACATTACGCTTAAATCATATACATAGGGTTTCGAAAGCTCACGAACATATCTTTGTCTAAAATATGATTACATGCCATATCTCTAATCAAAAACCTTTTAATGCATAATATACTTTAAAATAACCTCATGACTTACCAAATGCTCATATAACTTATCCCTTACCTAAAAGCAGAGGAACTGAGAGCCTAAAGTCGAAGGAGCTTAGACCTGGCGATTGGTAATACTTAAACCGAAATCAAAACTTATTACTATCCATAATTTTCTTATCATAAACTTACGCATTCATCTCAAAGCCTATCTCTTAAAATTAAGGAAATCCTAATCCCACCTCAACGAGGTTCCCACAAACATATTATGCACACATCAACAAATGATGTACCAAACTAAAGAAAAATCAACATTCTCATATTAATATCATATCTCTAGAAGAGCCAACTTTATTTCAAAAAGTTCTTTGAGCTTAGGGCAATAATGCATGCGTAAACATAAACTCTTTTAAGCATGTCATATAACCATATACACTCTTAAGGAAACATATAGCATGTTCAACAAAACAGCTTCATAAATACAACCGTCGAATGGTTTAGAACCCCTCATTTGAGTACTAAACCTTGAACCAAGTTATACAAAATTACTCTATGATCTAGACATATCATATGATGAGCATAATAAATCATAGCTGAAATCATTCAACCTAACTTTAGAATTAAATCCTCAAAGTTAGGCATATCCCTTGCTGTTCATTATTTTATTCCAGCAGCATATACTTCACTTATAATATACAAATGGGCCATCAAATCCCATCCAAACCTCATGCAATTTTACAGAGAAACTCCCCTGTATGTCCAGTATATACCATAAAAATTTCGTAGTCAAAGCATAAAACCATAAGTTACTAAAAATCATACAATACAGCACACTCAGATCTGCCCTGACAGAATTTTATGCAACTTTCAAATTAAACCATTATTTTTATGTTCATCCAATGCTGTGAGAACAATTCCATAACAACTGTATATGTCTTAGCTTTTATAGAAAATAAACCTAGCATCCAAATTCACATAATATGATTTAATACATATTTTTCTTGTTGTAAACATCAAATCTGTCACAGAGACACTTTCAGTACATATTCTTACAAAATCATCAACAAATAGTAATAGGCCTTAATTTCATTTGGGTATTTTTATACCTATAATAAACATACTAAAATATGTTATTAAACATTCAATAAAACATAATATCATCAAACCTTCAAATCACTGAAACAGAATCATAATTTAGCCTATAAAATCAAGATAGAGGTTAAAGAAGTAGAAACAAACAAAGGAAGTTTTGATTACTTACCCTCAACAATTTGAAGCTGAAATTTTAGTGTTAACCCTTTAATTTCTTCTTTAGAGAGGGATATTTTGTTTTGGTGAGAGAGGGAAAGTTGCCGTGTAAGAGCAAGGAGAGAAGAAAAACAAAAACAAAGAAAGGGAGTAGAGAAAGAGGGCTGGACTTTCTGGTCTGATGCAGCCAAGAAAATAGGATAAGGAGAAGACTTTTGGGGCAGCAAAATCAGATAAGAGAAGGGGACTTTTGGGGTGGAATACGTGTATGGCTAGGGAAAGAAGAATCACACCCACTTTCAACTTTCTTGCATTCACACATGCTTTTCTACAAAAATAATTTCTTGCATTCACACTCACACTTTCCTACAAAAAATAATATCACTTTGCATATATATATATATATATATATATCCTTACCTTTATAAAGTTATATCCATCACATTAAAAGAACATTTATGTTCTAGTTTCTTAAGAAAGTCAAGGAAGAAGTGAGGTGGCTCTTGGTGATTGCATGGCCAAGTCTTGGTCTTTGGGGTTTGTCATCATGCATGAAACTTTGGCATTGTGTGTTGAATTTCCATTGGTTGCATGTGGGTGGAATTTCTACTATAATATCTCATGCATCATGCCTAATTAAAACATCAACTATGTATGTAATAACTTAAACCACTTAATATAGTTTGGTACATACTTATACTTAGTATATATTTATAATACAAATAGCCATTCCATTATTTATTTTCTTTACAATTCTTATTCAAAGGTATTATAAAATAATATACTTATTAAATACTCTTATATTAATTTTAGAAAGTAAGTGACTTAAAATAATAATTAACTATTTAAACACATAGTTTAACTATTAATTTGGGGTCGGGGTGTTACGGTGTACACCTTAAATGGAAGTAGAACTTAGTGTCCACACAATGTACTTATCAAATTCAATATGACTAGCTTTTTTTTATTGAATCAACCAACCCATCAAAGGTTCAAGACCTTTCAACATACTTTAGGTGTTTAGAATATCTGCAATACGGTAGACCTTTAAAGATCTAGTAAAGCTATAATTCGGTCTTTTTATAATTTCATACATAATTCAGCTCGATTGGTGAACACCTTAAATGGAAGTAGGACTTAGCGTCCACACAATATACTTATCAACTTCGACGTGACTAGCTTTTTTCTTGAATCAACTAACCCATCAAAGACTCAAGACCTTTCAACATATTTTAGGTGTTTATAATATCTGCAATTCGGTAAACCTCTAAAGATCAAGTCAAGCTATAATTTAGTCCTTTCATAATTTCAAATATAATTCAGCTTGATTGGTAAACATCTTAAATGGAAGTAGGGCTCAGCATCCACACAATATACTAATCAATTTCGATATGACTAGCTTTCATCTTGAATCAACCAACCTATAAAAGGCTCAAGACCTTTCAACATACTTTGGGTGTTTATAATATCTGCAATTCGGTATACCTCTACAGATCTAGTCAAGTTATAATTTGGTCTTTTCATAATTTCATATATAATTCAACTCGATTTGTCAACACCTTAAATGGAAGTAGGACTTAGCATCCACACAATAAACTTATGGCTCAAGACCTTTCAACATACTTTAGGTGTTTAGAATATTTGCAATTCGGTATACCTTTAAAGATCTAGTAAAGCTATAATTTGGACTTTTCACAATTTCATATATAATTCAGCACGATTAGTCAACACCTTAAATGAAGTAGGACATAGCATCCACACAATATACTTGTTAACTTCAATATGACTAGCTTTTTTTATTTAATCAACCAACCAACAAAGGTTCAAGACCTTTCAACATACTTTAGGTGTTTAGAATATCTGCAATATGATATACCTTCAAAGAGCTAGTAAAGCTATAATTTGGACTATTCATAATTTCATATATAATTCAGCTCGATTGGCAAACACCTTAAATGGAAGTAGGACTTAGCATCCACAAAATTTACTTATCAACTTCAATACGACTAGCTTTTTTCTTGAATCAACTAACCCAATAAAGGCTCAAGATCTTTCAACAGACTTTACGTGTTTATAATATCTACAATTTGGTATACCTCCAAAAATCTAGTCAAGCTATAATTTGTACTTTTCATAATTTTAAATATAATTTTGCTCAATTTGTATACACCTTAAATGGATGTAGGACATAGCATCCGCACAATATACTTATGGCTCAAGTCCTTTCAACGTACTTTAGGTGTTCAGAATGTCTGCAATTCGGTATGTCTTTAAAAATCTAGTAAAGCTATAATTTGGACATTTCATAATTTCATATATAATTCGGCTTGATTGGTAAACGCCTTAAATTGAAGTAGGACTCAGCGTCCACACAATAATTCCGCTCGATTGGTGAACACCTTAAATGGAAGTGGGAGTCAGCGTCCATACAATATACTTATCAACTACAATATGACTTGCTTTTTTATTGAATCAACCAACCCATCAAAGGCTCAAGGCCTTTCAACATACTTTAGGTGTTTAGAATATCTGCAATTCGGTATACCTTTAAAGATCTAGTCAAGTTATAATTTGACCTTTTCATAATTTCATATATAATTAAGCTCGATTGGTGAACACCTTAAATGGAAGTAGAACTTAGCATCCACACAATGTACTTATCAACTTTTATATGACTAGCATTTTTATTGAATCAACCGACCCATCAAAGGCTCAAGACCTTTCAACATATTTTAAGTGTTTAGAATATTTGCAATTTGGTATACCTTTAAAGATCTAGTAAAGCTCTAATTTGGTCTTTTCATAATTTCATATATAATTAAGCTCGATTGGTGAACACCTTAAATGGAAGTAGAACTTAGCGTCCACACAATGTACTTATCAACTTTTATATGACTAGCATTTTTATTGAATCAATCGACCCATCAAAGGCTCAAGACCTTTCAACATACTTTAGGTGTTTAGAATATTTGCAATTCGGTATACCTTTAAAGATCTAGTAAAGCTATAATTTGGACATTTCATAATTTCATATATAATTCGGCTTGATTGGTAAACGCCTTAAATCGAAGTAGGACTCAGCGTCCACACAATAATTCAGCTTGAATGGTGAACACCTTAAATGGAAGTGGGAGTCAGCGTCCATACAATATACTTATCAACTACGATATGACTTGCTTTTTTATTGAATCACCAACCCATCAAAGGCTCAAGGCCTTTCAACATACTTTAGGTGTTTAGAATATCTGCAATTCGGTATACCTTTAAAGATCTAGTCAAGTTATAATTTAACCTTTTCATAATTTCATATATAATTAAGCTCGATTGGTGAACACCTTAAATGGAAGTAGAACTTAGCGTCCACACAATGTACTTATCAACTTTTATATGACTAGCATTTTTATTGAATCAACCGATCCATCAAAGGCTGAAGACCTTTCAACATGCTTTAGGTTTTTAGAATATTTGCAATTCGGTATACCTTTAAGGATCTAGTAAAGCTATAATTTGGTCTTTTCATAATTTCATATATAATTTAGCTCGATTTGTAAACAGCTTAAATGGAAGTAGGACTTAGCGTCCACACAATATAATTAGTGCTCAGGGCCTTTCAACATACTTTTGGTGTTTATAACATCTGCAATTCGGCATACCTCTAATGATCTAGCCAAGCTATAATTTGGTCTTATCATAATTTCATATATATTTCAGCTGGATTTGTAAACACCTTAAATGGAAGTAGGACTTAGCATCCACACAATATACTTATCAACTTCGATATGACCTGCTTTTTTCTTGGATCAACCAACCCATCAAAGGCTAAAGACCTTTCAACATACTTTAGGTGTTTATAATATTTGCAATTTTGTATATCTCTAAAGATCTTGTCAAGTTATAATTTGGCCTTTTCATAATTTGATATATAATTCGATTGGTAAACACCTTCAATTGAAGTAGGATTTAGCGTTCACGTAATGTACTTATAAACTTCGATATGACTAGCTTTTTTCTTGAGTCAACAAACCCGTCGAAGGCTCAAGACCTTTCAACGTACTTTGGGTGTTTAGAATATCGGCAATTCACTATAGCTTTAAAGATTAAGAAAAGCTACAATTTGGTCCTATCATAATTTCATATATAATTCGGCTCGATTGGTGAACACCTTAAATGGAAGTAGAACTTAGCATCCACACAATGTACTTATAAACTTCGATTGGACTAGCTTTTTTATTTAATCAACCAACCCATCAAAAGCACAAGACCCCCAAAAGTAATAGCTAGTAGCCATTTAGGCCTATTCTCCAAAATGCACAACTTTGATGGTAAAAGCCTATGACAAGGTTGTTCAAGTTGGGGTTTGGGTTCCTTCTTGGTTTACTTATTCTATGGGAAGATTCAATACTTGATTTCGATTGCAAATATATTTGGTTTCACTCGTTAGAACTTATATCTGTTCTATTTAGCCGTTCTGTTGTAGCATGTTTTTTATCACGTTCACTGCATCAGTTGTCCTGCTGCGGTATCTTTATTTGTTGTACTAGTTATTTTGCTGTAGCACATTTTTATTATATTTACCGTGTTATCTATTATACTAGCTAAACCTTTTCTGATGAAGCTTTCTTATTTCTTTGTTATTACATGTTTTACTTTTGACACAAATTAATCATTATTCTGCCATACGCACATGTATACATTATAGCTCATTTTCTGCAAAATATATTTTTTATATGTATATGTGAATATGTATAAGCACATATACGAATATATGTGTGTATATATTTAAGAATATGCTAACTCATGTAAACTAACATTTGCTTAATGGGTATTTTCTTTGGGTTTTAGATTTGTTTATGTGCAGAAAGTAGAAAAGTATTTCTGCAGTAAAAAATGAAGAGTAGTCATTCGTGTTGTAGAAAAGTGTAGAAAGCTTTACTGCATAGCAGAAGGCTTTGCTGCGCAGCAGAAGGCTTTCCTACATAGTGGAAGGTTTTACTGCACAACAAAAAAGTTAGTTCTATGGCAGAAACTGGAGAAAAGTTCCTTCTACGGCAAAAACAGAAGATAGGCCCACTTTGCAGCATCTTCCCTTGGACTTTGGACTCAACGTTTGTACACAAACTAGCAACGGTAGAATGGTACTTTGGAGCCCATTTCGTAGAATGCCAGACCCAACTTCCTTCTTAGAAAAAGCCTAGACTAAGCGTTGTCTAATAACATCAAGACGCGTGTCTAAGGTATAAGAAATGTAAAAAGAACCCTCGACATATATATATATATATATATATATATGTAGATATGTATGTATATATGTATTTGTTGATTAACAAAGAATAATAACATGATTTATAGGACCTTTCGGTTGTTTGTGGATTGTTCCATATGTGGTAGTAAGGAAGATCATAATAATCATATGACATCGTTATGCTTTGTAATGTTCCTATTCAGGCAAATAAATTTATTTCAATATATATATATATATATATATTTGGCAGAAAGAATCGGGAATAATAAGAATAGAAATTGGTTGTTTAGTGAAAAGACCATTTCATCAAAAAAGAAAAAAGTGAAAGGATTATTAGATCTTATGGTTGTTATGGAGTGATTGAAATGATTTTCATATCAAAGAAAGCATTCCCAACTGTTGTCTATAGTATCATTGAAAGAAACTAGGAAAGTCATTCAATAAATTAATCAAATCTGCTAATTAATCTTTCTTTGGATTCCTAATGTAGAGTTAGAAACAAGGGTTAGCAAAGTCACTAAATGGATTCCTATTGGCAATTGGATTTAAACTAAAGTTTTAATGGTTTGGAGGGTCCTGAATCTTATTCCTTGAGATGGAACAGGCCAAAGGGAAATGGAGAGCCATATGTCAATTTTCAACTCTCACAGGGGTGGATTCCAGCTTATAAGAGTCAGTGAAGTAGAACTACAAATAGAAGTTGACAGGAACATAGTTACCTAAAGTTTATACTAGTTTTTTTTTTTTTTTTTAAATAATAAATAACTTTGTACTATCCAATTGATGATAGATATAGTAGAAATCCTATAGATTTTTCAAATATATTTAAGGGGAAGGTAACCAAGTTTTGACTATTTGGCTAGGGTTAGTACATTCATTGACAAATGCAAATATAAGGGATTTCAATTTCGTTTATAATCTATGAGGGTTGTATTTTTTAATATTTTGGGTCTGTGTGCATCGATGGCAATGGGATTATTAAAAAAAAAACTGTCCTATATACCCCACCCCTAATGGGCTGGTTAAAAGTTTGAAAAATGGAAGATAAATTATGAGGTTACATTATTAACTTGGGAGAGAATGAATCATAGCCCTCGACCCTCATCATTCCCCTCTTATTGCGCAGCAGTTGCCATGATTAATTGTTTTGCCTTTTTAATCTAAATTTCTTTTTAAATTGGTTAAAATGTAAATACATATATATCTTGATTTTTGGGTCAAAATCAAACTTACCGTTTGATCTTCTAATTTGAAATTAAAAGCTCCTAAATTTTGAGAAATATCCAAATTAATTTTATCTAATGCATGAGGAAAAAAAATCTTTAATTAAAATTTAATTCTACATTTTAATATAAAAAAATTAATCACAAAGAAATGAAAATTTAGACAGAATGATCAAATTTGGTATTTCTCAAAGTTGAGGTTAATTTCTAATTTCAAACTAGGAATGTTTTGTGTTTTATCCTATTAATTAAACTAGTATGTAGCCCCGTGCTACCGCATATGAATGAATATATTATTAATCATGAGTTTATTCATATTTAAAAGGCTCAGTTAAGTCTAAATTCATATTATTAACAAGAAAATTTCATTAACAAAACTTAGCAGTATATATATTTTACACAGAAAGATGAACCTTGGTGACAATGTTTATTCAAAAAATCCATTCACGCTTTTGAATCTTCAATCTCTATTGGTGATTGAAATTTTCGTAGCTTAAAAAATTTAAAATAAAATAAAATAAAATGAAAAACCCTTAGAGTTGTACTCATTTTGTAGTTTTACGATGGGTCATTTTGTAACATGATGGGCATTTGTGTGAAGAAAAAACCTCTGAAGTTCCATGGCTGATAAAAGAAATTCTCTCCAATCTCTTTTTATAGAGAGATGGGTTTGTGCGTGTTTTTATACATCCTTCATAGTTGTATTATCACGAAGCAGGTCCAATGAATTTAGATTGGTACTACCGATTCCCAAAGCATGAGTGTTTAATGTGTTATTAATTTCATCTCATTGGTTTCTGCACATGACAGCAAAATTAAAAATAATTAGATTGTACACGTGTATAGTAAAATTGGACTCCAATTTCATATTCTAATTGAACAATTGGAATGATAATATATGATAGTAACAACAATAGGAAAATTCAAATAAAATTTCGGATTAAATTGTAACAATCTGAATAAAAAATTCCAGTAGAAAGACAGGATGGAGTGATTCACTCCAAGAAGGCGACCAAAGTTGCGTAAATATAGAATAATAAATCTTTCTCTGGAAAATTTACATTGTTCATTACATTTACCTTCACTGAAAATTTTAAAAACATAGTGACTCACATCTGCCATCCAGACATCTACAGCCGGGTCCTCTCCAATTCGCGTGAGATTCTATTGATCACTAAGTTCCTTTGCAGCCTGCAAAAAGTATCATCCATCAATCCACAACAGTGCTTTCTTCATTGTTATAGGTGTCAAACCTGAACAAAAAGCCAAATATAAGGATAGTGAATTTTAGGCATAATGTGTATCTAATCACATATTAGCAATTTATAACAAATGTAAAGATGCAAACTTTGTAAGTGAATAGTAAACAAAACTCAGTGTCAAAACCAAGAAAAAAGCACTTTAATTCGAAACTCAGTGCAAATGTAAAGATGCAAACTTTGTAAGCAATTTATAACAAAGATGCAAACTCTGGCTTCGCTATCTTTTTGGAAATTATGCAATGTACTCAAACCAAGTTCTTATCACCGATATTAATCTCTTTGGTTTTCATATTTTACTGCAAAATCAAGAAAAAACTTAATTAGCACAGTAACTCACTTGACCTGATACATAGAAGTGGTTTTAATGAGAATGAGCCCACATACATTTAGCCACATGATGCAAAATTCAACTTCAATTTCAGATTCTAAACACATGGCACAAAATTAGAATTCTAATTAAGAATTCTAATTTGAGTTTCTCTCTACTTCACCTATTATTATATATATAGATTTACACAGTTTGAACCTTTTTTTTTTTTTTTTAAGATGAGTTAGATTTGAGTATCAAAATTTTCATGTGAAGTTAGGCATGGTAATAAATATTTTATGAGTATGGAGGGAGGTTTTGAGTCACAGAATAATAAGAGGAATGGATAAATATATCGATTCTACCCCATTGTCATCCTTACTCATGTTTCTGTTAGTGGTTGTGTGGTTAATTTTACTTATACCAGACCTATTGAGGAAGGGTATCTTAAATTCCTAACTTTTCTCAATTCAACCTTTGATAAATAAATATATCTTAATTATATTTCATCTTTGGAGGAAGAAAGAAAGTTGGTCCTTATATTTTGGCAAAGATTTAAAAAAAAGAAATCAATATTAAGAACCAGTATTAGCTACCATATATGATGGAATATGTGGTACCTTTGCAATTTTTTTTTTTTTTTCTCAAAAGAATTTGTAATTACCACAGCAAAAAGTAGAGAAGAAATTTTGAAGTGCAAATCTCATGATAAATGGGGTATGGCCTGGTAGTTACACGTAAATATGGGGATTTGCCGGATATGTTCATAACATTGTGCAACCCAAGTAATCTTGGAAGTTGGAATTGGATATATATATATAGAAAATCACTCTAATGCTCTATCTATTGTCTCTATTCACATATACTATATATATATTTGGAAAAGAGTATTCAAAACTATTTGATTCCCCAACAATCAAACATCCCCCCGTATGCACAAAATCAGCCACATATAAAAGATATGAATCATGTGCATTTGTAAATGGAAATATAAAGTAGTGATTCGTGAATCCAAATTAAGATTTCAAGGAGGCCTCAACCTTTCTTAACATTCTCTATAATCTATATGCATGCATCATAATCATAATAATTTTGGAGCACCCAATGTGCATGGCTCTAACCACCAAGATATCAATTAGATACTACTACATATGTGTGGTCTCATTATTATTATTATTATTATTTTTTGAGAAAGATGTGTGGTCTCATTTTAATAAGAAAAACAAAATTTATGTATCTTTTGTTAGGTCTATTGAGAGATCAAAAACAAAATTATTGAAATATTTTACATAAGAATATATATATATATATATAAACACCTTAACAAAGCATATTTTAAAAAAAAAAAGGGGGGGGGGGGGGGGGGGTATTTAAAATGAGGAACTCGGGAATGTTGGATCTAACTTGTTATATGTGTTGGTTTGGACATAGAATAAGGCTTCTTCTAATATTTAATTAAAAATAAAAACACAAATGATGATAATTATTCGTGTGGGGTATATCTACAATGTTTCAATAGGCTTTAAAAAATAATATTCTGAATAATGTCGGTTTTCTAATACAACAAACCCTTTTCTGGGTCCAACACCAACACCTGATATTCAGAGTTCACCAATACTCGAGGCAATTTTTAATACCCAACGCAATAGTTTTTGGGTCGACGTAGAAGAAATCGAACCTGACTTTAGAATTATGGTTGGCACATGTTAGGAACAAAAAAAATCAAAGAACCTGAAAGTTCATTCGGATAAGATTAAAACTTAAATATTCGTTTTTTGTTAAGAGAGAGAATTTTACATTTGGGGTTCATGTTGTAAAGAAAGACTAGAAATAAATAAAGTCAGGCAAAGTATACTATTGAATAGGACCAAACAATAAATAAAAAATTTGAAGGTGATTAGTTGTTGAAATTCAGCCAGAATACTATAATATATGCAAAAAAGAAAGTTAAGGAAACCAAAAGAAAGTACCTTTAGTATAAAGTCTATAAAGAACTTGGCCTAGCAAACATAAATAAATAGAAAATAGTTGTCTTCTAACGAGTTTGGTTGCCTGATTGATTAAGTGTGGCTGTGAGAATTGTTTAAATATGGTATGCTTTGCCATGTATGTATTATCCAAAAACTACATCCAACAACACTAAACTTATTATTATCTCCCCTGAAGTTCTTCCTTGAAACCAACTCAATGAGTAAAGTGAAGCTAGCAGCAGCACAAAAGTAGTTGTGGGGGCCTTTTCCTTTTCCCAATGACCCATCATCTATTCCCTTCCCTTTTGCGATGGCAAATAAAAAGAAGGAAACATTTTAAAAAGGGCGTGAAGCCGAATTTTTTTTCTAAATAACAATAAATATTAAAAAATTTAGTTAGTTGTCAGGTTGGAGAAGAAAATTGAAAACTAGCATCTCGAGTTTTTAAAACTCGAGTTCCAATATAAAAATCAAGTTTTTAAGGCTTGATTTGTAAAAAAAATCCAAGTGAAAATCGAGTTTTAAAAACTCGAGTTCAGAAAACGCCGTTACAGGGCTTAAAAACGTCACTATAGGCCTTAAAAATGAAGTTATAAAAAAATTTAGCAGAAAAAACGCTGCTATAGGGCTTTAAAACGTCAGTATAGGGCATAAAAACGCCACTATAGGGCTCCCTGAACCTAGTATTGAACACTTATGAAAAATTTTTGCAGAAAAACGCCGCTATAAGTCTTTAAAACGTCACTATAGGACTTAAAAACGCCACTATAGGGGCGATAAAACTAAAATTTTTTTTGCATAGAACTCGAGTTTCTAAAACTCGAGATTTATCCAAATGGATCTCGATTTTCTAAAACTCGAGATGTCTACTTTTCCTTATTCTTTCAAGCATTGCCTAACTAACTATATAGAAATCCTTTCTATAGTTATTCTGCCCATTCTCCCGCGTGAAGCCCTTTCAAAGTAGAGAAGAAAATCACAAAAAGTCATGCACTTAATTGTGACAGGGAAACCCCAAGTGCAATCCAGCTCATTCCCATGCCCATATGTAAGAGATAGAGAGAGAGAGAAAGACATGGTATGAAGTTTGAAGACTGAAGCCCCTCAAAGGCGCAAATTATGGATAGCCAACAAGAAAGAAACTGTGTGTAAGGCTCAACAACTAATGCTGATGATTGTCATAATGGAAGCCTTATATGTTCACATCATTCAAAAAAAAAATATATATATATATATATATATACACACACACACAGATGGAATTTCAAGTTATGATTTTTGCTTTATTAGAGCATTCACAACAGCGGATCTATAATTTTAGCTATTATAGACCCGCTGTTGAACATATGTTCCCAATCAGCAAAGTCCTATTTCAGCTTTTGAACATATGTTCCCAATCAGCAAATTTCTTACACATGCAACCACATAAGTCTAATAAGCATTCATTCACTGAAAGTATGGCAGAGAAGCACAATTTAAACAATTGACATTAATTTTTCCAATAATTTGAGCCCAAGTTCTATTCATTGGGAGAATCGGGCAATGCCTTACCTACAAGGCTCTTGGCAGAATTTCATATTTTCTTTTGACAGCTAAAAGTTAGCATTATTAGAGTAAGGACAACAATTCAACATCTGAAACCCCATGAAAGGCTGTAAATGTGAATCTTACTCAGAAAATCCCAATGAACCCAGCAAATTTCCATATTCTCTTTAACAAAAATCAGAAAAAGAGAAAAGTAAACATCAATTACAATGACAAACACCTTTTGGATACATAATACAAAAATTCTGTTCACAAGTCAGTATAATTCATCAAAACCTTACTGAAATGACAGTAGATATACAGGGCATTAAAAAACAATTTTCCCTAATAATGAACACCATTGTCATGCCAAATGAACACCCGTACCCAAAACCTAGTTCAAAACCAAACCCAGCAAAGCTAAAACAGCAACAATAATAATGAATAGAGATAACTCTAATAGAGAAAAACTTAATAAGCCACACCCACACTAAAATCAGAGTACATGCACAAGCAAAACATAACTCAGATTAAATGCAAAGGGAACAAAAATTGAACTCGGCAATTACAAATTACCTTAATATGTTTCTAATCCTTTAACTCTGAAGATGGATTGGGTTCAGCTTCGCCGATGGTGAGGGTTATGGTGAGAGTGAAATGTGTGGGTTTGGATGTGGGTTTGGGTTGAGGTTCGGAAAGAAAGGGTATACTGAATGGTTTGGTTTGGGTACAGGTACAAATAATAGAACTTGAAGATGAAGATGTATTGAACTGAGGGTGGCTACTGATCGAACTGAGGAAGGAGGGAGACAGACTGTTTGGGAGACGGACTGAGGAAGGAGGAAGACAAACTGTTTGGGAGACGTTACATTCAAAACGGGAGTGTATTCTGCATATAACTCGATTTGTAAAATGCCGAGTTCTAAACAGTTAAGCGGGAATATTTTATTGCCCAAAATCCACGCTAGAGGACCAGGGTGGCAGGAACCTGCACATAACTCGACCCTGGAATGATCGAGTAATATAAGTAACTCGCCTATAGTAAAATCGAGTATTGAAACAGGGGCACGCCCCTATATAGTTTCAAAACGGGGGCATAAGGCCAATTATTTTGCCCAAGAGGGGCAAAAGGCCAGAATGTCTGAAATATATGTATGATTGAAAATGAGAAAATATTCAGAGTTCTTCTTAAGGGAGGCACTTGATTATTCTCTTAAAAAGATTACATATAGAACTGATTGAGAGACCACACATTTTGGGCACATTGTGGAATTGGAGTGAAGATTGAAAGGCATTTTAAGTCTAATCTTCATTTGTTTTGAATTTCACTGCATCAAGGTATGCTTTCTTGTTCTTTGTTTCTAAAACTCAGATGTTGCATGCTATCTCACATGAATGAAGTAGATCCGTTTATATTCCGCTGCATATTTTTGTATGAGATAGAAAACTATATTTTCCATGTGTTTTTCCAACAAATGGTATCAGAGTGGTCTTTAATCTCATGTTTGAATAATGTGTTGAGTGAGTTTTAGAATCAAAGAAAACTAGTTTCATGATTTTGAAAATTCTGCAGTAATTTTTTCTGCATTTTAGTTTTAGAACTATTGTTTGACAAAACTGATATTGATATTATGATGTTGTTTAAGTTTGATTTTAACCATGCCATATTGAACTTTAAGACTATAGCATCAATGAAATTTAGTTTTGATCTCAATCTCATTCTGATATGATCAAGGGATTATGTTTTGTTCAAGTGAAGTAAAAAATGGTTACTAGAAAAATTTGAAAAAATCCAGTTTCATGAGTTTTGACTGATCGAGAATTCCCTTCAATCGATTGAATGTTCCTTTCGATCGATCGAATAGGAATCAAGAATCGATCGAGTCATCCAGAAACTTTGTAATGAATTTCTTCAATTTTTTGATCGATCGAGAATTCCCTTTGATCGATCGGATGTTTCCTTTCGATCAATCGAATAGGAATCGGGAATCGATCAAGTCATCTAGAGACTTCAAAATGGATTTATTAAATATTTTGATCGATCGAGAAATACCTTCGATGAATCGAACATACTGTTTTTGAAATTTCACTAAGTGTTAAAACATAGATGAAATGCAAAGCTGTGTGATGAGATTACACATATTTTCCAAATAAAAACCTTTCTTTTAAAATTTCTAGTGAGAGAGATATTCAAGGGTTGACTCTCACGGCCTCCATTACCAATTCATAGTAGTGTGAAGTAGGCACCTTGTCTTAGCCTTGAGCTTTGCATTCCATATAGAGGGTGTTTATTTCATAGTACTACAAAATTGAACTTCCAAGTTTATAGTGGTGTGAGCAGGGGAATGGGCAGACTAGCGGTGAAAGGAGCAACAATGTAGTAAGTTAGGCAACGTTTCAAAGTTTTAAGAAAAATAGCATCTCGAGTTTTAGAAACTCGAGATCCATATTAAAACTCGAGTCTCAAAGACTCACTTTGTGAGTGTTTTTGATGGTGATTTGGACTGAAAATGCCACATAGATCTCGAGTTTTAGAAACTCGACTTCCATGCAAAAAAAAATTTAGTGTGATCGCCCCTATAGTGGCGTTTTTAAGTCCTATAGTGACGTTTTAAAGCCCTATAGCGGCATTTTTCTGCAAAATTTTTTCATAAGTGATCAATACCAGGTTCAGGGAGCCCTATAGTGGCGTTTTTAAGCCCTATAGCGGCGTTTTCCTGCAAAATTTTTTTATAACTCGATTTTTAAGCCCTATAGTGACGTTTTTAAGCCCTATAGTGGCGTTTTCCTGCAATTTATGGAACTCGAGTCTTTAAAACTTGAGTTCCACGTGGATTTTTTTCCACATCAGACCCATTCACTTACAAATCGAGACTTAAAAACTCGATTTTTATCTTGAAACTCGAGTTTTTAGACACTCGAGATGCTAGTTTCACACATTTTTCCAAAACCGGGCAACTAATGATATTGTTAAATATCCTTTGTTATTTGGCAAGGGTGTTCGGTGTGAGCAGACACCTCGTCTTGGCCTTGAGCCTTGCATTCCATGCGAAGGGTGTTTTGTATCATGGTACTACGAGATTAAACTTTTAGTGGTAGATGAAATGTGCCTACACATGACTCTAGGCAATGGTATACACTAGACTAAATATTATAGTATCCTCTATGCTGAGTTCTTATTATTATTATTTAGAGGCTAAATGAATAATGACATATTATTAGTGTTTGGTAAGAGTTACGAAGATAACACTAGTAATGAAAAATGTTTTCAATCAATCATAGTATTTAATGTTCACTCTATGCTGTGGGATATTGAATATGGGATTGGGTTGTCATTGCATATTTTATATTATGGTTTTGTTAAGGTTCTATACTATATGTTTATATGCTAAATTGATAATGTCCAATTAGCTTATTGTATTCATGTTTATTATTTTCAGATTTAATCATGACATCCTTTAGCCCACTTGTTATTATTCTTAATCAAAACAAACTGACTGGAACCAACTATGTTGACTGGAAAAGAAATTTAGACATTGTTCTTACAGCTAAAGAGCTCAAATTTGTGCTTAATGAACCATGTCCAAACTTTCCTTCATTAGATGCTCATTCTGAAGAAAAGCAGCGATATGATCGTTGGCAGAAATCTAATGAGATGGCTAAGTGCTATATCCTAGTATCTATTTCAAATGTTCTACAGCATCAAATGCAGGATGTGAAACTAACTTCAGACATAATGTATGGTCTGAAGGAGATGTTTGGTGAGCAAGGTCGTCTTGCTAGGCAAGATACTATGAGGCTTCTTCTGAATACCAAAATGGCTCAAGGGACTCTAGTAAGAGAGCACTGTCTCAAGATGGTCTCTTATCTAAATACACTGGAGGTTTTAGGTGCTGACATTAATGGAGAATCCCAAGTGGATATGATACTCCAATCTTTGCCTGAATCATTCAAAGAATTCAGACTTAATTATAATATGAACAAAAAGATTTATAATATGTATGAAATGATGAATGAATTGGTAGCAGTGGAAGGCATCCTTGTAACAGCCAATGTTGATACTAATATGGCTGAAGCTTCTTCTTCTAAGCCTAAGTCGAAAGGCAATGGTGGTAGGAAGAAGAAGGACTTCACCAAACAAGAAGGTAAACAAGTTGCCTTAGGAGTTGCCAATAAGGAAAAGAAAAAGAAAAATGACTACACCTAAGGAAAATGTTTCCATTGTGGTGAGAAAGGTCATTGGAAGAGGAACTGTCCAAAATTCATAGCTGGCAAGAATAGAGGTGTGATGAGATCATTCCTCCTTGAAATTTGTTTAGTACATAATCCCACGAATTCCTGGTGTGTGGATTCAAGTTGTAATAATTATATCTGCAATACTTTGCAGAAGTTCTAGGAGACCAGATGGCTGAATGAAGGGGAACTATTTCTTACTTTGGCTGATGGAAGCAAAATTCCAGTTATAGCTATAGAGTGTTTAATTTATACTTTGATTCTAGGGATTTAATATTGGAAGACTGCTCATATGTACCTAATGTTCGTAGGAATTTAATTTCTACAACTTATTTAGGTAGACATAGATATTGTGTTATCTTGAAAGACAATGTTGTAATAAAAAAGAATAAAGTGTTTATCTGTTCTGGCAATATTGTTGATGGTCTTTATATTATAACTCCTGATAAGCATGAATTGTACAATTCTGAATTAGATAATAATTCACATGTAAAATCATTAAAGAGAAAGTTTCTTTCTACTAGTGTTGCATATCTTTGGCATTTACATTTGGGTCATATTAATTCAAACAGGATCCAAAGACTGGTGAAAGATGGGCTTTTAGAACCATTAGATTTTAATGAATTCTCAGTCTGTAAATCCTGCTTGGAAGGTAAAATGACGAAAAGGCCTTTTAATGCAAAAGGATATAGAGCCAAAGATTTGCTAGACATTATGTTAGGATTAGTGCCCTAAAATCCTATTGTATGCCATGTATGACATTATGTTCCGTGTAATAAACTTATTTTATTATTATCTAAAATAATGGTAGCATGAATATTTGGACATTATCTTATAGTTCTTAAGATGCATAGTATGTGATTAATGTGATTTAGTCATAAAAGATATAAATCACAAGTTCTTTGTAAACTCAAAATCTTAGTTCATAGTGAGTGATGAAATTGGGCATTTCATCTGTGAAGACTATAACATGTCAATTAAGATGATTTGTCTTGATAATGGAAGTGGAGACTTCTAGTTGATATGTTAATATGTTTCAAGTGTATAAAACATGTTAAACTGGGTCATTGTGAGATTTATTATTCTATCAACAACTGTCAAATGAATAATAAATCTCACGACTTCTTATTTACATAAACTCTCAGTCCTGAGGGAATAGTGAATCTGATCATGAAATGTAGGTTGCTTTGATATATCAGGAGTGAGATCTAGACAAATGGTCAAAGCCACAGTATGTTGGGCAACCACACGTAATGTTGAAGGAACACATATTCTCAAGATGGAATTCATAGTCTCTTTATAGAGATATTAAATATTCCATTGAGATAAGTTTAATGGGATTGGTTATTTAGAGTGTTAGGCCTAATCACTTTAGTAAAGAGTTACTAAAGTTTAGATTTTATAAAATTAGATTTCATAATAACTTAAACGATTAAACTGGGTACTCAAGGATTAAGATGTAGTAATCTTCAAAGTGACAATTACACATTATGACTTTGTATTACTACGAATATTTTCATGAAGGGGTTAAATGTTTAATGAAGTGTTGCGATATAATTTATTAATAAGGCCTAGAGTGCAATTATATTTATATAGTGTATTAAATATAGTTAGTTGACAGATAAGTCCAAAGCCCATTGGAGTTAGAGTTTTATTTGTCTCTTTTGGTCATATTCCAAGCCACATACTAAAACCCAATTGGGCTGGCCCAAAAGGCTAATCCAATTAAATAATCAGTTATTTATTTAATAAGAGTTATTAAATAAAGTAACTGTCTATGTGTACAAATATATGTATGATTGAAAATGAGAAAATATTTAGAGTTCTTCTTAAGGGAGACACTTGATTATTCTCTTAAAAAGATTACATATAGAACTGATTGAGAGACCGCACATCTTGGCACATTGTGGAATTGGAGTGAAGATTGAAAAGCATCTCAAGTCCAATCTTCATTTGTTTTGAATTTCATTGCATCAAGATACGCTTTCTTGTTCTTTGTTTCTAAAACTTAGATGTTGCATGCCATCTCACATGAATGAAGTAGATCCGTTTATATTCCGCTGCATGTTTTTGTATGAGATACAAAACTGTATTTTACATGTGTTTTTCCAACACTAACCACTCATCATCAAAAGACAAATTCTCCAAACCAATTTCTTTTTTTGCACTCAATGGTTTAGCTCTTTTCTCTTTTTATCTTCAAGTTGTACATAACAAAAACCAAGTCATTCATTTTTTTTGGTAAGCAATTTCTCATTTTGAGTGTACCTAT